>CM029019.1:141353461-141474980 GCA_016801055.1 Panax notoginseng | reverse complement strand
TCATCTCCAAGCGTTACCAATTGCTCTACTACCCACAGGTTCTACCCACGTTCAACTTTTACCCACGATCAATATCTGCATTATAAAGCTAGGGTTTCAAAGAGTGGTTTTACGAAATAAGTTTGGGGGGTTATTCACTTCATCAACTATCACTCACTATCAGGTAAGTCATCTAACTTTTCTCTATCAATTGCCAATGGGTCCTAAAAGAGCACGTTTGATTTCTTCTTCATCATCATCCTCCTTTAGCAGTCGAGGGGAGGATGTCATGGATCATACAAAATTTCTCAGTCCAGAAGCACAGATGGAGTATTACAGAATTGTGGCCAAAACATTTGTGAAAGAAAGGGGATTCAAGCTGAGAAACAAGATGGTCAATTGTGGAATATGATTCAAGAAAGAGGATGGTTTGGATTTACTGCTACTCCTATGCCTGCCCCCATGGGTATTGTCCGGGAATTCCATACGAATGCAAAAGACACGATGAGTGGCATATCTGTGGTTCGAGGGTTTCAAATAGATTACAGACCACCAGCAATCCGAGCAGTTTTCAGGATACTTGACACACCAACGATTTGGTCTGATAATTGGGTGAAAGTGCACATTTGGAAACGAATTTAGAAGTTGTCATTACTGAATTGTGCGTTCCAGGAACGAAGTGGACTTATAAGGTCGGCACGAATTAGCCTCGAATATTCCAGCCTCAGCCTTGAATCGGTATGCTAAAGCATGGAATTTATTATATGTGCCAAGCTCGTTCCGTTGTCTCATCAGCATGAAATCACAGCGAATAGGGCAATCATTCTGCGGGGAATAGTCACAGGCAAGTACATTGATGTGGCCACCTGATTCATCAGAATATGTTACGTTATCTGCGAGGAAGAACTATGGGGAGTATTCCACACGCGTCTGTTGTAGCTATGTTGTGTGCCATCAAGGATGCCATTGGGACAATGAACAAATACAGAACCCGAGCCAAGACATCACTCACGCAACCATTGCAAAAATTTGAGGATTGGGCAGGAGGTGCACTGCACCCGCGAGGAAAAGGCTTTATCATCAAACCCACATTCTCAGTGCCACCATCACCGCAGCCCTCTCAGACAGATGAAGCGGGACCATCAACCCAAGCTACCGTTGTTCATGGGGATAGGCAGCTCCGAAGGTTGGAGCGAAAGGTCGACGCGATGTACAATAACTTTGCAGCATTTGCTACGGGTCTGATGCAGTCATTGGCGGAGGCATTTGCATATCAAGGGACAAAGCTTGAGTGGCCACAGTTCGGGTCAGCCGTGCCATATCCACCACCGGATTCACCACCCGAAGATGGTGGTGCAGCTGAGCAGTAGGGGAGTTTCTCTAACCCTATACCTTTATTTATTGGGGCACTGAATATTATAAGTTTGAGGGTATTAGGGTAGTAGGGTAGTTGCAAATAGGGTTTGCATGATTAGTTTAAATTTTGTATGTTTATATGTCAGATAATAATTGCAGCAGTAAATTTTTATGGAAATTTTGTCTAGCCTATGAGAAAGTGAATTTTGAAGGATTGTTGAGTATTTTGGATAACATGAGCTTAGATATAATGTTTTACACTGTGTAATTCATGATGCTGTTTAGATACTTTAGGTTTGCACTATAGTGTTCACAATTACTTGTAGCATAATAAGAATTATGTGTTGCATTGCTTGATAGGAAATGTGGTTTTAAAAAGAGAAATATGTGGAAAATGAACTTAGACAATGAAAAACATTGATAATCAAACTTTGGTGAAACATGGGTATGCTATATATATATATATATATATATATATATATAATATATATATATTATATAATATATAAGCTGATAATGTGGCTAGTCTTATTTCAGGGCCCTGGTTACTTGAGTAAGTACGCCCATAGGGGTGTCTTAACACCTAGCACCCTAAGGTATTTTATGGTCTGGGAGTCGTTGGTTGAAAGTGCGCTAAGGGGTAACAGTGTAGCCTAATGGAATGAGGCATTGCACAGTCATGTGAAAAAAATAGCAATAAACACCGCGGGAAAGAGCGAAAATCGCCCTCGTGAGTAGTAATAAAGAAGTTAAGCCCATTGTTGAACCTCAACTTGTTTTGATATGCTGGAACAAACTTTGTTGCATAAGTGTATATAAATCTTAATTTAGACAGTAATTTTCTGTTTTGAGCAGTTTAGCATGTGTATTCTCGCTTTAATCAAGTTTTGGTGAATACAACACACATACACACAGCATCTTTATATCATATATGAATTATTTGAGTGTATGATATTATGCCTATAGTTTGGTTTGAATTTGTATTCTCGAATCTGAATAATTCGTTGAGGCGTTTTAGACTGAAATTCTGTTATGGCTGAAACAATGTGAGACTAGTTGCATCATGATTTAGTTATAGCATATAGTTACATTTTCAGTGTTTATGTAGTATGCATTGCTTGAGGGCAAGCAATAGTTCAAGTTTGGGGGTATTTGATAAGTGGGTTTTATACCTACTTATTGCATATCAATTCACGAGAACTATGCCCATCTCGAGTACATTTTAGTGTGTTTTAGTTACATTTCGTGTTATTTTGTATTGCATGTACTGAGAACTCCTTTGGTGTAAAAGTGCAAGAAAATGGCAAAGCTCGATGTTAGTAGGTGGCAATGAAACTAGTGGAAGCATGACGCAAGGAATAAGTGAACAAAAGAAACTGAGCATTGATGGACAAAGAGGCAAGAGTAGTATGTCAAGAATCAGTAGCAGCATGACAAGGAAGCAGCAAAAGTAGATCACAAGATTGCAGAGTGCAGGAGCCGCGCGGCCACGCAGCTGTATAAGCTAGAACACGCGCGCCCGCGCAATTAACCGGACAGAGTTGATTTTGCACTCGCGCGCCCGCGCTATGGTTACGAAGGGACAGCGCGTGGCCGCGCGCGACATTGACAAAGCTGCTGACTTTATTTTAATTTTTAAACTTAAAGTGTTTGAGTTGATATAAACGATTATGGTTGGCACCAGACGCATCGATCTTTATTCTTTACGTGTTTTCATAATAGAGAACTAGGGTTTTACGCTTTGACATATTTCCATTGGTGAACCAAGCATAGACGTATTATTTTCTACTTCTTCTTTGGATTTCAATCATTGTGGATGAACTACTTTTATGTTGATGGAGAATATTGTCGATTTGAACGTTATGTTTGGATTATAATCAGCAATTGGGTTTGATTAATTATATCGTCTCTCTTTTAATTGTTTATTTATTTTCCATGCGTTACTCTAATCCCATAATGGCTTTTGGTTTAGACATGAACTAAACTCCATTATGGGATTCTAACGGATTTTAATATGTAGTCTAATTGATGGCTTGATTGCTGGATTGTTTGCGTATCATCAGAAATTTCTATTATGGTTGTTTGATTGCATGAATGCTTGATCATCATTCATTTTATATACTTGTATGGAGTTGAGAAATAACATGCAAGTATGGTTGTAATCATGATAGCATTCATATATGGGGCTGTTTTACTTAGCTTTGTATTTCGTGAATCGGATAGACATATACTATTTCACCGTATGAGTTATATATAAGGGCTTGTGCTTAAATTAAATATGACAGCAAATTCACATAGAAATATAGTGATCTTGGTTTTATTGAAGATTACATGATGTCTATTGTATGTGGATGTTATGTAAGTAGGTCATAATACATTGAAAAATGGTTATGTCTGCGTTGGTGTGTGCTCTTGGCTAATTTCCTGTGATATGTGAATAGTTTTTGCATGATGGTGGTGATTAGATGAACTATTAAATGAAGTTAGGATCCCATTATTTTCAGATTTCATTTATTGCATTTATATTCTTCTTTTATTTATTATTAATTTTAGAGTAATTTAAAATCATAAACATTAGTTTAAGCATATAAAATAGTGATTTAGTTGATGCACAATAGTTTAATTTAGAAATCTTTCTCCGTGGATCGATACTCGACTTACTCTGTATTGCTTTTTAACACGTGTATACTTGCACGAATGTTTTGATTGCGAAATCGATCAATAATAAAGAACTTTTCTCAATACAAAAGAAATAGGATTCAGAAACTTGCATAACTTATTAACAAGGTAAACTTGCATAATTGTAAATAAGGTAGGGCTTATTTAAATTATAATCAAGATAGAGTAGAGAAACTTGCATAAACGTAATCAAGTTAGGGCAAGGAACTTGCTTAACATAAGAGTAGGATTCAGAAACTTGCATCGTGCGTAGGTTAAACGATCACTACTCACGTTCACCACAAGTCCTACACACATATACCATATGTATTGACAACACTCGTTAGTTACACTAACATTAACTTTCTAAGTTTAGTTACCACTTTCAGTATAACTTGCTTACTTAGTTTAAGTTCTGCTTACTACCATGAATCAGACGTTACAAGATCGAAGTCTCGAATCTTAAGGTTAAACAACATTACATCTTCTCATGAGCATCATGTTTTAGCCCTTATACAACTTATCAAATTATCATGAAATTTCACCATATGAACATTAACAACCTGACATAACATCTCATTACATGTCCAACACATTATCATGTTCTTTAGATGATTAGGTTAGACTAACATACAATAGATTGTACACAACAAAAAACCAAAACTGCTCAACTCTGTTACCCTCGTTAGGGAGGGGTTTTATACCGAGAAAAGGCTCGCCGGGGCTGCACAAAATACATTGGTAACACCCGCCAGGCCGAGGGTACCTGGTATCAGATTCTGCAGTTCGCGAATGAACACAGCAGAAAGTAAAATAGGCCTAAAAACTTCTTTCTAACAACAAATTTAACTTACCCAAGTTGTATAAACTTTAAAGAAACACTAACTAATGCTTCTAACATGTTTCAATCCATAAAAACAACATAAACAACAAGTTGAAACCTTTAAATTTCATTATTTTTGCTATTTCTTCACTTTTAAATACTCTTAGCAAAACTAATCACTGTGAATTCGTTTTTCAACCAAAATATTCCGTTTAAAAACTCATTGTTTTCATTTCTTCATGTATTTATGTTGGGTAAAATTTAGTTACACACAGCACGCAAGTGTACGTGGTCAACAAGTAATATAATAGTAAGTAGAGTATCGTTCCCTCAGAGACTTAGCAAGAAATTAATTTCACAATTACCAATTTTCTATTAATCCTAATTTTATAAAACGAATCAAATTCCAGTTTATAGTAAAAATAATAAAAATATTAAAAATCAAATAAAAAAACAACAAACCCTCAAACTGAATTTTCAAACAAATATTAGAGAATTAGGCTTACAACTTCACTCTAAGCATCACTCTGATACTTATCCCTTATTCCAGTTTAATTCACTATCTCAATTTATTAATCAAGAACACATAACTAGTACTAACTACCTCTCGATGTATTAATACCGTATTAACCCAAATCCACAATTAAGATAGAATTAAGTTAAACACCTTAATTAACTAACTCACTATATCTCTATGTGAATTACAATTAAAGAAGATTGAAGCTCAAGTTCTTTATATGATTACATGCGATGTCAAGCATATCTCTACCTTAACATTCATCAAGAACACATGCTATATTAATTAAGTCTAGATTCGTATTTCATCTCTCGAATTCATACAAGTCCACATAAAATTGTTGATCAGGCAATTCATAAATTCAAGCTCAAATTAATATAGATAAACTGCATAATAGCTTATTAAACTGAAACCAAGATTACATAATCATCGTTCCACTTAAAGATCCATTATAAGCCTAATAAGCAATTTAGTTCATAACTAATGAATTGAATACTGAATAAATAAAAGAAAACATCATCCCAATTTACACAAGTCGAAATTAAAGGAGAATACTATTACACCACCTTTCTCGCCCTTCAAATCTGAAATCTTCGTGAAATTATTCTTCTTCTTCTTCGTTCCTCCAAGCTCTTGCTCTCCAATCTCGTTCTCCAAAAATGTCTCCCCCTTTTTTCCAACACTTAGCATAAAAAAAAATGGCCTCAACTCAGCTCCATACCACCAATCTTAATCCAACTCTAACCCATCACATAGAAAGTCAAATAGAAATCTAAATCCTTCTCAAAAACCAACAAGTCCTTAGTCAAAGACTCCCACAACATGAAATAACAACCATCCCACAATCCTATTATGATCATATTACATAACGAATTAATAGCTCCAAACAATGCCCATCTTCCTGTATTACTCGAAAATCCTTCCAATGTTAGCAAATTGACAAGCACACTGAATATCCTACAATAAGCACAAAACTCATCAAAAGTAACATAAAAGAAATCAAAATCTAACAAGATAACAAGCTAAATGAATACAAATCATAGGTTAAAAACCTACTCATCAAATTTCCCCAAACTTGAACCTTGCTTGTCCTCAAGCAACATGCAATGCAATTAACAACTACATACTACTAATCTAGTCATAAGACAGTAAACAGATTACTCATACAGCCTCAGAAAAATTAAATAAACATGTCAAACTTCATATCAAAACCAATTCGTAATTCCTTATCAATCCTTGCATCTTAAAATGTTATCACTAGTATAGTCTGTGAGTGTGTTCAACACCCATGCTAACCGATATCAACTCAAATTCAATACATAACCAATTTCTTATAAGGAATCATACAACACAAACTCAAAAGTTTAAAAACAGACAAGTTCCATCTAAACTAAGCAATTACCACCATCCAGCGTTCACATAGGGTACTTATACTTTATACATAGATATACCCTTTTTTTTCTTTTCTTTCACAGGGGCTTTTTGCTCTTTTCCCGTTTCACATATTTATATCTCTTTTTTTTTTAACATGACTGTTCAATGTCACCTTCCCTTAGGCTAACAGTGCTACCCCTTAGCGAACTTTCAACCAACGACTCCCAGACCATAAAAGACCTTAGGGTGCTAGGTGTTAAGACACCCCTACGGGCGTACTTGCTCAAGTAACAAAGGCTCCGAAACAAAACTAGCCATGGTGTTTATTATTATTATTATTATTATTATTATTATTATTATTATAAAGCTTATATACCCCATATTTTCTCCCAAACTTAGGTTCTCGCCTAATTTTTGCTTTCACTGCCTATCTTTGTCACTTTCTCATTTACACTGGCAGTATCCTTTAGAAAATCTTTGTGTAACAGTTTGAACTAATCCATTAACACAGATGTTATTAACGTGCTACTCGTATTATACCAGTTTCAAATCAGAACAAGATCCAAATCATAACAAAAACTACATCAAGGTTCTCATACTTAGTAATGTACGTGTCTACGTAATTTCAATCTCATCATTGGCCAAGAATCAACGTATACAATCTAGTAACTGGATTCGTGCAAACTACATGCAAAATATATATATATATATATATATATATATATATATATATATATATATATATATATATATATATATATATTAAATACCATGAATACGAACAATTATAAAGACTAAACAACTTAGTAACTACACTAACTAACATAATTCTTGAAAATTTTCACTAATTCACTAATTAACCAAGTAGAAACATAATCCCCCAAACTTAACTCAAGTAATGTCCTCATTACGTCAAAATAAATCAAAGAAAAGTATGAGGACTTCCCTAAGAACAAGTTACTGCTCGTCGTCCGAAGGAGGATATGTTGGCAGAATCGGAGGAATAGGCATGACCATCGGATTGCAGTAGGAAAATGCATCACCAAGCGTGTTGAATTGCATTGGCATTGTACTGATGCATTAAATCTTGACGCTGGGCCAACCACATAAATTGATTCCATGAAGCCCGAGGTGGTTGCTCTTGCATTGGTTCCGCTCCAACTGGTGGTGAGGGTTGCCGAATCATAATATAGCCTTCTCTACGTGGATGTGATCTCGCTCCATCCCATGCCTTGTACCTCTCAATTGTCGCATGATCAATAATAGCCATCGGTTATTGAAACAGGCTCGGAAGGCTGCCACTGCACTCCAGCTTTACGGCACAAATTAGTGATTAAGAAATCATGCAGCAAACCTTCTGTAGTACTCCCTTGTAACAACCGATCAATAGACTCTTGTATACACTCCCCCACATCGACATTGTAGAATGCAATGGCGTTGTTCACACAAAAATGATGATGAATAATCCCATATAATAGCCAAGCCAGTGCCTTAGTTGCATCGTTTTGGTGGCGAGTGGGCATTAAACGGGCACACATAAATGCATACCAAGCTTTTCCATACCGACTAAGTGCTGAGTGGGGAAAACTTATCTTTTCATCCGTTCCGGCTTGAATTACCCATTGAGTGCCTGGATTGTATAATCTGACAATTAACTCATCTAACTCAGGCAAACCATCTTTATATCATTCAGTTAGTGGTGCCTCTAACCCAAAATACTCGTTGATAGCATTGGCATAAAATTCCACCAGTTTACCCCGAACCATGACCACGTGACTGACATGTTCCATGGCGTTGGCATAAAATTCTTTCACTATATTGATCGCTACTGGAAGTGGTTGTTCTGCCAACTGAAACCAATTATGCTCAACAATTTGCAGAGCCATGTCACCATCCAAATTAGCATCCGACTTCAATCCACGTTCGAGCACCAAAGTTTTCTTGTCAATGGATGACTTGAATCGTTCTGTAGCCCTCTCACTAACACACTTTGTATGATCATATTGAGGCCGAGCAGTGGAGGTGGATGGGTGTTGTCTTTTGTGGGAAGACATGATGTTTATGATAATGTGTTGGCTCGAAAGTTGGTTCAGGACTTTTATCAAACAGTTGGCGAGCGGACTTAGTTTTCCCCCCAAAATAACTTATTTTGTATTATCTTGCTAGCCAATATGTGAAATCAAACATACACTCCTTGGGCATCCAATATCCAAGGTATTCCACTCAATTGATATCAATAACAGAGAAGAAGATTGAGGCAAACGTAAGTTGTGCTTACCTTGAATAAATTTGTGTTTTTCTCATTGTAAAGATGTCCCCAAATTAAATGAAGTTGTGCAAGGAATTGATTAGATTTAGGATGGGAGTGTAGTGTTTATATCTGATATGAATTGGATTACATGTATAGTTGGAGTTCATATAAGGGATGGAAAACCAACGTGGGTTGGGAGATGGAAAGTGTATGGGTTTAATGTGAATAGAAGTTGAAAAGGAGCAGGAGTTATGGAGTAGTGGCATTACTATAGGAGTTATGGAAGTATGGAAGTATGAAGGGTGTAGGAGAAGTGGGGATGTTGATTGTACGAAGGATAGGAGTAGTAGTTATCTCCTAACACGGCAATTAAAATAGTTCAGCGTCTGGGGGTCACGAGCGGCGCGGCCCACTCCGTGGACATACAAGAGAGAGCGCGCCTCGCGCTGGGAGGTCAGGAGGTGCTGGCGTACTAGCGCGCCCCGCGTTGTATATAGGTATTGGATAGCGCGGTCAGCGCTAGGGGGGTTAGTGGAAAGATAGACAGTAGCGCACCCCGCGCTATGAGATTGGCAAATAGACGCGGCCCATGCTGGCATGGCAGGAAGGAACTAGGGTTGTTGCGTTCCCCGCGCTAGGCATGTGCATTGGGCAGCGCGGCCCGCGCTACAGGGTCAGTGACAACCACCTTTGTGTCGATCAAGTGTAAATCCCCCAAATCTGGGTACTTGAAACCCAAACTCGGTGCTTCACGATACCATTTCTATGAGCAGAATAATACTAGTAATAATAACAATAATATAGATATCAAACTTAATTTACATGTGCATCAGAGTCTTCTCCCAGGTACGCGACCTTTAAAGATTCATTACAATACATGATACTTAATATATATATATATATATATATATATATATATATATATATATATATATATATATATATATCATTCTTATCCTAATAGAGTTAAACTATTACATAGAATACCATAAATCTTATTCTGTTTGCTTTCCTTTTCCTTTATTTCTGCATGAGCCTTCTGGTTATTCACACTTAGCTGGAAACATTTAAATTAAGTAAGAATGAGCATTTGAGTGCCCAACAAGTAATAACAATTATAAATATTAGCTAAAAGGATTAAATATTTTCTTTGTACTACCCTTCTACAACAAATTAATAGTTGTGATTTAATCTGAACCAATAATAATAACATAACATCTCTCTATTAAATTTTTAAAACTACGTACTGACTATAAATAGGATTAAGGTGACATACTATGAACATTGTTTTCAATTTTCGAATAGGCTAAGCAGAACTTCATCCGCAAACCGTCATAACTTACGGGCACGGGGGGTGATCAGGCCGTTATGCCCTGTATTGATCAATACTACATGCAAGAACGATATTATCGTTCACTCTGTCCGCCTTGGGCGCATAAAAGTTTTCTCATGTTCGGGATGTTCATACTTAGTCGGGAATCCGAACCAAAATAATTTGATTAGATACGAAAAAAAAATTATCATATTCAACGATATTTCTAAATCTGTGCCTAGCTGCTCAAATAGCTTAGACGACTTTTACTTAATATATACATACTGGCAATCAAAAAGTATATATATATATATATATATATATATATATATATATATATATATATATATATATATCAATATGTGATTAAATACAATGATTATTTAAGTGGGGACACTTGTATAACCATAATTAGAAATTAACAAACAGAATAAATATCTAAATAATAATGTAATACCATGTTGATAATCAATGATCGGATATAATATATATAACAATAAGGTTAATAATCTGGTACAATAATAATATAATTCTGAAGATTTCTTACTCATGTTCATTGCATAAAGAAAATGCAAAGGTAAGATACTTGCATGGTCTGCTGCTTACAATACGTAACTTAGTTTTTATCTTTTGTATAACAACCTATCAGTAATAATACCATTTTACTGATTAGAATCATATCGTAACACATAATACTGCTTATTGCAGTCAGTACATAACCTAATCACATTGTCACACATGTTTAACAGTCATCGGATCATAAATAAACACGTATTTAATCAAATTTTCTAAGTCCAGATCAATTTCTGAAATATGTCGATGTACCGACGGCTTAATTGGGTAATTATCGAGTCTAAGACTCTATTCTGAAATTTAATATCTGTAAGTATCAGTCATATTATTTTTAAATGACTTATAATAATTTCTAAATATTTATTATAATTTATCATAAATTTTCAAACTCCGGAATCATTATTAAATGATTTAAATATTAAACAATTCTATTTCATTAACATTTAATTAATATTAAACTATTAACGAAACCATTTCCAAAATATTAAAGTTATTTATAATAACTCAAAATATTTTTAAAGTATTAATATTACCCTTAAATGATTTTTAAAATATTTAAAATCATTTTTAAATAACTACCCATAATATTAAAATATTAATGTATTATTACTCAAAATATTAAAAATCATTAAGTATAACTTAAAATATTTTTAATTCATTTATATTCTTTTTAAATGATTTTTAAATTAATAAAACCATTTTTAAACCATTTATTTAATATAATTATTAAATAAATTTAATATCATTAATATTAAATTAATATTATTAATATTAAATTATTAATGAAATTGTCCTTTAAATATTAAAAGTTATATTTTATAACTTAAAATATCTTTAAAAACTTTATTTTTATTTAAAATGATTTTTATAATATTAAAATTATTTTTAAACTAATTTATTAAATATAATTATTAAATAATTCTAATATCATTAATATTCAATTATTAATGAAATTTACCTTTAAATATTGAAAGTTATATTTTATAACTTAAAATATTTTTAAATACCTTATTATTATTTTAAATGATTTTTAATATAATAAAATTATTTTTAATTTATTATTTAATTTATTTATTAAATAACTTAATTATCATTATTATTGATTTACTAATGAAATTTATCACAAAATATTAAAAGTCAT
Organism: Panax notoginseng; assembly: GCA_016801055.1. Taxonomy (NCBI): domain Eukaryota; kingdom Viridiplantae; phylum Streptophyta; class Magnoliopsida; order Apiales; family Araliaceae; genus Panax; species Panax notoginseng. The sequence continues at coordinate 141,462,996 of CM029019.1, read as the reverse complement.
TAAAAATAACTTAAAATATTTTCTTATATCATAATATAATTTTAAATAATTTTTCATGTATTAAAATTATTTTTAAATAATTTATTTAATATTATAATTAAATAAATTAAATACCTTTAATATTTTAAAAATATTAAATATTTATAAAATATACTTAAAATAATTAAAAACTAATTTTCAGACTTTAAAATAATTTTTAATAATTTATTATGTATTTTTCATAATTAAAAACTATTTAATACTAATTATTTAATAAAAATAATTAATTTTGTAATAAAGAGTCGCTAAAGACTGCCTATAGCGACAGAACCGTCGCTATAGGTGTTCTTCATGTTCTTGGTAAAACCCATAACATTCATGTCAGTTACCGAGTGGGTCAGTTTGACCAAGCATAGATCTTGGATCTTAAAGTTTCTGGGCATGTTCTTAGTCAAATATTGTAGTGCTAGTGCAAGACTACAAGATCCAACAACAAACATGTTCATACAACTCATAACCAAAGAGATCTGATCGTCCAAAGTGACTGTCAGAGCTGTTCTTCATTTCTGGGTTACCCAGAAATGAAGAACAGTTCGTCTGCCTTACTTTGGGCTTCTATAACATGCAATTCCTGTAACGTTTGGGTAAGCTAATGCATGCAGTGTGTAGCCAGAATGACAAGGAAGAGATCTAATATATTATATCACCAAAACAACAATAGATCAAACAAATATAAGCTGGTCAAACCATCTCAGACGACATGTTCAAGCGTTTTCTGGGTTACCCAGAAAACAGCTTTCATGTTCGTCCGGCTTGGTTTGACCGTCCACTATGATCCATCCATTTGATTATTAGGAGATATTAAGGCATAATCATGTAGTATAACCTACATACTACAACTTAGATACATCAACAATAACAAAACAACTAACAACAGAAAGATCTGGGCGTTAGAAAACGTTGTCAGACCGTTTCTGGGCAGTTTCTGGATTACCCAGAAACGCCCAGTCATGGCCGGTCAACGGCTTTTGACCATCAATAATTTGTAATCTAGACCAGATATAAGCCTAATTCTTGATCCAGATCAAATAGCACATAACAGACTACAACTACAAACTTTCAAAACATAAAAATCATTAAAGATCACAGAGATACAAGGCCTGACATTCGTTGTCAGACAACACAAAAAAAATTTCAAGATTTTTTTAAAACTTGATTTTGAGCATATTAATGTTATGGATCTAGCATGTGCCAACCCAGATCACTAAAATAGACTACATATAACATGTTTAAACATTGAAACCTAAGATCTAACAACAGATCAAAAGTCAGATTTTCAAGTTAGGGTTTATACCTTCTATGATCCAATTCTAATTCAAGGCTTCTGATTTGATAGTGGTGTTAGTGAGGCTTTGATTTGGGACTGATATTCTAATAAATTTCGGAGGTGTGAGCTTGAGAGAGTTTAGATGGGTGTTGTGCACAAAATAAGTTAGTAAATGAATTTTTTTTCTCTCTCCAATCTATATATACTACATGTATGCAATGAACTTGGCTGGAAATTGGCTGAATTGTAGAGTTTGTATTACATGGCTATGTGTAGGGTAGTTCACCAACTAAAGCATTGGCAAGTTGAACAAGTTGGCCTCAATAATGCACATGAGGGTATAATGGTCATTTGGCTTTCCAATTTAATGGCATAAATGTAATCTTTGTAAACCCTTAGGGTTTGACCCTTAGGGTTTAACCCTTAGGTTTTCCAAAAAATTAGTTTTCTAGAATTTCATTTAGGGTTTAAAAATAAAATAAAATAAAAATTAACTTTCTAATTTTTTTTGAAAGTTAGGGTTTCCTAATTATGTTTAATTTTCTAATTACATTATGCATAAACATTAGGGTTTTAATGTCCACTAATTAGCATTTAGCTTATAATTAATAATTAAGGTTACCAATTTAGTAAATTAGGGTTTTAAATTGGAAATTAGGGTTTCTAAATTTTAATTAGGGTTTACCTAATTAAATCTTTAATAATTAATATTAATCGCATAACACAATTACAAAACAATCTTATACTCTAATTTGGGTTTCAAATTAGGGATTAGCACAGTAAAACTAGGGTTTTCAAATACTGTACCATAATTGACCAACAATTATCAATGCATACATACAGTACATATTTATAGCACTGAAAAATCAAAATATAAATAATATTATATTATTATTCTCATTCCTTGATCAAAATCCAAAATTAGGGTTTGGATTCTATATCTGATTTATCTTTCATATTTAACATTATTAATTAAGTTAAAATAATTAACTTAATTAATCTAACATAAATTCATATAATAAAATAAAATAATTATTATAATACTTCTATAATCATTTCATATATTATTTAAATAATATAAAATTATATTTTCATGGAAAATAAATAATAAAAATATTTCTACTATAAAATTAATTATTATAAGAATATACTTTATAATAATCAATAATTCTAAAATAAAATTATTTGTAATTACTCATGCAATAAATATATTTTATTTGTCACATATATACATACACATTGACTTATATCTATTTCTCCACATTTATTTTTTTTTTTTTAAAAGTATACACAAAATTTCTGATTTATTTATATAGAAAATATTGGGTTGTTACATTCACCCTTCCTTATAAAGATTCCATTCCCGGAATCCCCATTTTAAAGCCTATACATTCCAGGGTACATAGCATACACAGTCATTGCAAATAGATCGCGATCAAATTTGATCGAACTGACCTTTAACTATTCAACGTAAAGCTTGTCTATCTATCTGATTAAACGGAAATTTAATTTCTAAAAGAACTCAAATTCCTCCATCAAAATTAATTTATAAAAAAAATTACTATATATAGGAAAATCATGTAAAAGACAATAAAAGTTATACGAATAATACCTGGAATTGCACCACCACCTGCCACCGTATCCTGGACTGTCATGTTATAGACTCTCGCAGTAGATTTTGTTGGCTTGCTTGATGACGTTGGTCCCGTGATCGTCAGAGTCCCACTACCCTTGCTAGTATTCACACTCCCTGCCTCTATTTTCCTTTTCAGACAGTCCTTAACCTTATGTTCAGTCGAGTCGCACAAAAAACACCCAATGTTCATTCTTGGATTGGGGCAGTTGGGAGAGATATGTCCCTCCTACCCACACTTATAGCAAACAAACTTACCCTTCAAACATTTCCCAGAGTGATTTTTCCCACAATTCTTACACTGCACAGCTGGCTTCTTAACACCTTCTTTCACCTGGACATTGCCAAAATAGTTCCCCTTCCTCTTGCTACTACCACTTTTACTTCCACTATTAATTTCTACCTTCCCAGCTCCTTCGATCTTACCCTTGTTCTTTCTCTCCTTGTTGTAGAGGCTCATGGCCTCACTCCCATCCTCAATAATAATAACTTTTTCCATGAGTGCTACAAATGTAGGGATCTGCAACACCGCCACCTTGTTGTAGAGCCAGGGTTTTAATTACAGCTCAAACCTTCTCGCTTTCCTAGCCTCCGTATCAACTTGATGCGGAGCGAACCTAGCCAACTCATTGAACTTTGCGGCATACTCCGCAACAGTCATATTCTCCTGTTTCAACTCTAAAAATTTCACCTCCAACCTAGCATGCATACTAGATGAAAAATAGTTTTCAAAAAATAAAGTCTTAAACCTATCCTATGTAACTACACCTTCTCCTACCCTCGCCTGGTTTGCTTCCCACCAAAAGTTCGCCTCCCCTTTCATCATGTAGGTGGCAAAAGCTTTTTTTTTTCCTCAGCTACCCTAGCTATCACAAATGCCTTTTCAATCTCTTTGACCCATGTTTGGGCTTCAACAAGGTCAGTTGTACCTCTAAATTCTGGGAGTCCCACAGCCTTAAAGTCTTTGAAGTTCGCCAGGCGATTATCCGGCTGGTTCTCTGCGGCTGGCATTCCTTGTTGCATAGCTTGTGCTACCATGTTTGCAAAGTGCGGCATCAGATCTGCTTGTTGTTGTCCCTCAACGTTGTTCATAGATTATTTTGCCCTTTGGTTTCGACTTTGTCGTCTTAGCGGCATTATCTGATTAAATAAAACATAATTTATTCTTTATTAACTTACATTCTAAACCTTATCACATAAGTTTAATATATTAAACTTGTTTCATTACTCAAACATCGATTCATATTCATTTAGCGAATACATTGCATAGCATAGCACATACTGCTTTAAACATAAGCTATCCCTTTGTGACCATAAAAGTCAAGATTTACAACCTTGATTAAGGGGGGTGTATTCAATTAAGATTTTTAAAGACTTTTTTTAAGCGATAGACTTTTGTAGAATTTGTGGGATTTTAATGACTTTCACAGACTTTAAAGACTTTTTTAAAATGACTTTTATAGACTCCATGAAATAAGTAACAGACTTTTATAAATTTTTTATCAAGACTGTGATAGATTTTTGTATACTTCTAATATATCTAGCAACTTATATTAATTATTAATTAGCTCATGTGTATAACATCTCCCTCTTTTTTCTTGAACTAGAGTAAATCTCGTTATATTATTGTGGCATGAGATTTTATATATGTTGAAATCGTTCACATTTTTCTACTCATTTCATGATATATTTAGATACTCGGATACTAATAAAACCTTAGAAACTACAAACGCAATACAAAAATTAAGCTCACTTTTTATTGAGCTATATATACTTTATGCATATGTGTACGCTTGTTACTAATAATTGATTGCTTTTTATTATTGATTGCTTTACTAGTATATATATATATATATATATATATATATATATATATATATATATATATATATATATATAGGTTGATTGTGTGATTCTGTCAACTCAATTTTCCATCTTAACTGCTGCTAATTTTGTTTGATTATGTGGACCTTTTTTATGCGCCTAACATATATTAAAGCAGTGCGTTTTTCCCTTTTTTATAAGGGAAAGATAACGATTCTGTCAATTTGTCATGCAGGAATACAACCACATGTTACATTATTTCACTATGATACACCAAAGACACGTGAAGACGATTATGGAGGATGTCTCAAAAATTAATAGTGATTTCCTTCGTTTAAAATGTCAAAAAATTAAAAAAAAACATACACATACACATCATATATTTTCTATTTTCATATATTATAATACATAATCTTTACAATTGATATGAGAGTTTTATGATTTTATCTCACATTTGTTGAACAAATCTCTTTCCTCTTTCTATTGGAAGCTTTCTAACGGTTGCTTTTTCCCTCACCAATTCAGATTAGGTCTAATTATTTGTTTACTTATTAATATATCTTGTTAATTCTCTTATAATAAATCCATTTATTTTTATGGCCCAAATTTTACCAAATTATTTATCCATCACATATTAATATTTATTAGCTCATATAAAATAAATAACTAATTTGACCTAATAAAAGACAAAGTCCAATTAATAACTAGTTTTTATCCACCTTTGTGTTTATTTGGAAGTCTTTAGAAATCTTTAGAGATGAGGTAAGATTTTGGATATGAGTTGATAGTTATAATTCTTCTTCTAAAGTCTGTCAAACTCTACCATTTGATAAAAATCTTTAAAATCTATAACTTTTTGAATACCAAAATACTTTTATAGACTTTGTAAAAATCTTAATTCAATACCACCTAACTTTTAAAGACATTAAAAAAGTTGTAATTGAATACTACTAAACTTTTATAAACTCTTTAAATGTCTTGATTGAATACAACCAAACTTTTAAAGTCTTTAAAAATCTTAATTGAATACACCCCCGTAATATAAAAGTTGGGAACATTACATTACACAGACATACTTATCATATATATTACATTAAACAGACCTACACAACAGAACCTATACTACCTATTTACTACGCCTTTTTCTTGGACAACCTTTCGCCTGATGACCTTCTATCCCACAGATAAAACATGCATCAAGTTTAATAGTCAGGGCAATAAAGAGTGGTATGTCCCTCATAGCTGCAAATGTAACATATTCTTTTCCCTTTCTTCTTATCGGATTTTCCTAAGTCATGGTCTTCTATCTTTCTTTTTCCCTTATTGCTCTGAGCTGCACACGATGTGTTGCTTGTGGCTCCCATCTGATAAATTTGGATTTTAAACTTATCTTGTTCTTCCATAATTTCTAGTAAGGCTTTTCACAACTGACTATTTAGTAGCTTTTCTATTTCCCACAGCTTTTCCAGAGAAGAAACCTTGTTCCTCAGATTCTGCACCTCCGTTGATGCTTGATCAGCTCAACTTTAGTGTCTGAATCACTATCTGTCAGTTCCACCATTTCTAGATTTGGTACTACGTTTTCCAAAATAACCACCTCATCCGAGTTGGTTTCTTTGTGAGCCTCTATTTCAGCCATTGGCTTCGATATTAGCTCGGGTGTATCAATTTGATCCGTCTTCATGCTATAAGCATATAACAAGCCTTTTCCACCAGACATCTACACACATAAATTATCCTGATTAGCATATAGTATATACACACAGCAAATAATAGTTTTATATAAGTTATCTTTTATTTTGTTTGACGATGAATTTATTCAATTCATCTCTTTTTAAACTCTATATGAGTTATTTATATTTTTAACGTTTCCCTCTGTTCTAAGGTTATAGCCTAAGGTCTATCCCACCTAAGGTTTCTTGTGACGCCCCCAAAATTAAGTATACATCACCCATCTTGGGTCGCCAGATACATGGTACAGAATTCAAATACAAATTACTAATACAACTGTCGTGTACAATACGACAAAACATAAACTGTGAGTTTGAATACAAATATTGTCTTCTGGAGAGTATCCATACTCAAAAGGAGTCCTTATTACAACTATTATCACACTATTACATAGAATAGTGAGGACTACTAATGCTATCATCTGATCCATCACTCCGTTTTCTGACTCGTCCCATCTATATTCTCATTTCCTGAAGAGAACCGTGAAAGAAAGGGTGAGCTCAACTAGCCCAGTAAGAAATATTATGACTAAGATAATGCAGAATAAATTATCATTAGTCTTCAACAATGTTAAACTGATAAAATACAATAGACATCAAGTTTAACTGCAGCGGATCAAGCAATCCATTAAAAGAGGCAAGTAGAGAATAAAATCTACTATCTTTTATGATTTAAAAGGTTTTTCATGACTTTTATCGCTCGGACTCAGCTTAATAAATAATCCACATCATCGAATCACCCCTGCACTACGGCCAATAATATTCTTTAGTATCACGACCACGAATTATCCAGGCACTACGGCTAAAGATAATCATGTTTTCATCAACGGTCCTGATCATGCCATAAAATAATTCATCTTTGCACTACGGCCAAAGAGAATCCATAGCCATAATCATACTAAAAACTGTCCATCAATGCACTACGGGCCAACGAGGACTTTTTTCACATCATTTGTAACATTACGGTCATGATTACACCGAATAATCCCTGGTCATAATCATACCAAGTCCATCTATGCACTACAAGCCATAGATGACTTTCAACAAAATATAAACATGAGGATGATGACAATGATATAAGAATTCAATAAAATAAGTTCAAGAATTAATTTATCCAGGAATTAACAGCGTCCAAATTGTTAATATGATACTGCTTTGTGGAGTAAAATTCAAGAATTCTTAGAAGAATATTTTCATGAAAAGATACTAGATGAAGCGCAAATATCAAAGATATTCCACTAATTTCATGGAGTGTAGAAGTCAAAATTTTAACCAACTTAGTATAATAAAGAATAGAATAACAAAAGAAATCAGCATGCATGCGATAGACCGCACAGACAGGTTATTCTAACAGAATAATAAATAATAGAACCAGGTCCGGCGTAAAACGCACAGACAGGATATTCCAACAGAATAATAATAAAGACGGAACCAGGTCCGGTGTAAAACACACAGACAGGATGTTCTAACAGAATAATAATAAAGACGGAATCAGGTCCGGTGTAAAACACACAGACAGGATATCCAACAGAATAATAATAAAGACGGAACCAAATCCGGTGTAAAACACACAGACAGGATGTTCCAATAAAATAATAGAAGAATGTCACCAAGTATAGGGTAGATCGCGTATACAGGTTATTCCAACAGAATAATAAATAATGGAATAACAGAAGTTCTCTTCATGAATACAAAAGAAATAATACCCCTTACGGGTACAACAAATAATATCCCTTACCTTTGAAAGAAGAGTATTCCGACCTGTAGGGCGAGAATATACTCGAAGAAACTTGTACTACGCTCAAAACTTTCTTAAACTCTAAAGAAATACGCTCAAGATTATAGAAGAAGAACTCTCTCTATAGTTTCTCTCTCTAGAGTTTCAGTAAATTCGTAAGAAAATAATGAAGGAATGAGCTTCTATTTATAGGAAAATAGAATGCATAGTAACTAATCCATGAACGGTCCAGATTAATTTACTTTAATCTAACGGTCCATATTTAAAGAAAAATCTTTTAAATAAAATATAATATATTCTATTTATAGAATAACTTTAATAAAGCATTCTGTTTTATATAAAAAGATGTTTCTATTTTATTACGTTAATAATACAAATAAAACAAAACTTCATTATCGCTAAATAATTCATATTATTAATTGACAATAATTGAATCAAACTGAGTGACTAATCACGTAAGCCTCAATAATCAATACTGTATGCTACTATGCAACCACACGTATTATTGTACTTTTACTACCGAGTAGTTCAACAGTATCAACGGTAAAACTTCTGCCGTTATTTTTAATAAAATATTTTTGTCGTTTTCTCAATCTGACAATAATTCCGTTGTGGGGTCCACCAATAATTGTGCCGTCGTACGAATATTCCCCGACAAAAATAATATTCCCCTACCAATCGAATATAATACAACAACTTACATACTTTGCAAAATTTATAAATACTACCCACAACTATAACATTATCTTAAATTCATATCATAATATTTAAAAAAAATATTTCAAAAAATTAAATCTTTATTCATAAAATCTGGGGTTTCACAATCTCTCCTCCTTATGAAATTTTGCCCTCGAAATTTTCGTACGTACCTAGTATGCCGAACAGATGAGGACACTTCGTCATATTCTAACTCTTGAGGTATAACCTTTGAGTGTTGAATACATTCCAGGATTTTAACAGGTACATCTTCATACGTTAAATTATCCGCTCTCTTGTCCGGTTCTAAATCAATAATGTGGTTCGGGTCGTCCACATATTTACGTGACATCAATACGTTAAAAAATGTTATGAACACGTGACATACTTGGTGGTAAAATGAGTCTATAAGCCACAGTTCCTACTTGATCGAGAATTTCAAATGGGCCAATTAAATCGAGGGTTGAGATTTCCTCTCTTCATCGATTCTTGCTTCTAGAATAAAGCCCTCTTGAACCTTCTTCTTAGTATTCATCAACTCTTGGTCCGTAGCTTGCACGACTTTAACTTTATCGATTAAAGTCGATTCTAATCGTATATTCGTTATCTTCACGTGGGTCCCTAGAGTCTTTAACTCCATCTTCATCATTTGTAGGTTATACGAAATGGGTCTTTGTGTTAACAATATATCACTCGCATACGATCTTCTACTCAACGCGTCAGCTACCACGTTCGCACTTCCACGATGATATTTAATGGTACGATCGTAATCTTCAACTGCTCGAGCCAACGTCTTTGGCGCATAATACGTTTATTTTAGTTGAAGAAATATTTAAAGGTTTAAGAAATAGGTTTTGTACTGGGGTCAATACAAAATTCGATTTCATGATCTTGGGTAGGCTAAGAAGTCTTCAAGAGTACGTCAGAAACTTTATTAATAATAAAAATATCGTTCAAAACTGTGACCCTCATCCAAGACTTGGATAACACGTCACATTGATACCTATCAACTTGCCATCGTCATTCACAATGTCTCCTACGGAAAGTCTGGCTTCGGTGCATTCCACATAAGGAAGTCATCAGCGAAAGGCTCGGGGCTCTTTACTTATGGCTTGATATGACAATGATTGACTTTAGTGGTTTGGTTACTTGAATTCGCATAATAGGTTGGTTAGGAATATGAAAGCTAACAACCTTACGAAAAGCATGATGAGCAGTTAACCAATCATTTCCAAAAATCACATCAATGCAAGTATTTTCAAAGAGATAAGATCGACAGGTAACGTGAAAGTGTTGATTTGAACAAGATTTATAAATAGTGGAGGTAACGAAGGTTTCTCCCAACTGAGTTTAAACAGATATATCAAAGTCTAACTTCTCCGAAGTAAAGTTCAAACATTGAACACAACTAGGTGAAATAAAAGAGTGAGTAGAGCCGGTATCTAACACGGTATAGACTTCAAAAGAGTTTATGACTAACATACCCGTGATAATTTTATTCAGGTTCCTCGTCACGAAAAAAAAAACGCTCTCTCTTAAACTACCGACTTTGGCTTGTCTGGGACATCCTTTGGCATCACTATCCCAGTTGGACTTGACTTCACCATACGACAAAATCGAGCTAGGTGACCTTCTCTTCCGCAATTAAAACACGCTTTGGATTGCTGCATACAGTTTGGATGGATGTGTCCCTCCTGTCCGCATTTGAAACATACGACCGGTGGTCGTTCTTCTTCCTTTGAAACGGGTGCTGGTGCCGACGTCTTCACGTCATTGTTGAACCTTCTCTTCTTGAAATGTCCATTCTTATTGTTTTGGCCATGATTACCACCGAAGTAGTTACCATTTCTGGCATGTTGATTCCCTTCATGCTTATTGTCACCTCTTTGATGACTGTTATCACCGGTATTATCATTTTGTCGGCTTCTCTCTTTCGGTTGGGTTGACTCGTTATCGCGCTCCAATAACTGAGCCCTATTAACAACATCTGAATACAAACACAGTTTATGAGAGATAAGATATTGATGTCTCTCAGGCTTCAAACTTCTTAAAACCATCCGCGTCATTCTTTCTTCATTATCAACCAAGTGGGACGTAAATCGGGACAACTCGACAAACTTGGCTTCGTACTGCGACACGGTCATGTTGTTTTTCTCCAACTTGATAAATTCCACCTCCTTCATGTGACGAATGCTTTCGAGAAAGTACTTATCATTGAACAGCTCTTGGAACTTCTCCCAAGACATCTTGAGTGCGTCAGGCTGGGTACGTTTTACAGATTCCCAAAAGTAATCTGCCTCTTCACGCAACATAAAGGTGGCGAAGGGATCCTTTTGCTCTTCGGAGCATCCCAAGACATCAAATATCTTGGTGATCTGCTTTAACCACGTCTCCGCCTTAAGTGGTTCTGGCTTTCCCAAAAACTCTGGTGGTCCCAGCTCCTTGAATTGCTTAGCGGTGGCCAACCGTGGGTTGCCATTGTTTCCTCCTGCATTATGAACAGGAGCCGCCTTCGCCTGATATTGCATGAATTCTAAAGAGCTCTTAAACGTATCATCGTTCGTCAATTGATCAGTGTTGTTTTTTACAGGATGATTATCGCCATCCTGTTGCACATTGTCCTGATTATTGATCTGTGGAGACTCAACGGTCTCCTGTGCTCTATTGCTTATCTCAATATTTTTTAGATATCATTTTCAAATACTGTTACAAAATAAGGGTTAACTAACATATCACATATTATCCCTATGCTCTGACCGACCAATTAAATACCAAATAAACTTAGGTAGGTCATACTAGCGAAAGAATTCCCCCGTCTTTCCCCTCCTAGTTCTTGCCTCAGATCTCAGCCAGGTATCATATCCCTAAGCTCTGATACCAACTGTGACGCCCCCAAAATTAGTTATACATCACCCATCTTGGGTCGCCAGATACATGGTACAGAATTCAAATATAACTTACTAATATAACTGTCGTGTACAATACGATAAAACATAAACTGTGAGTTTGAATACAAATATTGCCTTCTAGAGAGTATCCATACTCAAAAGGAGTCCTTATTACAATTATTATCACACTATTACATAGAATAGTGAGGACTACTAATGCTATCATCTGATCCATCACTCCGTTTTCTGACTCGTCCCAGCTATATTCTCATTTCTTGAAGAGACCCGTGAAAGAAAGGGTGAGCTCAACTAGCCCAGTAAGAAATATTATGACTAAGATAATGCAGAATAAATTATCATTAGTCTTCAATAATGTTAAACTGATAAAATAAAATAGACATCAAGTTAAACTGCAGCGGATCAAGCAATCCATTAAAAGAGTCAAGTAGAGAATAAAATCTACTATCTTTTATGATTTAAAAGGTTTTTCATGACTTTTATCACTGGGACTCAGCTTAATAAATAATCCACATCATCGAATCACCCATGCACTACGGCCAAGGATATTTTTTAGTATCACGACCACGAATTATCCATGCACTACGGCTAAAGATAATCATGTTTTCATCAACGGTCCTGATCATGTCATAAAACAATTCATCTTTGCACTACGGCCAAAGAGAATCCATAGCCATAATCATACCAAAAACTGTCCATCAATGCACTACGGGCCAATGAGGACTTTTTCCACATCATTTATAACATTACGGTCATGATTACACCGAATAATCCCTGGTCATAATCATACCAAGTCCATCTATGCACTACAGGCCATAGATGACTTTCAACAAAATATAAACATGAGGATGATGACAATGATATAAGAATTCAATAAAACAAGTTCAAGAATTAATTTATCCAGGAATTAACAACGTCCAAATTGTCAATATGATACTGCTTTGTGGAGTAAAATTCAAGAATTCTTAGAAGAATATTTTCATGAAAAGATACTAGATGAAGTGCAAATATCAAAGATATTCTATGTGACGCCCCCAAAATAGGTATACAACACCCATTCTGAGTCGCCAAATACATGGTACAGAAAGCAAACTACAACTTCAATAATACAAATGTCGTGCAAAATACGACAACACATACTGTGAGTTTAAATACAAATATTATCTTCTAGACAATATCCACACTCAAATAAATCCTCATTACAATTATTCAAATACTATTTTACAGAAATAGTGAGGACTGCTAAAACATCTTTCTAGAACCATCAATCCATACCCCGACTAGATCCTGCTATGTTCTCACCTCCTGAGAAGAAAAATGGAACAAAAAGGAAAAGGGTGAGCTCAACTAGCCCAGTAAAGAATATTATGACTAAGATAATATACAAACAAATTATCGTTAGTCTTCAACAGGGAAAAATCTGATAGAATATAATCGACAACAAGTTTTAGATCAACAACTGCAGCGGAAACAGCAAACCATTAGAAGAGTCAAGTAGAGAAAGAATTCTACTATCTTCTAAGATTTAAAAGTCCATCATCAATATTTTATCCCTGTAACATCAATTAATAATCATCTTTATCCAAATATTCATCTTTGCACTACAGGCCAAAGATATTCATTTGTATCACCTGTCAGTCATGTTCATCTCAACACCTGTTCATCTTTGCACTACAGGCCAAAGATATTCATCAAGTAATCATACATCTTTGCACTACAGGCCAAAGATATTCAGTAATATCATCATTTAGGACTGAGGATGATGAAAAATATCTTAAAGAGAACGAATCCAATGAGACAGAAGGACAAATAGTAGGAATTCGTATAACAGTTTATCCAAGATCAATAATACTTCATAATAATCAATTGTGAAGCAGAATTCAAAAATAAAGATCAAAACATGGATACAATCAAAGATAGTAACCATAATAGACATCTTGGACAAAAAAGAAAAATTTTATTTTTCGGTGAATAGTGCCGTATTCGTGAATAGTACCGTATACGTGAATAGTAACGCATACGTGAATAGTAACTCCGACACAAAAAGTTCCAAATTTGATAAAAACTCATATCAATATTTCAGCATAATGATATTGAAGAAAATAATATCATTTAAGAAGAAAATAATATCCCTTACCTCAAAATATCAGTACTTCTGGTCGGAATACCGGTATAAGGCTGAAAGAAACTTACTCTGATGAATAGAAACTCTCAAAGTATCTAAATACTCACAAAATACACTCAATAATCTAGAGAGAGAAAGAGAGAAAACTTGTTTCTGGTGTGATTTTCAATTCTAACTTAGTCCTCTATTTATAGGAAAATTTTGGTAGGTTTGACCTGCAACCTGATGGCTTTACCTGCTACTATTCCCACCCACCACATTTGAAATATAATTCAGCACATTTCTTCACCAACCACAAGTGGGGCCCACCAATTCTAGAATTTTCCACCAAAATGATAAACTCCAAAAATTCAACAATTTCTGAACCAGTCATCTTGTAAAATTCATAATAAATCATACGTTCATTTTTAACGGTTCAAAATTTGTGGGCATATATTCAACTTATATATGTATAACATATCCAAAAATTACCACGATCCAACGGTCGGATTAAAAATTATAACCCCCGCAAAATATCTCAAAAACCCTGATTTTTAATACCTCCATTCCGACAAAAATACTGATAAAAATCTCAACATTAACTTCTTCATTTTTAACCACAAAAATATATCCCTCATTTATATCCACATAAAATAAATATTTTCTTATCATATGAATCAATAATTAATTATTCACAAATAATATTACAGAATCACATTTATGACAACCAGACCGCTCCCAGGAAAGAGGGGGCTTTCCAATAAGGATTTCTCCTTATTGGCGCGCAATTAGATGACCAAACCTCTCCTTAGACAGAACTTTCTAGACATTGCCAATAATGTTATCTAATAATATTATTCAAATAATATGAATTATTGATCTGATAATGGGAAATACTGTGCAGCAACAATTATTGAACAACAATAATACAAAATTTCAACGTAGCAATTATTGAATCAATAAAATAAAATATTGAACAGTAATTACTGTAACAATTCTTGAGTAGTGCCTTCTTACGTAAGAATCAATAATTGGTGCAATACCGCGTGCTACTGTATTTTAACCACCGGGTATTCTAACAGTATTAACGGTAACAACTACGCCGTTATTTAAAAATAACTTATACTTGTCATTTTCTTCATCCAATCACTTTCCGTTATGGGGCCCACACAAGGCTGCGCCGTCGTACGAATATTCCCCGACAGCAAGAATATTCCACGACCAAACGAATATTCCCCGACAAAATGAATATTTTATAACCACTTGCTTATTTTGCAAAATTTGCACATTTAACCCATAACCAAAGTATTTGTATCAAATTAACCTCTTATTATTCACAATAATATTTAGAGAAAATTTGATTTTATTCATTAATAAGTTGGGGTCTTACATTCTACTAATTTCATGGAGTATAGAAGTCAAAGTTTTAACCAACTTAGTATAATAAAGAATAGAATAACAAAAGAAATCAGCATGCACGCGATAGACCGCACAGACAGGTTATTCCAACAGAATAATAAATAATGAAACCAGGTCCGGCGTAAAACGCACAGACAGGAAATTCCAACAGAATAATAATAAAGACGGAACCAGGTCCGGTGTAAAACACACAGACAGGATGTTCCAACAGAATAATAATAAAGACGAAACCAGGTCTGGTGTAAAACACACAGACAGGATGTTCCAACAGAATAATAATAAAGACGGAACCAAGTCCGGTGTAAAACACACAGACAGGATGTTCCAACAGAATATTAGAAGAATGTCACCAAGTATAGGGTAGACCGCGTATACAGGTTATTCCAACAGAATACTAAATAATGAAATAACAGAAGTTATCTTCATGAATACAAAAGAAATAATACCCCTTACCGATATAACAAATAATATCCCTTACCTTTGAAAGAAGAGTATTCCGACTGGTAGGGCGAGAATATACTCGAAGAAACTTGTACTACGCTCAAAGCTTTCTTAAACTCTAAAGAAATACGCTCAAGATTATAGAAGAAGAACTCTCTCTATCGTTTCTTTCTCTAGAGTTTCAGTAAATTCGTAAGAAAATAATGAAGGAATGAGCTTCTATTTATAGGAAAATAGAATGCATAGTAACTAATCCATGAACGTTAATTTACTTTAATCTAACGGTCCATATTTAAAGAAAAATCTTTTAAATAAAATATAATATATTCTATTTATAGAATAACTTTAATAAAGTATTCTATTTTATATAAAAAGGTGTTTCTGTTTTATTACGTTAATAATACGAATAAAACAAAACTTCATTATCGCTAAATAATTTATATTATTAATTGACAATAATTGAATCAAACTGAGTGACTAATCACGTAAGCCTCAATAATCAATACCATATGCTACTATGCAGCCACACGTATTACTGTACTTTTACTGCCGAGTAGTTCAACAGTATCAACGGTAAAACTTCTGCCGTTATTTTTAATAAAAAAAATTTATCGTTTTCTCAATCCGACAATAATTTCGTTATGGGGTCCACCAATAATTGTGTCGTCGTACGAATATTCCCTGACAAAAATAATATTCCCCGACCAATCGAATATAATACAACAACTTGCATACTTTGTAAAATTTATAAATACTACCCACAACTATAACATTATCTTAAATTCACACCATAATATTTAAAAAAAATATTTTGAAAAATTAAATCTTTATTCATAAAATCTGGGGTTTCACATTTCTAACTCTAAGCTCTGATACTAACCTGTAAAGCCCCCAAATTCGGGTACTTAAAATTCGAACTCGGTGCTTCACGATACCATTTCTATGAGCGAAATAATACTAATAATAATAACAATAATATAGATATCAAATATAATTTACATATGCATCAGAGTCTTCTCCCAGGTACGCGACCTTTTAACATTCATTACAATATATGATACTTAATATATATATATATATATATATATATATATATATATATATATATATATATATATATATCATTCTTATCCTAATAGAGTCAAACTATTACATAGAATACCATAAATCTTATTTTGTTTGCTTTCCTTTTCCTTTGTTTCTGCATGAGCCTTCTGGTTATTTACACTTAGCTGAAAACATTTAAATTAAGCAAGGATGAGCATTTCAGTACCCAGCAAGTAATAACAATTATAAATATTAGCTGAAATGATTAAATATTTTATTTGTACTACCCTTCTTCAACAAATCAATAGTTGTGAAGTAATCTAAACTGATAATAATTACATAACAACTCTCTATCAAATTTTTGAAACTGCGTACTGACAATAAATAGGGTTAAGGTGACATACTATAAACATTGTTTTCAATTTTTGAATAGGTTAAGCAGAACTTCATCCGCAAACCGTCATAACTTACGGGCACGAGGGGTGATCAGCCCGTTATGCCCTGTATTGATCAATACTACAAGCAAGAACGATATTATTGTTCACTCTGTCCGTCTTGGGTGCATAAAAGTTTTCTCATGTTCGAGATGTTCATACTTAGTCGAAAATCTGAACCAAAATAATTTGATTGGATAAAAAAAAATTATCATATTCAACGATATTTCTAAATCTGTGTCTAGCTGCTCAAATAGCTTAGACGACTTTTACTTAATGTATACATACTGGCAATCAATAAGTGTGTGTGTGTGTGTGTGTTTGTGTGTATATATATATATATATATATATATATATATATATATATATATATATATATATCAACATGTGATTAAATACAATGATTATCCAAGTGGGAACACTTGTATAACCATAATTAGAAATTAACAAACAAAATAAATATCTGAATAATAATGTAATACTATGTTGATAATCAATGATCAAATATATAATATATATATAACAATAAGGTTAATAATCTGGTACAATAATAATATAATTCTGAACTTTTCTTACTCATGTCCATTGCATAAAGAAAATACAAAGGTAGGATACTTGCCTGGTCTGTTGCTTACAATACGCAACTTAGTTTTTATCTTTTGTATAACAACCTATCAGTAATAAGATCATTTTACTGATTAGAATCATATCGTAACACATAATACTGCTTATTGCAGTCAGCATATAACATAATCACATTGTCACACATGTTTAACAGTCATCGGATCACAAACAAACGCGTATTTAATCAAATTATCTAAGTCCAGATCAATTTTTAAAACATGTCGGTGTACCGACGGCTTAATCGGGTAATTATCGAGTCTAAGGCTCTATTCTGAAATTCAATATCTGTAAGTATCAGTCATATTATTTTTAAATGACTTATAATAATTTCAAAACACTAATTATAATTTATCATAAATTTTCAAACTCCGGAATCATTATTAAATGATTTAAATATTAAATAATTCTATTATCATTAACATTTAATTAATATTAAACTATAAATGAAACCATTGCCAAAATATTAAAGTTATTTATAATAACTCAAAATATTTTTAAAGTATTAATATTACCCTTAAATGATTTTTAAAACATTTGAAATCATTTTTAAATAATTACCATTAATATTAAATTATTAATGTACTATTACTCAAAATATTAAAAGTCAGTAAGTATAACTTAAAATATTTTTAATTCATTTATATCCTTTTTAAATGATTTTTAAATTAATAAAACTATTTTTAAACCATTTATTTAATATAATTATTAAATAAATCTAATATCATCAATATTAAATTAATATCATTAATATTAAATTATTAATAAAATTATCCTTTAAATATTAAAAGTTATATTTTATAACTTAAAATATCTTTAAACACTTTATTTTCATTTAAAATGATTTTTCTAATATTAAAATTATTTTTAAACTAATTTATTTAATATAATTATTAAATAATTCTAATATCATTAATATTAAATTATTAATGAAATTTACCTTTAAATATTGAAAGTTATATTTTATAACTTAAAATATTTTTAAATACCTAATTATTATTTAAAATGATTTTTAATATAAAAAAATCATTTTTAATTTATTATTTAATTCATTTATTAAATAACTTAATTGTCATTAATATTAATTTATTAATGAAATTTATCACAAAATATTAAAAGTCATTAAAAATAACTTAAATAATTTTCTTATATCATAATATAATTTTAAATGATTTTTTATGTATTAAAATTATTTTTAAATAATTTATTTAATATTATAATTTAATAAATTAAATACCTTTAATATTCCAAAAATATTAAATATTTATGAAATATACTTAAAATAATTAAAAACTAATTTTCGGACTTTAAAATAATTTTTAATAATTTATTATGTATTTTCCATAATTAAAAACTATTTAATACTAATTATTTAATAAAAATAATTAATTTTGTAATAAAGTGTCGCTAAAGACTGCCTATAGCGACAGAACCGTCGCTATAGGTGTTCTTCATGTTCTTGGTAAAATCCAGAACATTCATGTCAGTTATCGAGTGGGTCAGTTTGACCAAGCATAGATCTTGGATCTTAAAGTTTTTGGGCATGTTGTTAATCAGATATTGTAGTGCTAGTGCAAGACTACAAGATCCAACAACAAACATGTTCATACAACTCACAACCAAAGAGATCTAATCGTCCAAAGTGACTGTCAGAGTTGTTCTTCATTTCTGGGTTACCCAGAAATGAAGAACAGTTCGTCTGCCTTACTTTGGGCTTCTATAACATGCAATTCCTGTAACGTTTGGGCAAGCTAATGCATGCAGTGTGTAGCCAGAATGACAAGGAAGAGATCTAATACATTATATCACCAAAACAACAATAGATCAAACAAATATAAGCTGGGCAAACCATGTCAGACAATATGTTCAAGCGTTTTCTATGTAGCATCCCCAAATTCGGGTCCCAAATCGCCACGAATCTTGGTATGCTAATTCTATCACTATTACTATTTGCGGAAGATATAAACATAAATTGTTTATACAATAAATATTACACGCACTACAAAAAAATGGGGTTTCATCAACAACCGATTTTCATTACTAAAGGTGCCAAATTTTGTTGCAAAAGGGTTTTGGCAACGACTTTACTGTCGTTGCGTCTTTCGTTGCGCAATGAACGTTGCTAATTGTTCTGCAACGAACGTTTTTTTTTCGTTGCAAAAAGTAATACATTTTGCAACGAAATTTGGCTTTCGTACAGAGACATTGATCCTTTAGCAACAAAATGTATTGTTGCAGAATAACTAAAATTTTGTTACTAAAAACCCCATTTCGTTGCAAAAGCCTGTTAATTGGCAACGAAATGAACTCTTTTTTTTTTGCAACGACCGTGCATTTTCGTTGCAATTGACACCATTTTGCAACGACATTTTTCGTTGCAGTAAATTATGGAAATTGTTGCCTAAGCTTGCTTTCGTTGCGGAATGTAAACTTTTTAGCAACGATTTTCGTTGCTGATTATATTATTTGGCAACGACATTATACTGAATCAGCAACGAAAATGTATGTTGCTGGTTATTTTTCAATAGCAACGAAAGTCGTCAATTAACAATGACATTATATGTTGTCGTTTCTTTATATGTGCAACGAAAGTTGATATGATTTGCAACGATAAAAAATGTTGTCTTTTATGTTAGTATTAGCAACAATATCCTCTCCGTTGTTTTTAGGTTAATTTTTTGTTGCCAAATATTATATTTTTAATACTATTAGCAACGAAAATTTGTTGCTAAATGTATAAAAAATTGTTGCTATATTAAAACTTGTTCAATGCTTTGGTAACGAATTATATTGTTGCCAAATCAAAATTTAAAATTCTTTTTGTGTACCTGACTGGCTCAATGTCCCCATAGCAAATAATGGCAAAAATACAAAAAACTAAAATATTATTAACTTAATAAAATCATCCACTACATAATCATTCATTATCTTTACAATTAACTATCTAAAGCTACCAAAATTCTTCAATCAAAGTATATATCTACATATATAGAGAGTACACTTCATAATTTCGTCCCTTGTCTTCCGTAAACATAGCACGGAAATTTGATACCCAGTATTGCAAGGCAGGTCGTAGAAGCAGTCTTCCTGCACATATTTAAAAATAATAGCAAAGTTAGTAAAATAATAACAAAGTCAAGAAAACGTGCTAAATTTACCCAAACTGCATTATTCAATAACTTATTACAAATGGAAGATGAAAAGATCAACCTATTTTGATCACTAAAAGAAAATATATATACAGAGCATAAAACGAAGGTCATCATTAGAGCATATTTAATAAAGCTTTATCCTAGTCTGGATGGTGCTTCGACATATAGGACAGAGATGAAGGTCTTGTCCACATTCACAACATGTCTGCAAGTAAGAACGAAAAAGAAAACTTGAAGATACACTCTAGTCATGTTCTCTAAAAATGAAAACCAAAAACCTTTTGACAGTGACACCTGATGTCCACAACCAAACGCCATACCCCTAGGATTGATAATGCAAATGGGACATAACTGTCACAAGGAAGACAAGAAATAGTTTACTATGATTCCCAACAATACATGAACATTCCAATACTAAATCCATTTTTCAAGTATACTAGATCACTCCAGTACTAAAAATACGGGTAAAGTTTTATGTGAAAAAGTTGTGAGCGCATATCACTTACATGAACATCTATTGCAGCACTTGCAGGCTGACTCATGCCAACAGCCGCAGCCTGTCTATCTGAAGAAGGCGCACTCGGTTGGAAACTACTAGACTGTGAAGGTTTTGATGCTCCTCGAGAAGCCATACCATAATGAGGTGGAGGAAGAGCAATCTTGTCTATAGTTTTCCCTTTCTGAGCACTGATTGAGAAACGCAAATATATCAAGAATTTTCCTAAAACAAAAATATTGTTGAACATTATGGCAAAATCACAAAAGCCAAGTTGAATTAGTACCCTAATATATTAAGCTCTAGTGTTGTTTTATATTGAGAAGGAATTTCCATCAAGGCTGAAAGTGCAAACTCTGCCTTTTTCCTGGATCGGTTCAGATTCTTCAACATAATTTCTGTGAAATTTACAAACTAAAAGGATAAACTGATCAGTATAACAAAAACAAAGCATGCTCTGAAACAACGGTTTCAAGGTTCCTGCTACCTACTAAAACTTGCCTGGAAATTATCAAAGGCTCAAGCAAGTATGTTGTCATCGAATTCTCTCATCATGTCCCATGGCCCATCTCCAACACCAACTAAAATGATTGACAAGGGGTATTCGCTGTAAAGTAAAAAAGAGCATTTCTTAGTATTTGGGCCACAAAATCGTCCACCCATCAAAAATCAATCTGAAAACTCACCTGGCTTTCACGATTGCCTCAACAGTTTTCCTTTCTTGGGGGCTTAACTGGCCATGTTCAGTATCAACACTTCTTGTCACCTATCATACATTAGAGAACGAATAATTAAAGCAAACTCGTAGTTTAAACTCCAATTTTATCCAAGTAAGCATTAGAAAACATACTGGCACATCAAAAAGCAGTAAGCCAGTAAACACTTCAATGGTTCCTCTAACAAGTTACACCATTCCTTATTCTTAGGAAAGAGAATAGCACACCAAAAGTCACATGAAGATGTTCGTAGAACTTATTTTGATGAGTAAAACACTAAGAAGCCAAAATGATGATACATTACAAAACTGTGCAACATTTGATGACCTAAGAAGAATAGTATGTGTATTGATAGACGAATAAGAAAAAGGGTAATAATTTTCTTTAATAATAACCACTCTTACACAATCGCAGCGACTACTCCACTTCTTTAGAAGGAGACGTCAACATAAAGATTCGGTAAAGACATCAACATAATAATTGAAAAATATAGGAGGAAACCCAATATATTAAAACCAATAGGAAAATAGTATAAACTACTAGCTTTTGGTTCATTAACTAATTGAGTACTCTGCTTCTTATTTTGCTTATAGTTTCAGTAATCAAAATTTTTTTTAGCAAACCATCAAAGTTTCAATTAAAGTTTTAGCTAAAAACGCAAATGGCATCAGAATGGGGGGTTTGTAGTTTTCTTACTGAATATACGATCACAGCCATTTCCGTATCACTTGGGTATGTATTAATCAGTTGGAATTTAAATTGGGTTATGTTGACAATGTTTTTTTCACCTATTAGCAGTTCATGGATATATTAGGAATCTGACAATTAAAATAAGTTACCTTACACTGCAAAAATTATATGTTGAGTTGTATGTCCAGACTCCAGTAAAAAAGTATGCACTATTTAAGAAAGTATGCACTAGCTTAATAGAATCAAGCCATTGATTTGCTTATGTGGTCACAAATGAATTATAAATCTATCATGATTTAATAAGAAAATAGCAGTAATATTTACCCATTAAGCTTATAATCATCATGATTACAATTTTCCTCATTTTTTGGGCTCCCAATATAAAACAGCTAAATCAAGCACAATCTAATAATTTATGCAATAGTTCAAACAACCTTTCATTTAGTCCATATACTGTCAGTAGAATTAATTGATTTAGAATACTAGTTTTGATGTGTACATGATAAGGTATAGATATATGGCGTAATTCCCACTCTGTTCCATGCAAATTCTTGGCTACTAATTCTTGTGTTTCTGTTTCCTGAGACATGTCCTGCAATAATCATCAGACATGTCCTACAATAATCATCCAGATGATGCTACTACCTGTGCTGCTAAAGCTTGTGTTGCTATTCAATTATTTCTTTTAATAAACTATAAAGTAAATAACTTTACACTTTAAAATTTCATTGATCATAACATAAAGAAAAGAGAAAAATAGAAGAACATGGTGGCACTCTTGGAATAGAGCACAAATGCAAAAAAAAATACTAATATAGTTTCAACTTGATAAACAGGATACTACTAGCTTTTGGTTCATTAACTAATTGAGTACTCTGCTTCTTATTTTGCTTATAGTTTTAGTAATCAAAATAAATTTTAGCAAACCATCAAAGTTTCAATTAAAGTTTTAGCTAAAAACCCAAATGGCGTCAGAATGGGGGCTTTTCTTATTGAATATACGATCACAACCATTTCCGTATCACTTGGGTTTATTTCAATAAGATGTAGAAAAACACTACAATTGTTTGGTCCTGGTACTCCTTCACAGTTGATGTCTAGAGATTACAACATGCAATATAGGAATACATGTATAGAAACATCACCTTTATGGTCCAAATAGAAGACTTGAATATAAATTTGGCAATGCACTTAATTACCCATAAAATGTGTCATGGTGAGCCAAAAATGTAACCAATTACGAGGAAAAGGCCTCCAACATATAATTCAAAGTCCTCATTCTGCCACCTGAAGATAATTTCCAAAAAGAAAGTAAAAATTGGTGTGAGATTGCCTAAGGCTGCAGACAGAGTTGGATGTAATTTAGAAATAACATGAATTAGTTTTAAGCAATTAGGAGGAAATTAAAGAAAATAATATAGATTTCTTTTTAAGAGAAAAGAGAGACAAAAACAGATACTTCTGTATGGCAGGTGATATTTACTATCACAAAAGAAACAACATGAGTTTAACTTGTAAGTACCAATACTATTACATCCGAATCTGAAGATTAGTTTTAGCCATTCATCTCATACACCTTCCATTTATGTGACCTGATTATTACAAAATAATTCATGGAGCAGTCAAAGATTATCATATGGTGCCAACATCAATTACACACGATGTGATTCTAAACCTTTTTGATCCTCGTCCCACAGAATCATTTTCCACTCCGTATCTCATGATTGAATACAAAAACAATTTTTCCTTTTCTAATTCAAGATGTAAAAATTAACTTGGCTCTATAATGAATCATAAGTCAAACAAAAAACTAATGCAACATTTGTTATGTTAATGAATGTTATGAAAATTACAGAACCTGAGATTATTATCGCCATTTTTTACCATCCCAATTACTTATTTGCATATTAGTTAATTAGTTTTAGTTTAAATATAAGTACCTAGTTTTCATATTACATAAGAATGGGCCTCTGAAATATCAACAAAGTAAGGGCAAAAGACACATTACAGTTGAGAAACTATAACCACACCTTTACCATCAAAGGATTGCAGTGGTGGATCAACAATGTGCCTGAAATTATCACGAAGATCCAGAAAGCTATGTTGGATGAGTAATGCATTTTGCTTGGAATCCTTATCCGATTCCCTTGTTCCAAAAGATTCCCCCACCATAAACTCCACACTCGATTCAAAGGACGGTAACCCTCCTGATTTCCGAAATCGTCGAATCCCCTCTCCACATCAATTCGTCACCAAATCAACTTATCCATTTCTCTCATTAGTCATTCACTAATGGAACAAATTCAAGACTCTTAGCTGCAAAATAACCAGGACATTTACTACTGAATTCACCATATAATCAGAAACCCTATCTTCTTTACTATCATCCGATTTCTCCCAATCGGATTTTGTAACTACCCCTATAAGCTTCAAATTTTGGGTTGATCCATGTAATTGAAGTTGGATCGACTTGTGTTTGCATTGCCCTTTATCGAATACTACTGATTTAAAGCTTGATGGTTTGAAACATTTTTGAGAGAGAATGAAGAGTTCAGCCGCAAGGAGAGAGAAAAAGACGAATGAAATGATTATAGAAAAATCATTTTCATGTTTTATATTTTGGACTTACCTCTTGATCTGATGGCTGAGACTTAATCCTTAAGATTGATCAATGGCCACAATTGAATCTAGCAATTAAAATTTAATCTGACGGCTGTAAAATTTGATTTGAATGGATGGCCCATGTTAAATCAATTTGATCTAAAGGCTATGATCACTTCATCCATTTGATCAATTTGTATTTTTACCTCAAAGGTTCATATTTATTTTAAGCCTAAGTAATATAAAATTTTAATTTAGAAAATTAAGACAATACTTTAAAATTAATTTTTTGTTTATTTGTATAATTAATTATTTTACCTAATATTATCTTTGTACTACAATATTTAATTAGTATATCACATACATATACTTATAGAATTTATTATAGCAAACAATATATAATTTTATAAAGAAAATTATATAATTTTGCAATTTAGAAAATATTTTTAGTAAATTATTTCTACTAATTATTATACAAGAAAAAATTACACTTACAATATTTGACTTTTAATCAAAGAATTGTTCATCCTCTAATATGACAGGTTTAAATACTCAATTTGCCAACAACGCCCAATCTAACTAGATCAAAAAATGAAAAATAATAAAGGATTATATTTAAAGTAAATTAGCTTAAATATAACTATAACAAATCGTCACAAATTCCATTCAAATTAATTGGCTCTTAACGGCAAGAATATAAAAAAAAAAAATTCAACTATCCACATGTACAGTCCAAGTAATACTTGGGGCCCATATAATTGTATGTGAATATCAACTAGTAAATTGTGTGTTAAAATAATTATAATATGTCAAAAATATAAATAAATAATTACTTAATATATTAATTAACGAAAACAAAATAAACACTTGACAAACTAAATTAAAAAAAATAAACATAACTAATTAAGTGACTTAAACAAATATTTTACTAAACAAACTCAAACCCAATAAATAACCTCTCACTTCAAGACCAAACCTCATTTAACAAACTCAATAAATAATTTTCTCACTTTAACTATTCATTGTCTTCTTATTAAATGAGATGATCAAGTTTTTTTAGTATACATGTTAACTTGTTTATCTTATTTAATTTGATAACTTTGTATAATTTATTTGAATCTCAACTTTAGTGTAATATACTTAATTTGATTAATGCATAATTGCCACACAAAATTAAAGGATATTTTATAGATTTATAACATATCAAAATAATTTTTTTTATTGTTGATATTTTTTAACCCAATATATATATAATAAATATCATACAAGGTTAAATAAGTATATATAAATTCAAAAAAAAAATACTTTATCTTGTTTCAGGCCAAATATTAATTGGGCAAACAACTCCTTTAATATAATGTTTGAGAGTGAATCAGATATATTGGACAAAGACAAAAAATCACTGAATTGATGGGAGGTGATTACCTTTAAAAGAAAATAAATTCACTAGTAAGCTTTTTAGAAGCCACTTCCGAAATAGGAGAATAGTTCTGAAGTACCTAGGACTAGGCAAAAAAATAAAAGAAGGTAAAATCGAATAACCGAATATTTTTTAAAAAATAAAAACTTCAACGACTGCCGTTGGGAGTAAAGGCTCTCACATCTAATTTGGAAAAAACTACTGAACGCCATTTGAATTTTTTAATTTTTTTTGGCTAAAAATCAGAAAGGCAACCAACGCCACTTTAAAAAATATTTTTTAAAAAAAACGAATTTTAAAAAAATTATCTTAATTTTTTTTAAACGATTTTATTTTTTTTAAGAAATTTAAAAAAAATAAAAATGTGATCAAATGCCAAACTAACCGGCATTATAACGTTTTTTTAATTTTTTTTATAAAGCAAATTTGTAAAAAAGAAGAGTAAGATATAACATCACTTTAACTGAAGTTGAAATTTTCGTCAGAAAAATGGAATGATGATTATGCATATTGGCCGTTATTTTTGCTGACGTGGAGGGCAGAAATGCTTGGTAAAAATTTTCTTAAAGAAAATATTGCTCACGAGTGTCGAACTCTAGACCTCTCCAAACTAGAAACCTTATATTCCATCAAAAGCCACTGAACCAACTACATATCACGCTAGAATTTATATAACACTAATATTTAAACCATCTAGCATCGTTTCTATGCATGTGAAGATGAGATAATACACTTTTTGGCCACTGTACTAAGAATTGTAATAATAATAATAATTGTGGAGTTAGAATGGCTCATTGGTAGCTTAGTGGCCCAATAAACCATAGGATTTAGGTTCGAAACCTAGCTGTGATATTTTTGCTTCTTATGTTATATTTTTTATGTATTAGATAAATTCTATTACCATATATATATATATATATATATATATATATATATATATATATATATATAAATTTATCTCTAAATATTTATATAAATATTTATAAACAAATATTCATATAAATTTATCTTTAAAATTTATAAATAAATATTTATTTATAAATATTTTGTAAGACTCCGAATTTTATGAAATAAAAGTATTCAATTTTTCTTATAATTACAATTCAGTAAATGGTTAAATTGATAAAAAGTTAAAGTTAAGGGTGATATATGAATTTTTTTCAAAATACGCAAGTGGTTATAAAATATTCATTGTTGTCGGGGAATATTCGTTTGGTCGTGAAATATTCTTTCTGTCGGGGAATATTCGTACGACGGCGTAGCCATTTGTGGGCCCCACAACAGAATAACTGTCGGATGAAGAAAACGACAAAATTGAGTTTTTTATAAATAACGGCGCAGTTGTTACCGTTAACACTGTTGAAATACCCGGTGGTTAAAATACAGTAATACGCGTAGTTGCACAGTAACACACGGTATTGCACAGTATTTTTTTCAATTATTGATTCTTACATAAGAAGGCACTACTCAATAATTTTTACAGTAGTTACTGTTTAATATTTTATTTTATTGATTCAATAATTACTGCGTTGATATTTTATATTATTGTTGTTTCAATAATTGTTACTGCACAGTATTTTCCATTATCATATCAATAATTTATATTATTTGAATAATATTATTAGATAGCATTATTGGCAATGTCTAGAAAGTTTTGTCTAAGGAGAGGTTTGGTCATCTAATTACGCGCCAGTAAGGAGAAATCCTTATTGGAAAGCCCCCTCTTTCCTGGGAACGGCCTGGTTGTCATAAATGTGATTCTGTAATATTATCTGTGAATAATTAATTATTGATTCATATGATAAGGAAATATTTATTTTATGTGGATATAAATGAGGGATATATTTTTGTGGTTAAAAATGAAGGAGTTAATGTTGAGGTGATTTATCTGTATTTTTGTCGGAACGGAGGTATTGAAAATCAAATTAAGGTTTTTGAGATATTTTGCGAGGGTTATAATTTTTAATCCGACCGTTGGATCGTGGTAATATTTGGATATGTTATACATATATAAGTTAAGTATATGTCCACAAATTTTGAACCGTTAAAAATGAACGTATGATTTGTTATGAATTTTACGAGATGACTGGTTCAGAAATTATTGAATTTCCGGAGTTAATCATTTTGATGAAAAATTCTAGAATTGGTGGGTCCACTCTTGGTTGGTGAAGAAATGTGCTGAGATTTTTATTCAAATGTGGTGGATGAGAATAGTAGCAGGTAAAGCCATCAGGTTGCAGGTCAAGTCTGCTTCGGCGTGCTAATATTTTCCTATAAATAGAGGGCTAAGTTAGAATTGAAAATCACACCAGAAACATAAGCTCTCTCTCTTTCTCTCTCTATACTATGAAGCATATTTTGTGAGTATTTAGATACTTTGAGAGTTGCTATTCAGTGCAAGTTTCCTTCGGCTTTGCATTCCAGTCAGAAATACTGCACTTTTGAGGTAAGGGATAGTAAAGGATTTTAAGGGTTGTTATGATTTTCAGTTTCGTAATTTTTCTGAACTTCAAAAATTCTGGAAAAATTTGAAATGATTAATTGACGAGTTTTCTTGATTGTGTCCAAAAATGGTGATTTTTGGATGTATAGATTATGAGTTTTGAATTTTATGAGAAAAGACTATTTTAAAAGTAATCGCTTCTAACTCCTTGTGGTTAACTCCAAAATTGATGAAATTTTTGTTGGGAGTACATCTATATAATATCAGTGTACTCTGTGAATTTTGAAATTTTTGGACAAAAGTATAATTTTTGATAAATATCTAAATATTCGGCTATTTTGGCCATATGAAAAATAGTAAATGAGTTTTAAAAATTCTGAGAAAAATATATGTTCAATATGGGACTATATTCTGCTAAATTCCAGAAAAGAAATATTTTTGGAACTGATTTGGTATTTTTTATGAAAATAGACTAGTTATGAGAAAATGAATTAAATATGTTATGTGAAGTAGAAAAATTGGAAAATAGGATTTTATGGCTTGAGAATCCTATATGAGTTATATGCAGATTTTTGATGAGGGTTTTTGGTTATTGGTGATGAAATCTTATGAGTTTGGTATTTTAGGATGATTAAATGCATTATTTAGTAAAGTATAAACAATTAAAATAAATTATTTATAAGTTTAAAGAAATGTTATTCTTTCAATATCATTATACCGAAATATTGGTATGAATTTTATTGTGGAATTTCTACCTTTTTGAGTCGAGATTACTATTCATGAGTTACTATTCACGAAGTTACTATTCATGGGTTACTATTCATGAGTTACTATTCATGACAAAATTGGTTTCTTTTTCTAACCAAATTATAGTTGATTTATGAATATTACTCTAGAGATTAAATCTAGATGTTTTGATTATATTGATTTTACTATTATATATAACATTTTTATAACCCTAATGATGATATTTCTCTTTGACTTGAGTGTAAAGATGGGTAGATTTTTGGTATGATCATGACTATGGGTTCCCTTTGGTCAGTAGTGCAAAGTTGAATTGTTAACTGGTATGATCATGACCATTGAATTTATAATTGAATATCTTTAGCTTAAGTGCAAAGGTGAAATGATCAACATGGTTATAATTATTGTTTATATAAATTCTGAAATGATTATATATTTCTTTGAGATATTAATATATTTAGCATGTAGTGCAAATATGAAATGTTGATGAATATATTTGATCTGTACAAATATAAACTGTTGATGAATATATTTGGCCTGTAGTGCAAATATGAACTGTTGAGGAATATCTTTGGCCTGTAGTGCAAAGATGAATTGTTGATGAATATCTTTGGCCCGTAGTGTAAAGATGACCTATTGTTGAATATCTTTGGCATGTAGTGCAAAGATGGTCTGTTGATGAATATCTTTGGCCGTAGTGCAAAAATGAAATTGTTAGTATGATTATAAATATGAACTGTGATTTGGTATAACCATGATATTTGATGTTTCAAGTAAAGATAGGTGATGAAAATTATCTTCGTCCTGGCTGAGAAGAGGAATTTAGAACTACAATTATGATTGTGAGTTATTCATATGATTGAGGACCAGAATTATTGATTGATGTTACAAGGATAAAATATTGTTGGTGGATTTTTAACATGGAGAAGATAATAGACTTTATAGTCTATTTGACTCTTCTAATGGATTGCTCATTCCGCTGCAACTATGGTTGAGAAGTTTTATCATCTACCATATGTTCTAAATCTCTGATTTATTACTGATGAAGGCTATTGATAATTTAATTATATCTAGTCATGATATTCTTTACTGGGCTAGTTATGCTCACCCTTTTGCTTCACAATTCCTTTTTAGGTAATAAGAGTGTAGCTGGGTCGAGCGGGGGTAACAAGGGAATAGAACGGTGGTCTCTGCTGTGGAGTTCTCCCTAAGCAGTATAGAAAGGTTCATTTAGTAGTTATATTTGGTGAATCCAATAGGGTGAGGCGAACCTAACGTTGGAAGGGTGTTTTGCCACTACCATACAAGATGTCTAATGACATACAACCTCGTGTCATCATAAGACATGATTGTGCTCATCCACTTGCTGAGTATATTTACGAGCACTACCTATATAATCTTGGTATTTGTTTGAAGTATAATTCTCAATTAGAGACAGTGGAGATAATGATAAGTCAAGAGAAGACTCACAATTGGGAAGAATATGGTAGTAATCTTCTCATTTTTTTTGGGGTCTATTGGGTCAACCAAGGATAATTCTGTGGCCATATGATATCTATCATAACCTAAACGCATGGCCTCCTATGTACAAAGGTTTCCTTGAGCACTTCCCAAAGATTCTAATTTTTAAAACAATTTTTGACTATACCTTTATGTAAGGTGTCATTGTGAGGTGCTGTCCACGGTTGGGACATGAGCCATATTTGGTATATATTTGTATCCAAACTCACAGCATATGTGTTGTTGTATTATGCACGACAATTGTTGTAATAAAGTTGTAGTTTATTTTCTGTACCATGTATTTGGTGACTCAGAATAGGTTGGATGGAATGGACCTGTTTTGGGGTCGTTACATTTTGGTATCAGAGCTTAGGGATATGGTCTCTAGCGGAGATCGGGGAATATAACTAGGAGGGGAGAGATGAGTAAATCATTCGCTAGTGTGTCCTACCTAATGTAAGACCCCGAATTTTATGAAATAAAAGTATTCAATTTTTCTTATAATTACTATTCAGTAAATGGTTAAATTGATAAAAGTTTAAAGTTATGAGTGAAATATGATTTTTTTTTTCAAAATAAGCAAGTGGTTATAAAATAATCATTGTTGTCGGGGAATATTCGTTTGGTCGTGGAATATTCTTTCTGTCGGGGAATATTCGTACGACGGCGCAGCTATTTGTGGGCCCCATAACGAATAACTGTCGGGTGAAGAAAATGACAAATTTGAGTTTTTACAAATAACGGCGTAGTTGTTACCGTTAACACTGTTGGAATACCCGGTGGTTAAAATACATTAATACGCGTTATTGCACAGTAGCACACGGTATTGCACAGTATTTTTGAAATTATTGATTCTTACGTAAGAAGGCACTACTCAATAATTGTTACAGTAATTACTGTTCAATATTTTATTTTATTGATTCAATAATTGCTACGTTGAAATTTTATATTATTGTTGTTCAATAATTGTCACTGCACAGTATTTCCCATTATCAGATCAATAATTCATATTATTTGAATAATATTATTAGATAACATTATTG
This sequence comes from Panax notoginseng, assembly GCA_016801055.1. Lineage (NCBI taxonomy): Eukaryota > Viridiplantae > Streptophyta > Magnoliopsida > Apiales > Araliaceae > Panax > Panax notoginseng. Next base: position 141,430,292 of record CM029019.1, on the reverse strand, counting down.
GCAATGTCTAGAAAGTTCTGTCTAAGGAGAGGTTTGGTCATCTAATTGCGCGCCAGTAAGGAGAAATTCTTATTGGAAAGCCCCCTCTTTCCTGGGAACGGCCTGGTTGTCATAAATGTGATTCTGTAATATTATTTGTGAATAATTAATTATTGATTCATATGATAAGAAAATATTTATTTTATGTGGATATAAATGAGGGATATATTTTTGTGGTTAAAAAATGAAGGAGTTAATGTTGAGATTTTTATCCGTATTTTTGTCGGAATGGAGGTATTAAAAATCAGGGTTTTTGAGATATTTTGCGGGGGTTATAATTTTTAATCCGACCGTTGGATCGTGGTAATTTTTGGATATGTTATACATATATAAGTTGAGTATATGTCCACAAATTTTGAACCGTTAAAAATGAACGTATGATTTATTATGAATTTTACGAGATGACTGGTTCAGAAATTGTTGAATTTTCGGAGTTTATCATTTTGGTGGAAAATTCTAGAATTGGTGGGCCCCACTTGTGGTTGGTGAAGAAATGTGCTGAATTATATTTCAAATGTGGTGGGTGGGAATAGTAGCAGGTAAAGCCATCAGGTTGCAGGTCAAACCTACCAAAATTTTCCTATAAATAGAGGGCTAAGTTAGAATTGAAAATCACACCAGAAACATAAGCTTTCTCTCTTTCTCTCTCTATATTATGAAGCATATTTTGTGAGTTTTTAGATACTTGGTGAGTTGCTATTCATCAGTGCAAGTTTTCTTCAGCATCATATCCGATATCCAGTCAGAAGTACTGCTCTTTTGAGGTAAGGGATAGTAAGGGATATTAAGGGATTTTAAGGGTTGTTATGATTTTCAGTTTCGTAATTTTTCTGATCTTCAAAAATTCTGGAAAAATTTGAAATGATATTTTGATGAGTTTTCTTGATTGTGTCCAAAAATGGTGATTTTTGGATGTATAGATTGAGAGTTATGAATTTTATGAGAAAAGACTATTTTAAAAGTAACAGCTTATAATTCCTTGTGGTTAACTCCAAAATTGATGAAATTTTTATTGGGAGTACATGTATATGATAGAAGTATACTCTGTAAATTTCAGAATTTTTAGACAAAAGTACAATTTTTGATAAATGTCTAAATATTCGGCTATTTTGGCCATATGAAAAATAGTAAATGACTTTTAAAAATTCTGAGAAAAATATATGTTCACTATGGGACTATATTATGCTAAATCCCAGAAAAGAAATATTTTTGGAACTGATTTGGTATTTTTCATGAAAATAGTCTAGTTATGAGTAAATGAATTAAATATGTTTTGTGAAGTAAGAAAATTGGAAAATAGGATTTTATGGCTTGAGAATCCTATATGAGGTATATGCAGATTTTTGATGAGGGTTTTGGTTATTGATGATGAAATCTTAAGAGTTGGCATTTTATGATGATTAAATGCATTAATTAGTAAAGTGTAAACAATTTAAATAAATTGTTTATAAGCTTAAGAATATTATTCTTTCAATATCATTATACCGAAATATTGGTATGTATTTTATTGTGGAATTTCTACCTTTTTGTGTCGGGTTACTATTCACGAGTTACTATTGAGTTACTATTCACGAGTTACTATTCATGAGTTACTATTTAAGTTACTATTCACGACAAAATTGGTTTCTTTTTCTAACCAAATTATAGTTGATTTATGAATATTACTCTTGAGATTAAATCTATATGTTGATCATATTGTTTTTATTATCATATATAACATTTTTATAACCTTGATGTTGAAATTCTCTTTCACTGGAGTGTAAAGATGGGTAGATTATTGGTATGATCATGACTAGGGTTCTCTTTGGCCTGTAGTGCAAAGTTGAATTGTGACTGGTATGATCATGACCATTGAATTTATAATTGAATATCTTAAGCTTAAGTGCAAAGGTGAATTGATCAACATGGTTATAATTATTGTTTATATAAATTCTGAAATGATTATATATTTCTTTGAGATATATTTGGCCTGTAGTGCAAATATGAATTGTTGATGAATATCTTTGGCATGTAGTGCAAAGATGGCCTGTTGATGAATATCTTTGGCCTGTAGTGCAAAGATGAACTGTTGTTGAATATCTTTGGCCCGTAGTGCAAAGATGGTTTGTTGATGAATATCTTTGGCCCGTAGTGCAAAGATGGTTTGTTGATGAATATCTTTGGCCCGTAGTGCAAAGATGGATTTGTTAGTATGATTATAAACAGGAACTGTGATTTGGTATAACCATGATCTTTGATGTTTCAGGTAAAGACAGGTGATGAAAATATTCTTCGTCCTGGGTGCGAAGAAAAATTTATAGTCACAATTATGATTATGAGTTATTCATATGATTGTGGAAAGGAACTGTTGAGTGATGTTACATGGATAAAATATTGTTGGTGGATTTTTAACATGGAGAAGATAATAGACTTTATAGTCTATTTGACTCTTCTAATGGATTGCTCGTTCCGCTGCAACTATGGTTGAAATTTTTATCATTTACCATATGTTCTAAATCTCTGATTTATTATTGATGAAGGCTATTGATAATTTAATTATCTTTAGTCATGATATTCTTTACTGAGCTAGTTGTGCTCACCCTTTTGCTTCACAATTCCTTTCAGGTAATAAGAGTGTAGCTGGGTCGAGCGGGGGTAACAAGGGAATAGAACGGTGGTCATCATTTAGTAGTTATATTTGGTGAAGAAAATAGGGTGAGGCGAACCCAACGTTGGAAGGGTGTTTTGTCACTATCATACAAGATGTCTAATGACATACAACCTCGTGTCATCATAAGACAGGGTTGTGCTCATCCACTTGCTGAGTATATCTACGCACTACCTATATAATCTTGGTGTTTGTTTGAAGTATAATTCTCAATTAGAGACAGTGGAGATAATGATAAGTCAAGAGAAGACTCACCATTGGGAAGAATATGATAGTAATCTTCTCGTTTTTCTTTGGGGTCTATTGGGTCAACCAAGGATAATTCTGTGGCCATATGATATCTATCATAACCTAGACGCGTGGCCTCCCATGTACGAAGGTTTCCTTGAGCACTTCCCAAAGATTCTAATTTCTAAAACAGTTTTTGACTATACCTTTATGTAAGGTGTTTTGTGAGGTGATGTCCATGATGGTGAACATGTCACATTTGGTATATATTTGTATCCAAACTCACAGCATATGTGTTGTTGTATTTTGCACGACAATTGTTGTAATAAAGTTGTAGTTGTTTTCTGTACCATGTATTTGACGACTCAGAATGGGTTGGATGGAATGGACCTATTTTGGGGTCGTTACATTTGGTATCAGAGCTTAGGGATATGATCTCTGGCGGAGATCGGAAAATATAACTAGGAGGGGAGAGATGAGTAAATCCTTCGCTAGTGTGTCCTACCTAAGCTTATTTGTTGGTCAGTCATAATATCGGGATATTATGTGATATGTTAATTTGTTAAATTAACCCTTGTTTTGAAGCTGTATTCTAGAATGATATCTGAAATACAGGAGATGAGCAATGGAGAAATCATGATGACAGGGAAGATGGAATCTGAAATGAAAGCAAGGTATTCTCAACTCTTTGAAATACCAGGTACGTAAATTTCGGGGACGAAATTTCATAAGGAGGGGAGATTGTAAGACCCCGAATTTTATGAAATAAAAGTATTCAATTTTTCTTATAATTACTATTCAGTAAATGGTTAAATTGATAAAAGTTTAAAGTTATGGGTGAAATATGATTTTTTTTTCAAAATAAGCAAGTGGTTATAAAATAATCATTGTTGTCGGGGAATATTCGTTTGGTCGTGGAATATTCTTTCTGTCGGGGAATATTCGTACGACGGCGCAGCTATTTGTGGGCCCCATAACGAATAACTGTCGGGTGAAGAAAACGACAAATTTGAGTTTTTACAAATAACGGCGTAGTTGTTACCGTTAACACTGTTGGAATACCCGGTGGTTAAAATACAGTAATACGCGTTATTGCACAGTAGCACACGGTATTGCATAGTATTTTTGAAATTATTGATTCTTACGTAAGAAGGCACTACTCAATAATTGTTACAGTAATTACTGTTCAATATTTTATTTTATTGATTCAATAATTGCTACGTTGAAATTTTATATTATTGTTGTTTCAATAATTGTTGCTGCACAGTATTTCCATTATCAGATCAATAATTCATATTATTTGAATAATATTATTAGATAACATTATTGGCAATGTCTAGAAAGTTCTGTCTAAGGAGAGGTTTGGTCATCTAATTGCGCGCCAGTAAGGAGAAATTCTTATTGGAAAGCCCCCTCTTTCCTGGGAACGGCCTGGTTGTCATAAATGTGATTCTGTAATATTATTTGTGAATAATTAATTATTGATTCATATGATAAGAAAATATTTATTTTATGTGGATATAAATGAGGGATATATTTTTGTGGTTAAAAATGAAGGAGTTAATGTTGAGATTTTTATCCGTATTTTTGTCGGAATGGAGGTATTAAAAATCAGGGTTTTTGAGATATTTTGCGGGGGTTATAATTTTTAATCCGACCGTTGGATCGTGGTAATTTTTGGATATGTTATACATATATAAGTTGAGTATATGTCCACAAATTTTGAACCGTTAAAAATGAACGTATGATTTATTATGAATTTTACGAGATGACTGGTTCAGAAATTGTTGAATTTTCGGAGTTTATCATTTTGGTGGAAAATTCTAGAATTGGTGGGCCCCACTTGTGGTTGGTGAAGAAATGTGCTGAATTATATTTCAAATGTGGTGGGTGGGAATAGTAGCAGGTAAAGCCATCAGGTTGCAGGTCAAACCTACCAAAATTTTCCTATAAATAGAGGGCTAAGTTAGAATTGAAAATCACACCAGAAACATAAGCTTTCTCTCTTTCTCTCTCTATATTATGAAGCATATTTTGTGAGTTTTTAGATACTTGGTGAGTTGCTATTCATCAGTGCAAGTTTCCTTCAGCATCATATCCGATATCCAGTCAGAAGTACTGCTCTTTTGAGGTAAGGGATAGTAAGGGATATTAAGGGATTTTAAGGGTTGTTATGATTTTCAGTTTCGTAATTTTTCTGATCTTCAAAAATTCTGGAAAAATTTGAAATGATATTTTGATGAGTTTTCTTGATTGTGTCCAAAAATGGTGATTTTTGGATGTATAGATTGAGAGTTATGAATTTTATGAGAAAAGACTATTTTAAAAGTAACAGCTTATAATTCCTTGTGGTTAACTCCAAAATTGATGAAATTTTTATTGGGAGTACATGTATATGATAGAAGTATACTCTGTAAATTTCAGAATTTTTAGACAAAAGTACAATTTTTGATAAATGTCTAAATATTCGGCTATTTTGGCCATATGAAAAATAGTAAATGACTTTTAAAAATTCTGAGAAAAATATATGTTCACTATGGGACTATATTATGCTAAATCCCAGAAAAGAAATATTTTTGGAACTGATTTGGTATTTTTCATGAAAATGGTCTAGTTATGAGTAAATGAATTAAATATGTTATGTGAAGTAAGAAAATTGGAAAATAGGATTTTATGGCTTGAGAATCCTATATGAGGTATATGCAGATTTTTGATGAGGGTTTTGGTTATTGATGATGAAATCTTAAGAGTTGGCATTTTATGATGATTAAATGCATTAATTAGTAAAGTGTAAACAATTTAAATAAATTGTTTATAAGCTTAAGAATGTTATTCTTTCAATATCATTATACCGAAATATTGGTATGTATTTTATTGTGGAATTTCTACCTTTTTGTGTCGGGGACTATTCATGAGTTACTATTCATGAGTTACTATTCACGAGTTACTATTCATGAGTTACTTTACTATTCACGACAAAATTGGTTTCTTTTTCTAACCAAATTATAGTTGATTTATGAATATTACTCTTGAGATTAAATCTATATGTTGATCATATTGTTTTTATTATCATATATAACATTTTTATAACCCTGATGTTGAAATTCTCTTTCACTGGAGTGTAAAGATGGGTAGATTATTGGTATGATCATGACTAGGGTTCTCTTTGGCCTGTAGTGCAAAGTTGAATTGTGACTGGTATGATCATGACCATTGAATTTATAATTGAATATCTTAAGCTTAAGTGCAAAGGTGAATTGATCAACATGGTTATAATTATTGTTTATATAAATTCTGAAATGATTATATATTTCTTTGAGATATATTTGGCCTGTAGTGCAAATATGAATTGTTGATGAATATCTTTGGCATGTAGTGCAAAGATGGCCTGTTGATGAATATCTTTGGCCTGTAGTGCAAAGATGAACTGTTGTTGAATATCTTTGGCCCGTAGTGCAAAGATGGTTTGTTGATGAATATCTTTGGCCCGTAGTGCAAAGATGGTTTGTTGATGAATATCTTTGGCCCGTAGTGCAAAGATGGATTTGTTAGTATGATTATAAACAGGAATTGTGATTTGGTATAACCATGATCTTTGATGTTTCAGGTAAAGACAGGTGATGAAAATATTCTTCGTCCTGGGTGCGAAGAAAAATTTATAGTCACAATTATGATTATGAGTTATTCATATGATTGTGGAAAGGAACTGTTGAGTGATGTTACATGGATAAAATATTGTTGGTGGATTTTTAACATGGAGAAGATAATAGACTTTATAGTCTATTTGACTCTTCTAATGGATTGCTCGTTCCGCTGCAACTATGGTTGAAATTTTTATCATTTACCATATGTTCTAAATCTCTGATTTATTATTGATGAAGGCTATTGATAATTTAATTATCTTTAGTCATGATATTCTTTACTGAGCTAGTTGTGCTCACCCTTTTGCTTCACAATTCCTTTCAGGTAATAAGAGTGTAGCTGGGTCGAGCGGGGGTAACAAGGGAATAGAACGGTGGTCATCATTTAGTAGTTATATTTGGTGAAGAAAATAGGGTGAGGCGAACCCAACGTTGGAAGGGTGTTTTGTCACTATCATACAAGATGTCTAATGACATACAACCTCGTGTCATCATAAGACAGGGTTGTGCTCATCCACTTGCTGAGTATATCTACGGGCACTACCTATATAATCTTGGTGTTTGTTTGAAGTATAATTCTCAATTAGAGACAGTGGAGATAATGATAAGTCAAGAGAAGACTCACCATTGGAAGAATATGATAGTAATCTTCTCGTTTTTCTTTGGGGTCTATTGGGTCAACCAAGGATAATTCTGTGGCCATATGATATCTATCATAACCTAGACGCGTGGCCTCCCATGTACGAAGGTTTCCTTGAGCACTTCCCAAAGATTCTAATTTCTAAAACAGTTTTTGACTATACCTTTATGTAAGGTACCTTTGTGAGGTGATGTCCATGATGGTGTCAATGTCACATTTGGTATATATTTGTATCCAAACTCACAGCATATGTGTTGTTGTATTTTGCACGACAATTGTTGTAATAAAGTTGTAGTTGTTTTCTGTACCATGTATTTGACGACTCAGAATGGGTTGGATGGAATGGACCTATTTTGGGGTCGTTACACCTAAGCTTATTTGTTGGTCAGTCATAATATCGGGATATTATGTGATATGTTAATTTGTTCAATTAACCCTTGTTTTGAAGATGTATTCCAGAATGATATCTGAAATACAGGAGATGAGCAATAAAAAAATTATGATGATAAGGAAGATGGAATCTGAAATGAAAGCAAGGTATTCTTAACTCTTTGAAATACCAGGTACGTAAATTTCGAGGACGAAATTTCATAAGGAAGGGAGATTGTAAGACCCCGAATTTTATGAAATAAAAGTATTCAATTTTTCTTATAATTACAATTCAGTAAATGGTTAAATTGATAAAAAGTTAAAGTTCAGGGTGATATATGAATTTTTTTTCAAAATACGCAAGTGGTTATAAAATATTCATTGTTGTCGGGGAATATTCGTTTGGTCGTGGAATATTCTTTCTGTCGGGAAATATTCGTACGACGGCGCAGCCATTTGTGGGCCCCATAACAGAATAACTGTCGGATGAAGAAAACGACAAAATTGAGTTTTTACAAATAACGGCGTAGTTGTTACCGTTAACACTGTTGAAATACCCGGTGGTTAAAATACAGTAATACGCGTTATTGCACAGTAGCACACGGTATTGCACAGTATTTTTTAAATTATTGATTCTTACGTAAGAAGGCACTACTCAATAATTGTTACAGTAATTACTGTTCAATATTTTATTTTATTGATTCAATAATTGCTGCGTTGATATTTTATATTATTGTTGTTTCAATAATTGTTGCTGCACAGTATTTTCCATTATCAGATCAATAATTCATATTATTTGAATAATATTATTAGATAGCATTATTGGCAATGTCTAGAAAGTTCTGTCTAAGGAGAGGTTTGGTCATCTAATTGCGCGCCAGTAAGGAGAAATCCTTATTGGAAAGCCCCCTCTTTCCTGGGAACGGCCTGGTTGTCATAAATGTGATTCTGTAATATTATTTGTGAATAATTAATTATTGATTCATATGATAAGGAAATATTTATTTTATGTGGATATAAATGAGGGATATATTTTTGTGGTTAAAAATGAAGGAGTTAATGTTGAGGTTTTTATCTGTATTTTTGTCGGAATGGAGGTATTAAAATCAAATTAAGGTTTTTGAGATATTTTGCGAGGGTTATAATTTTTAATCCGACCGTTGGATCGTGGTAATTTTTGGATATGTTATACATATATAAGTTGAGTATATGTCCACAAATTTTGAACCGTTAAAAATGAACGTATGATTTGTTATGAATTTTACGAGATGACTGGTTCAGAAATTGTTGAATTTTTGGAGTTAATCATTTTGGTAAAAATTCTAGAATTGGTGGGCCCACTTTGGTTGGTGAAGAAATGTGCTGAATTTTATTCAAATGTGGTGGGTGGGAATAGTAGCAGGTAAAGCCATCAGGTTGCAGGTCAAACCTACCAAACATTTTCCTATAAATAGAGGGCTAAGTTAGAATTGAAAATCACACCAGAAACATAAGCTTTCTCTCTTTCTCTCTCTATATTATGAAGCATATTTTGTGAGTATTTAGATACTTTGAGAGTTGCTATCAGTGCAAGTTTCCTTCGGCTTTGCATTCCAGTCAGAAGTACTGCACTTTTGAGGTAAGGGATTTTAAGGGTTGTTATGATTTTCAGTTTCGTAATTTTTCTGAACTTCAAAAATTCTAGAAAAATTTGAAATGATTATTTTGATGAGTTTTCTTGATTGTGTCCAAAAATGGTGATTTTTGGATGTATAGATTAGAGTTATGAATTTTATGAGAAAAGACTATTTTAAAAGTAATCGCTTATAACTCCTTGTGGTTAACTCCAAAATTGATGAAATTTTTATTGGGAGTACATGTATATAATAGAAGTGTACTACGTGAATTTTGGAATTTTTGGACAAAAGTACAATTTTTGATAAATGTCTAAATATTCGGCTATTTTGGCCATATGAAAAATAGTAAATGACTTTTAAAAATTCTGAGAAAAATATATGTTCACTATGGGACTATATTCTGCTAAATCCCAGAAAAGAAATATTTTTGGAACTGATTTGGTATTTTTCATGAAAATAGTCTAGTTATGAGAAAATGAATTAAATATGTTATGTGAAGTAAGAAAATTGGAAAATAGGATTTTATGGCTTGAGAATCCTATATGAGGTATATGCAGATTTTTGATGAGGGTTTTGGTTATTGGTGATGAAATCTTATGAGTTTGGCATTTTAGGATGATTAAATGCATAATTTAGTAAAGTGTAAACAATTAAAATAAATTGTTTATAAGTTTAAGAAATGTTATTCTTTCAATATCATTATACCGAAATATTGGTATGGATTTTATTGTGAAATTTTTACCTTTTGTGTCGGGGTTACTATTCATGAGTTACTATTTTGAGTTACTATTCACGAAGTTACTATTTAATGTTACTATTGTGACGCCCCCAAAATAGGTATACATCACCCATCTTGGGTCGTCAGATACATGGTACATAATTCAAATACAACTTAATAATACAACTGTCGTGTACAATATGACAAAACATAAACTGTGAGTTTGAATACAAATATTATCTACTAGAGAGTATTCATACTCAAAAGGAGTCCTCATTACATTTATTAACACATATTACATAGAATAGTGAGGACTACTAACTAATACTATCATTCGGACCATCACTCCGTTCCCCGACTTGTCCCAGCTACGTTTTCATTTCCTGAAGAGAACAGTGAAAGAAAGGGTGAGCTCAACTAGCCCAATAAAAATATTATGACTAAGATAATGCAGAATAAATTATCATTAGCCTCCAACAATGTTAAACTGATAAAATATAATAGACATCAAGTTTAACTGTAGCGGAACAAGCAATCCATTAAAAGAGTCAAGTAGAAAATAAAATCTACTATCTTTTATGATTTAAAAGGTTTTTCAACACTGTTATCGCTGGGACTCAGCTTAATAAAATAATCCACATCATCGAATCACCCCTGCACTACGGCCAAGGATATTCGTGTATTCATTAATGGTCATGATCATGCCAACAACTGTCCATCAATGCACTACGGGCCAATGAGGACTTTTACCACATCATTTGTAACATTACGGTCATGATTATACCGAATAATCCCTGGTCATAATCATACCAAGTCCATCTATGCACTACAGGCCACAGATGACTTTCAACATTTTATAAACATGAGGATGATGACAATGATATAAGAATTCAATAAAACAAGTTCAAGAATTAATTTATCCAAGAATTAACAACGTCCAAATTGTCAACATGATACTGCTTTGTGGAGTAAAATTCAAGAATGCTTAGAAGAATATTTTCATGAAAAGATACTGGATGAAGCGCAATAATCAAGGATATTCCACAAATTTCATGGAGTATAGAAGTCAAAACTTAACCAACTGAGTATAATAAAGAATGGAATAACAAAAGAAATCACCATGCATGCGATAGACCGCACAGACAGGTTATTCCAACAGAATAATAAATAATGGAACCAGGTCCGGCGTAAACGCACAGACAGGATATTCCGACAGAATAATAATAAAGACGAACCAGGTCCGGTGTAAAACACACAGACAGGATGTTCCAACAGAATAATAATAAAGACGGAACCAGGTCCGGTGTAAAATACACAGACAGGATGTTCCAACAGAATAATAATAAAGACGGAACCAGGTCCGGTGTAAAACACACAGACAGGATGTTCCAACAGAATAATAATAAAGACGGAACCAGGTCCGGTGTAAAACACACAGACAGGATATTCCAACAGAATAATAGAAGAATGTCACCAAGTATAGGGTAGACCGCGTATACAGGTTATTCCAACAGAATAATAAGAAATGGAATAACAACAGTTCTCTTCATGAATAAGAAAGAATAACACCCCTTACCGTTTTAAAGAAGAGCTGAAATAAGGAAGTAGTTAAGTAGCAGAATACTTTTCTTCTCTCTCTCTATAGTTTCTCTCTATAGTTTCTCTCTCTAGAGTTCAGTGAATTCGTAAGAAATAATGAAGGAATGAGCTGCTATTTATAGAAAAATAGAATGCATAGTAACTAATCCATGAACGGTCCAGATTGATTACTTTAATCTGACGGTCCATATTTAAAGAAAAATCTTTTAAATAAAATATAATATATTCTATTTATAGAATAACTTTAATAAAGTATTCTGTTTTATATAAAAAGATGTTTCTGTTTTATTACGTTAATAATACGAATAAAACAAAACGTCATTATCGCTAAATAATTCATATTATTAACTGACAATAATTGAATCAAACTGAGTGACTTCTCACATAAGCATTAATAATCAATACCGTGTGCTACTATGCAACCACACGTATTACTGTACTTTTACTACCGAGTAGTTCAACAGTATCAATGGTAAAACTTCCGCCGTTATTTTTAATAAAATATTTTTGTCGTTTTCTCAATCCGACAATAATTCCGTTGTGGGGTCCACCAATGATTGTGCCGTTGTACGAATATTCCCTGTTAAAACGAATATTCCCCGACCAATCGAATATTATATAACAACTTGCGTACTTTGCAAAATTTATAAATATTACCCACAACTATAACATTATATCAAATTAACTCCATAATATTCAAAAATGATATTTATAGAAAAATTCATCTTTATTTATAAAAGTTGGGGTCTTACAACCTCCCCTTCTTATGAAATTTCGCCCTCGAAATTAGGGTACGTACCTGGTATGTCGAAGAGGTAAGGATACCTTGATTTCATTTCAGATTCTAACTCCCAAGTCATTTCCTCAACATCGTGGTTTCTCCACAAAACTTTGACTTGAGGTATAACCTTGGAGCGTAGAATATGTTCCTTCTTATCCAAGATTTGAACAGGAACTTCTTCATACGTCAAATCCTCCGCTATTTCGTCCGGTTCTAACTCAATAATGTGGTTCGGGTCTTCCACATATTTACGTAACATGGATATGTGAAAAACGTTATGAACACGAGACATACTTGGCGGTAAAGCGAGTCTATAAGCCACAGTTCCTACTCGATCGAGGATTAAAAATGGACCGATGAATCGAGGATTGAGCTTTCCTCTCTTTTCAAATCTCGTAACTCCTTTCCATGGAGCAACACGTAAGAACACATGATCTCCTATATCAAATTCCACGTCCTTTCGATGAAGATCAGCATAACTCTTTTGTCGATCTTGTGAGGTTTTTATACGTTGTCGGATCGTTTGAATCTTTTCTGTAGTCATACGTACCAACTCGGTCCCAACAACGTTGCTTCACCCACCTCATCCCAGCATACTGGAGAACGACATTTTCTTCCATACAATGCTTCGAATGGAGCCATGCCAATACTTGCTTGATAACTGTTGTTGTAGGAAAACTCCACCAATGGTAAGAACTTGTCCCAACTTCCCTTGAAGTCAAGGACACAGAGTCTTAATAGATCTTCAAGAGTTTGAATAGTCCTCTCTGATTGTCCGTCCGTCTGAGGATGATATGCTGAACTAAATCGTAAATCCGTGCCCATAGCTTTTTGTAAACTAACCCAAAATCGTGAAGTGAATCTTGGGTCTCGGTCAGAAACTATGGATACTGGCATACCATGCAGTCTTACAATCTCGTTTATGTACATACGAGCAAGACGTTCAAGTGTATAAGTTTCTCGTATCGGTAAGAAATGAGCAGACTTGGTCAATCTATCAACAATGACCCAAATCGCATCAATACCTTGAGAAACCCTAGGAAGACCGGTAACGAAATCCATGGTAATGTGCTCCCACTTCCATTCTGGAATTTCAAGTGGTTGCAATGGACCTTTTGGTACTTGATGCTCCGCTTTGACTCGTTGACAAGTTAGACACCTTGAGATAAACAACGCTATCTCTCTCTTCATATTGCTCCACCAAAATGTATGACGAAGATCATGATACATTTTGGTACTTCCAGGATGGATTGCAAACGGTGTGTTGTGCGCCTCCATCATGATTTCATACTTTAAATCAGGGTTGTTAGGAACACAAAGTCTGGAGTTGACTCGAAGTATTCCTTCTTCATCGATTCTTGCTTCCGGCATAGCACCTTCTTGCACTTTCTTCCTCATACGCATCAGCTCCAGGTCTGTAGCTTGAGCAGCTTTAACTTTATCGATTAAAGTTGGTTCTACTCGTATATTCGCCATCATCACATGGGTCCCTGGAGTCTTTAACTCTATCTCCATCCTTTGCAAGTCACACAAAATGGGCCTTTGTGTTGACAATATCGCACTCGTACTTGCATATGATCTTCTACTCAATGCGTCAGCTACCACGTTCGCTTTTCCAGGATGGTATTGAATGGTATGATCATAATCTTTCAACAGTTCAAGCCAACGTCGTTGTCGCATGTTGAGTTCCTTTTGAGTGAAGAAATATTTGAGGCTTTTATGATCCGTAAAGATCTCCACCTTCTCCCCATACAAGTAATGCCTCCAAATTTTAAGTGCAAAGACAACAGCTGCCAACTCTAGATCATGAGTAGGATAATTCCTCTCATATTCCTTGAGTTGTCTTGATGCATAGGCTATGACTTTTCCATGTTGCATGAGAACGCATCCCAACCCTTTGCTCGAAGCATCACTGTAGATGACAAATCCCTCCGAGCCAGATGGTATTGTTAGAACAGGTGCTGAAATGAGTCTCCTCTTGAGTTCTTGAAAACTCTTCTCACATTCTTCGCTCCAACCGAACTTTGTATCTTTCCGAGTCAGCTGAGTTAATGGAGTAGCGATTCGAGAAAATCCTTCCACGAATCTCCGATAATAACCAGCTAAACCAAGAAAGCTACGTACTTCGGTCACTGATTTAGGTTGCTCCCAGCTTTGAATAGCTTCAATCTTTGCCGGGTCAACAGATATTCCATGACTTGATACTACGTGCCCAAGGAATGATACTTCCTCAAGCCAGAACTCGCATTTCTTCAACTTGGCATAAAGCTTGTATTCACGAAGCTTTTGGAGTACCACCTCAAGTGTTGCTCATGATCTTCACGACTTTTGGAATAAATAAGGATGTCATCAATAAAGACGACCACAAAGTGATCCAAATATTCCTTGAATACCCGGTTCATCATATCCATGAATGTAAGACCCGAATTTTATGAAATAAAAGTATTCAATTTTTCTTATAATTACTATTCAGTAAATGGTTAAATTGATAAAAGTTTAAAGTTATGGGTGAAATGTGAATTTTTTTTCAAAATAAGCAAGTGGTTATAAAATAATCATTGTTGTCGGGGAATATTCGTTTGGTCGTGGAATATTCTTTCTTTCGAGGAATATTCGTACGATAACACAGCTATTTGTGGGCCCCATAACGAATAACTGTCGGGTGAAGAAAACGACAAATTTGAGTTTTTACAAATAACGACGTAGTTGTTACCGTTAACACTGTTGGAATACCCGGTGGTTAAAATACAGTAATACGCGTTATTGCACAGTAGCACACGGTATTGCATAGTATTTTTGAAATTATTGATTCTTACGTAAGAAAGCACTACTCAATAATTGTTACAGTAGTTACTGTTCAATATTTTATTTTATTGATTCAATAATTGTTGCGTTGATATTTTATATTATTGTTGTTTCAATAATTATTGCTGCACAGTATTTTCCTTTATCAGATCAATAATTCATATTATTTGAATAATATTATTAGATAACATTATTGTCAATGTCTAGAAAGTTCTGTCTAAGGAGAGGTTTGGTCATCTAATTGCGCGCCAGTAAGGAGAAATTCTTATTGGAAAGCCCCCTCTTTCCTGGGAACGGCCTGGTTGTCATAAATGTGATTCTGTAATATTATTTGTGAATAATTAATTATTGATTCATATGATAAGGAAATATTTATATTATGTGGATATAAATGAGGGATATATTTTTGTGGTTAAAAATGAAAGAGTTAATGTTGAGGTTTTTATCAGTATTTTTATCGGAATGGAGGTATTAAAAATCAGGGTTTTTGATATATTTTGCGGGGGTTATAATTTTTAATCCGACCGTTGGATCGTGGTAATTTTTGGATATGTTATACATATATAAGTTGAGTATATGCCCACAAATTTTGAACCGTTAAAAATGAACGTATGATTTGTTATGAATTTTACGAGAGGTGGCTGATTCGGAAATCAGGTTATAAATTATTTTGGTGGAAAATTCTAGAATTGGTGGGCCCACTTGTGGTTGGTGAAGAAATGTGCTGAATTATATTTCAAATGTGGTGGGTGGAAATAGTAGCAGGTAAAGCCATCAGGTTGCAGGTCAAACCTACCAAAATTTTCCTATAAATAGAGGGCTAAGTTAGAATTGAAAATCACACCAGAAACATAAGCTTTCTCTCTTTCTCTCTCTATATTATGAAGCATATTTTGTGAGTTTTTAGATACTTGGTGAGTTACTATTCATCAGTGCAAGTTTCCTTCAGCATCATATCCGATATCCAGTCAGAAGTACTGCTCTTTTGAGGTAAGGGATAGTAAGGGATAGTAAGGGATTTTAAGGGTTATTATGTTTTTCAGTTTCGTAATTTTTCTGACCTTCAAAAATTCTGGAAAAATTTGAAATGATATTTTGATGAGTTTTCTTGATTGTGTCCAAAAATGGTGATTTTTGGATGTATAGATTAAGAGTTATGAATTTTACGGGAAAAAAGACTATTTTAAAAGTAACCGCTTATAATTCTTGTGGTTAACTCCAAAATTGATAAAATTTTTATTGGGAGTACATGTATATGATAGGAGTATACTCTGTGAATTTCAGAATTTTTAGACAAAAGTACAATTTTTGATAAATGTCTAAATATTCGACTGTTTTGGCCATATGAAAAATAGTAAATGACTTTTAAAAATTTTGAGAAAAATATATGTTCACTATGAGACTATATTATGATAAATCCCAGAAAAGAAATATTTTTGGAACTAATTTGGTATTTTTCATGAAAATAGTATAGTTATGAGTAAATGAATTGAATATGTTATGTGAAGTAAGAAAATTAAAAAATAGGATTTTATGACTTGAGAATCCTATATGAGGTATATGCAGATTTTGATGAGGATTTTGGTTATTGGTGATGAAATCTTATGAGTTTGGCATTTTGGAATGATTAAATGCATTATTTAGTAAAGTGTAAATAATTAAAATAAATTGTTTATAAGCTTAAGAAATATTATTCTTTCAATATCATTATACCGAAATATTGGTATGTATTTTATTGTGGAATTTCTACCTTTTGTGTCAAGTTTACTATTCATGAGTTACTATTTACGAGTTACTATTCACGACAACATTGGTTTCTTTTTCTGACCAAATTATAGTTGGTTTATGAATATTACTCTTGAGATTAAATCTATATGTTGATTATATTGATTTTATTATCATATATAACATTTTTATAACCCTAATGATGATATTTCTCTTTGACTTGAGTGTAAAGATGGGTAGATTTCTGGTATGATCATGACTATGGGTTCTCTTTGGCCAGTAGTGCAAAGTTGAATTGTTGATTGGTATGATCATGACCATTGAATTTATAAGTGAATATCTTTAGCTTAAGTGCAAAGGTGAAATGATCAACATGGTTATAATTATTGTTTATATAAATTCTGAAATGATTATATATTTCTTTGAGATATGAATATATTTGGCCTGTAGTACAAATATGAACTGTTGATGAATATCTTTGGCCTGTAGTGTAAAGATAAATTGTTGATGAATATCTTTGGCCTGTAGTGCAAAGATGACATGTTGTTGAATATCTTTGGCCAGTAGTGCAAAGATGAAATTATTAGTATGATTATGAATAAGAACTGTGATTTGGTATAACCATGATCTTTGATATTTCAGGTGATGAAAATTATCTTTGTCCTGGATGAGAAAAGGAATTTAGAACTACAATTACGATTATGAGTTATACATGTGATTGTGGACAGGAATTATGAATTGATGTTACAGGGATAAAACATTGTTGGTGGACTTTTAACATGGAGAATATAATAGATTTTATGGTCTATTTGACTCTTCTAATGGATTGCTCGTTCCGCTGCAACTATGGTTGAAATTTTTATCATTTATCATATATTCTAAATCTCTGATTTATTATTGATGAAGGCTATTGATAATTTAATTATCTTTAGTCATGATATTCTTTACTGAGCTAGTTGTGCTCACCCTTTTACTTCACAATTCCTTTCAGGTAATAAGAGTGTAGCTGGGTCGAGCGAGGGTAACGGGGAAATAGAACGGTGGTCTCTAGCTGTGGATGTTCTCCCGAAGCAGTATAGAAAAGTTCATTTAGTAGTTATATTTGGTGAATCCAATAGGGTAAGGTGTACCCAACGTTGGAAGGGTGGTTTGCCACTATCATACAAGATGTCTAACGACATACAACCTCGTGTCATCATAAGACAGGGATGTGCTCATCCACTTGCTGAGTATATATACGAGCACTACCTATATAATCTTGGTGTTTGTTTGAAGTATAATTCTCAATTAGAGACAGTAGAGATAATGATATGTCAAGAGAAGACTCACCATTGGGAAGAATATGATAGTAATCTTCTCATTTTTCTTTGGGGTCTATTGGGTCAACCAAGGATAATTCTGTGGCCATATGATATCTATCATAACCTAGACGCGTGGCCTCCCATGTATGAGGGTTTCCTTGAGCACTTTCCAAAGATTCTCATTTCTAAAACAGTTTTTGACTATACCTTTATGTAAGGTGCCACTGTGAGGTGCTGTCCACGGTTGGGACATGTGTCACATTTGGTATATATTTGTATCCAAACTCACAACATATGTGTTGTTGTATTTTATACGACAATTGTTATAATAAAGTTGTAGTTGTTTTCTGTACCATGTATTTGGCGACTCAGAATAGGTTGGATGGAATTGACCTATTTTGGGGTCGTTACAATGAAGGCAGCAGGAGCATTAGTCAATCCAAAGGACATGACTAGGAATTCATAATGCCCGTACCGAGTTCTGAAAGCCGTCTTTAGAATATCCTCAGTTCTAACCTTCAGCTGATGATATCCAGAACGAAGATCGATCTTTGAAAAGAATTGTGCTCCTTGTAACTGGTCAAACAGGTCATCAATACGTGGCAATGGGTACCTGTTTTTGATGGTGACATGATTTAACTCCCGATAATCAATACAAAGTCGCATACTTCCATCTTTCTTCTTCACGAATAGAACAGGAGCACCCCAAGGAGAAGTACTAGGACGAATAAAGCCAATGTCTAACAATTCTTACAGTTGGATCTTTAACTCCTGAAGTTCAATAGGAGCCATTTGATATGAGGGCTTTGGAAATGGGTTTTGTACCGGGTTCAAGGTCGATACAAAATTTAATTTCACGCTCTGGGGGTAGGCCAGGAAGTTCTTCAGGAAATACGTCAGGGAATTTATTAACAATAGAAATATCATTCAAAACTGACGTATTTTTGTTTAGATCCGTGACATGAGCTAAAAAGCTTGACATCCGTTTTTCAATAAACGAATAGCTTTATGGCTTGAGATGACAGCGATTGATTTTAATGGTTTGGTTGCTTGAATTCGCATAATAGGTCGATTAGGAATATGAAAGCTAACAACCTTACGAAAACAATCAATTTTTGCATGATGAGTAATTAACCAATCAATCCCTAGAATCACGTCAAATGCAAGTATTTTAATGAAATCAGATCGACAGGTAATGTGTGGTACCAACTTGAACCAAACAAGACTTATAAACCGGGGATGTAATGAAGGTTTCTCCCAATGGAGTTTCAAAAGATAAGTCAAAGTCTAATTTCTCCGGAGTCAAATTTAATCGATGAGCGCAAGTAGGAGAAATAAAAGAATGGGTAGAACCGGTATCAAATAAAGTATAGACTTCGTTAGAGTTTATGATAAGCTTACCCGTGATGACCTCATTCGGATTCCTTGCTTTCTGGGAGGTCACAACAAACGCTCTCCCTTGCACTACCGGTTTTGACTTTTCTGGGACGGCCTTTGGTGCCTCCATCCTAGCTGAACTTGTTTTCGGTAAACGACAAAATCGAGCTAAATGACCTTCTCTTCCACAATTATAACATGCTTTAGACGGCATCGCATAGTTTGGACTGATGTGTCCCTCCCCTCCGCATTTGAAGCATATGGTAGGTGGTCGTTCTCCTTCCTTAACAACGGGTGCTGGTGCTGACGTCTTTCCATCATTGTTGAATCTCCTCTTCTTGAAATGTCCATTCTTAATATTTTGGCTCTGATTACCACCGAAGTGGTTACCATTTCTGGCCTGTTGATTCCCTCCACGCTTATTGTCACCGCTTCGATGACTGCTCTCACTGGTATTATCGTTTTGCCGACTGCTCTCTTTTGGTTGCGTTGACTCGTTATCGCGCTCCACTAACTGAGCCCTATTCACAACATCTGAATACAAACAAAGTTTATGAGAAATAAGATGTTGACGTATCTCAGGTTTTAAACTTCGCAAAAACATTCGCGTCATTCGCTCTTCATTATCCACCAAGTGGGATGCAAACCGGGACAACTCAACAAATTTAGCCTCATACTGCGACACGGTCATATTATTCTACTCCAATTTGATGAACTCCACCTCCTTCATGTGACGAACACTTTCGGGAAAGTATTTGTCATTGAACAGCTCTTGGAACTTCTCCCAAGACATCTTCAGTGCGGCAGGTTGAGTACGCTTAATCGATTCCCACCAGTAATCTGCCTCTCCTCGCAACATAAAGGCGGTAAAGGGAACCTTTTGCTCCTCGGAGCATCCCAAGACATCAAATATCTTGGTGATCTGCTTTATCCATGTTTATGCTATAAGTGGTTTTGTCTCTCCCTTAAACTCCAGTGGTCCCAGCTCCTTGAACTGTTTAGCGGTGACCGTCCGAGAGTTTTCAGTGTTTCCACCTACATTTTGGACAGGAGCCGCTCTCGCCTGTTGTTGCATGAACTGCATAAAGCTTCTGAACATTCCATCATTCATCATCTGGTCAGTGTTGTTGTTTGTATGAGGATTGTCACCTTCCTGATGCACATTATCCTGATTATTAATATGTGGTGAATCAACAGTCGCCTGTGCTCCATTGCTATTCTCAGCATTCTCAGATGCCATTTTTAGATACTGTCACAA
This sequence comes from Panax notoginseng, assembly GCA_016801055.1. NCBI lineage: Eukaryota > Viridiplantae > Streptophyta > Magnoliopsida > Apiales > Araliaceae > Panax > Panax notoginseng. The sequence goes on along the minus strand of CM029019.1, from coordinate 141,409,548 downwards.
AACAAAAGTCAATTGATATGTCATATATTATCCTTATATTCTGACCGACCAATTAAATACCATGCAAATAAACTTAGATAGGTCATACTAGCGAAGGAATTCCCCGTCTCTCCCCTCCTAGTTCTATTCTCACATCTTAGCCAGGGATCATATCCCTAAGCTCTGATACCAACTGTGACGCCCCCAAAATAGGTATACATCACCCATCTTGGGTCGTCAGATACATGGTACAGAATTTAAATACAACTTAATAATACAACTATCGTGTACAATACGACAAAACATAAACTGTGAGTTTGAATACAAATATTGTCTTCTAGAGAGTATCCATACTCAAAAGGAGTCCTCATTACATTTATTAACACACTATTACATAAAATAGCGAGGACTACTAACTAATACTATCATTCGGACCATCACTCCGTTCCCCGACTTACCCCAGCTACGTTCTCATTTCCTGAAGAGAACAGTGAAAGAAAGGGTGAGCTCAACTAGCCCAGTAAGAAATATTATGACTAAGATAATGCAGAATAAATTATTATTAGCCTTCAACAATGTTAAACTGATAAAATATAATAGACATCAAGTTTAACTGTAGCGGAACAAGCAATCTATTAAAAGAGTCAAGTATTAAAATAAAATCTACTATCTTTTATGATTTAAAAGATTTTTCAACTCTGTTATCGCTGGGACTCAACTTAATAAAATAATCCACATCATCGAATCACCCCTGCACTACAGCCAAGGATATTCGTGTATTCATTAATGGTCATGATCATGCCAACAACTGTCCATCAATCCACTACGGGCCAATGAGGACTTTTACCACATCATTTGTAATATTACGGTCATGATTATACCGAATAATTCCTGGTCATAATCATACCAAGTCCATCTATGCACTACAGGCCACAGATGACTTTCAACATTTTATAAACATGAGGATGATGATAATGATATAAGAATTCAATAAAACAAGTTCAAGAATTAATTTATCCAAGAATTAACAACGTCCAAATTGTCAACATGATACTGCTTTATGGAGTAAAATTCAAGAATGCTTAGAAGAATATTTTCATGAAAAGATACTAGATGAAACGCAATTATCAAGGATATTCCATAAATTTCATGGAGTATAGAAGTCAAAACTTAACCAACTGAGTATAATAAAGAATGGAATAACAAAAGAAATCACCATGCATGCGATAGATCGCACAGACAGGTTATTCCAACAGAATAATAAATAATGGAACCAGGTCCGGCGTAAAATGCACAGATAGAATATTTCAACAGAATAATAATAAAGACGGAACCAGGTCCGGTGTAAAATACACAGACAAGATGTTCCAACAGAATAATAATAAAGACGGAACCAGGCCCGGTGTAAAACACACAGACAGGATGTTCCAACAAAATAATAATAAAGACGGAACCAGGTCCGGTGTAAAACATACAGACAGGATGTTCCAACAGAATAATAATAAAGACGGAACCAGGTCCGGTGTAAAACACAAAGACAGGATATTCCAACAGAATAATAGAAGAATGTCACCAAGTATAGGGTAGACCGCGTATACAAGTTATTCCAACAGAATAATAAGAAATAGAATAACAACAGTTCTCTTCACGAATAAGAAAGAATAACACCCCTTACCATTTTAAAGAAGAACTGAAATAAGGAAGTAGTTAAGTAGCCGAATACTTTTTCTTCTCTCTCTCTATAGTTTCTCTCTCTAGAGTTCAGTGAATTCGTAAGAAATAATGAAGGAATGAGCTGCTATTTATAGAAAAATAGAATGCATAGTAATTAATCCATGAACGGTCCAGATTGATTACTTTAATCTGACGGTCCATATTTAAAGAAAAATCTTTTACATAAAATATAATATATTCTATTTATAGAATAACTTTAATAAAGTATTCTGTTTTATATAAAAAGATGTTTCTGTTTTATTACGTTAATAATACGAATAAAACAAAACTTCATTATCGCTAAATAATTCATATTATTAACTTACAATAATTGAATCAAACTGTGTGACTTCTCACATAAGTATTAATAATCAATAGCGTGTGTTACTATGCAAACACACGTATTACTGTACTTTTACTACCGAGTAGTTTAACAGTATCAATGGTAAAACTTCCGCCGTTATTTTTAATAAAATATTTTTGTCGTTTTCTCAATCCGACAATAATTTCGTTGTGGGGTCCACCAATGATTATGCCGTTGTACGAATATTCCCTGTAAAAATGAATATTCTCCAACCAATCGAATATTGTATAACAACTTGCGTACTTTGCAAAATTTATAAATATTACCTACAACTATAATATTATATCAAATTTACTCCATAATATTTAAAAATAATATTTATAGAAAAAATTCATCTTTATTTATAAAAGTTGGGGTCTTACAACTATTCACGAGTTACTATTCATGATAAAAATTAGTTTTTTTTTTCTAACCAAATTATAGTTGATTTATGAATATTACTCTAGAGATTAAATCTAGTTGTTTTGATTATATTGATTTTACTATTATATATAACATTTTTATAACCCTAATGATGATATTTCTCTTTGACTTGAGTGTAAAGATGGGTAGATTTTTGATATGATCATGACTGTGGGTTCCCTTTGGCCAGTAGTGCAAAGTTGAATTGTTGACTGGTATGATCATGACCATTGAATTTATAATTGAATATCTTTAGCTTAAGTGCAAAGGTGAGATGATCAACATGGTTATAATTATTATTTATATAAATTATGAAATGATTATATATTTCTTTGTGATATTAATATATTTGGCATGTAGTGCAAATATGAACTGTTGATGAATATATTTGGCCTGTAGTGCAAATATGAACTGTTGATGAATATATTTGGCCTGTAGTACAAATATGAACTATTGAAGAATATCTTTAGCCTGTAGTGCAAAGATGAATTGTTGATGAATATCTTTGGCCCGTAGTGCAAAGATGACCTGTTGTTGAATATCTTTGGCATGTAGTGCAAAGATGGTCTGTTGATGAATATCTTTGGCCATAGTGCAAAGATGAAATTGTTAGTATGATTATAAATAGGAACTGTGATTTGGTATAACCATGATCTTTGATGTTTCAGGTAAAGATAGGTGATGAAAATTATCTTCGTCCTGGCTGAGAAGAGAAATTTAGAACTACAATTATGATTATGAGTTATTCATATGATTGTGGACCAAAATTGTTGATTGATGTTACAGGGATAAAATATTATTGGTGGATTTTTAACATGGAGAAGATAATAGACTTTATAGTCTATTTGACTCTTCTAATGGATTGCTCATTCCGCTGCAACTAAGGTTTAGAAGTTTTATCATCTACCATATGTTCTAAATCTCTGATTTATTACTAATGAAGGCTATTGATAATTTAATTATCTCTAGTCATGATATTCTTTATTGGGCTAGTTAAGCTCACCCTTTTGCTTCACAATTTCTTTTCAGGTAATAAGAATGTAGCTGGGTCGAGCGGGGGTAACAAGGGAATAGAACGGTGGTCTCTAGCTGTGGAGTTCTCCCTAAGTAGTATAGAAATGTTCATTTAGTAGTTATATTTGGTGAATCCAATAGGGTGAGGCGAACCCAACGTTGGAATGGTATTTTGCCACTACCATACAAGATATCTAATGACATACAACCTCGTGTCATCATAAGACAGGATTGTGCTCATCCACTTGCTGAGTATATTTACGAGCATTACCTATATAATCTTGGTGTTTGTTTGAAGTATAATTCTCAATTAGAGACAGTGGAGATAATGATAAGTCAAGAGAAGACTCACCATTGGGAAGAATATGGTAGTAATCTTCTCGTTTTTCTTTGGGGTCTATTGGGTCAACCAAGGATAATTCTGTGGCCATATGATATCTATCATAACTTAAACGCATGGCCTCCCATGTACAAAGGTTTCCTTGAGCACTTTCCAAAGATTCTAATTTTTAAAACAGTTTTTGACTATACCTTTATGTAAGGTGTCATTGTGAGGTGCTGTCCACGGTTGGGACATGAGTCATATTTGGTATATATTTGTATCCAAACTCACAATATATGTGTTGTTGTATTATGCACGACAATTGTTGTAATAAAGTTGTAGTTTGCTTTCTGTATCATGTATTTGGCGACTCAGAATAGGTTGGATGGAATGGACCTGTTTTGGGGTCGTTACATTTTGGTATCAGAGCTTAGGGATATTGTCTCTAGCGGAGATCGGGGAATATAACTAGGAGGGGAGAGATGAGTAAATCCTTCGCTAGTGTGTCCTACCTAAGTTTATTTGTTGGTCAGTCATAATATCGGGATATTATGTGATATGTTAATTTGTTTAATTAACCCTTTGTTTTGAAGCTGTATTCTAGAATGATATCTGAAATACAGGAGATGAGCAATGAAAAAATTATGATGACAAGGAAGATGGAATCTGAAATGAAAGCAAGGTATTCTTAACTCTTTGAAATATCAGGTACGTAAATTTCGAGGACAAAATTTCATAAAGAGGGGAGATTGTAAGACCCCGAATTTTATGAAATAAAAGTATTCAATTTTTCTTATAATTACAATTCAGTAAATGGTTAAATTGATAAAAAGTTAAAGTTAAGGGTGATATATGAATTTTTTTCAAAATACGCAAGTGGTTATAAAATATTCATTGTTGTCGGGGAATATTCGTTTGGTCGTGAAATATTCTTTCTGTCGGGAAATATTCATACGACGGCGCAGCCATTTGTGGGCCCATAACGGAATAACTGTCGGATGAAGAAAATGACAAAATTGAGTTTTTTTTATAAATAACGGCATAGTTGTTACCGTTAACACTGTTGAAATACCCGGTGGTTAAAATACAGTAATACGCGTAGTTGTACAGTAGCACACAGTATTGCACAGTATTTTTTTCAATTATTGATTCTTACGTAAGAAGGCACTACTCAATAATTGTAACAGTAGTTACTGTTTAATATTTTATTTTATTGATTCAATAATTGCTGCGTTGATATTTTATATTATTATTGTTTCAATAATTGTTACGGCACAGTATTTTCCATTATCATATCAATAATTCATATTATTTGAATAATATTATTAGATAGCATTATTGACAATGTCAAGAAAATTCTGTCTAAGGAGAGGTTTGGTGTGAGACCATAGATTTTATGAATAAATATTTAATTTTTCTCGAAATTTTTTTTTTTATTTATTATGGTGTGGATTTGATATAATAGTTATATAATTTTGCAAAGTATGCAAGTTGTCATATTATATTCGATTGGTCGGGGAATATTCTTTTTGTCGGAAAATATTCGTACGACGGTACAATCATTGGTGGACCCCACAACAGAATTATTGTCGGATTGAGAAAACGACAAAAATATTTTATTAAAAATAACGGCGGAAATTTTACCATTGTTACTGTTGAACTACTCGGTAGTAAAAGTACAGTAATACATGTGGTTGCATAGTAGCACACGGTATTGATTATTAATGCTTATGTGAGAAGTCACTCAGTTTGATTCAATTATTGTCAGTTAATAATATGAATTATTTAGCGATAATGACGTTTTGTTTTATTCGTATTATTAACGTAATAAAACAGAAACATCTTTTTATATAAAACAAAATACTTTATTAAAGTTATTCTATAAATAGAATATATTATATTTATTTAAAAAAAATTTCTTTAAATATGGACCGTCAGATTAAAGTAATCAATCTGGACCGTTCATGGATTAGTTACTATGCATTCTATTTTTCTATAAATAGCAGCTCATTCCTTCATTATTTCTTACGAATTCACTGAACTCTAGAGAGAGAAACTATAGAGAGAAACTATAGAGAGAGAGAGAAGAAGAGTATTCTGCTACTTAACTACTTCCTTATTTCAGCTCGTCTTTAAAACGGTAAGGGATATTATTCTTTCGTATTCAAGAAGAGAATTTCTGTTATTCCATTTCTTATTATTCTGTTGGAATAACCTGTATACGCGGATCTACCCTATACTTGGTGACATTCTTCTATTATTCTGTTGGAACATCCTGTCTGTGTGTTTTACACCGGACCTGGTTCCGTTTTTATTATTATTCTGTTGGAACATCCTGTCTGTGTGTTTTACACCGGACCTGGTTCCATTATTTATTATACTGTTCTTTATTATTCTGTCGGAATATCCTGTCTGTGCGTTTACGCCGGACCTGGTTCCATTATTTATTATTCTGTCGGAATATCCTGTCTGTGCGTTTACGCCGGACCTGGTTCCATTATTTATTATTCTGTTGGAATAACCTGTCTGTGCGGTCTATCGCATGCATGGTGATTTCTTTTGTTATTCCATTCTTTATTGTACTCAGTTGGTTAAGTTTTGACTTCTATACTCCATGAAATTAGTGGAATATCCTTGATATTTGCGCTTCATCTAGTATCTATTCATGAAAATATTCTCCTGATCATTCTTGAATTTTACTCAACAAAGCTGTATCATGTTGACAATTTGGACGTTGTTAATTCCTGGATAAATTAATTCTTGAACTTGTTTTATTGAATTCTTATATCATTGTCATCATCCTCATGTTTATAAAATGTTGAAAGTCATCTGTGGCCTGTAGTGCATAGATGGACTTGGTATGATTATGACCAGGGATCATTCGGTATAATCATGACCGTAATGTTACAAATGATGTGGTAAAAGTCCTCATTGGCCGTAGTGCATTGATGGACAGTTGTTGGCATGATCATGACCATTAATGAATACACGAATATCCTTGGCCGTAGTGCAGGGGTGATTCGATGATGTGAATTATTTTATTAAGTTGAGTCTCAGCGATCACAGTGTTGAAAAACTTTTTAAATCATAAAAGATAGTAGAGTTTATTTTCTACTTGACTCTTTTAATGGATTGCTTGTTCCGCTGCAGTTAAACTTGATGTCTATTATATTTTATCAGTTTAACATTATTGAAGGCTAATGATAATTTATTCTGCATTATCTTAGTCATAATATTTCTTACTGGGCTAGTTGAGCTCACCCTTTTCTTTCACTGTTCTCTTCAGGAAATGAGAACGTAGCTGGGGCAAGTCGGGAAACGGAGTGATAGTCCGAATGATAGTATTAATTAGTAGTCCTCACTATTCTATGTAATAGTGTGTTAATAAATGTAATGAGGACTCCTTTTGAGTATGAATACTCTCTAGAAGATAATATTTGTATTCAAACTCGCAGTTTATGTTTTGTCGTATTGTACACGACAGTTGTATTAGTAAGTTGTATTTGTATTCTGTACTTTGTATCTGACGACCCAAGATGGGTGATGTATACCTAATTTTGGGGGCGTCACAGTTGGTATCAGAGCTTAGGGATATGATCCTGGCTAAGATGTGAGAATAGAACTAGGAGGGGAGAGACGGGGAATTCCTTCGCTAGTATGACCTACCTAAGTTTATTTGTTATTTAATTGGTTGGTCAGAGTATATTGCTAATATGTGACATGTTAATTAACCTTTGTTTGTGGCAGTATCTGAAAATGACATCTGAGAATGTTGAGAATAGCAATGGAGCACAGGAGACCGTTGATTCTCCCCAGATCAATAATCAGGACAATGTGCAACAGGATGGCGATAATCCTCCTGTAAACAACAACACTGATCAATTGACGAATGACGGTACGTTTAGGAGTTTTTTAGAATTCATGCAACATCAGGCGAAGGCGGCTCCTGTTTATAATGCAGGAGGAAACAATGGCAACCCACGGTTGGTCACCGCTAAGCAATTCAAGGAGCTAGGACCACCGGAGTTTTTGGGAAAGCCAGAACCACTTAAGGCGGAGACGTGGTTAAAGCAGATCACCAAGATATTTGATGTCTTGGGATGCTCCGAGGAGCAAAAGGTTCCATTTGCCACCTTTATGTTGCGTGAAGAGGCAGATTACTGGTGGAAATCTGTAAAACGTACCCAGCCTGACGCACTCAAGATGTCTTGGGAGAAGTTCCAAGAGCTGTTCAATGACAAATACTTTCCCGAAAGTGTTCGTCACATGAAGGAGGTGGAATTCATCAAATTAGAGCAGAATAATATGACCGTGTCGCAGTACGAAGCCAAGTTTGCCGAGTTGTCCCGATTTGCGTCCCACTTGGTGGATAATGAAGAGAGAATGACGCGAATGTTTTTAAGAGGTTTGAAACCGGAGATACGTCAATATCTTATTTCTCATAAACTGTGTCTGTATTCAGATGTTGTAAATAGGGCTCAATTAGTAGAACGCGATAACGAGTCAACGCAACCAAAAGAGAGCAGCCGGAAAAATGATAATATTGGTGATAACAGTCATCAAAGCGGTGACAATAAGCATGGAGGGAATCAACATGCCAGAAATGGTAATCACTTCAATGGTAATCATGGTCAAAACAATAAGAATGGACATTTCAAGAAGAGAAAATTCAACAATGATGGAAAGACGTCAGCACCAGCACCCGTTGTTAAGGAAGGAGAACGACCACCTATCATATGCTTCAAATGCGGAGGGGAGGGACACATCAGTCCAAACTGCGCGATGCCATCCAAAGCATGCTATAATTGTGGAAGAGAAGGTCACCTAGCTCAATTTTGTCGTATGGTGAAGTCAAGTTCAGTTGGGATAGTGATGCCAAAGGATGTCCCAGACAAGCCAAAGCCGGTAGTTTAAGAGAGAGCGTTATTTTTTCGTGACGAGGAACCTGAATAAAATTATCACGGGTATGTTAGTCATAAACTCTTGCGAAGTCTATACCGTGTTAGATACCGGTTCTACTCACTCTTTTATTTCACCTAGTTGTGTTCAATGTTTGAACTTAACTCCGGAGAAGTTAGATTTTGATTTATCTGTTGAAATTCCGTTGGGAGAAACCTTTGTTACCTCCACTATTTATAAATCTTGTTCAAATCAACACTTTCACGTTACCTGTCAATCTTATCTCTTTGAAAATGCTTGCCTTTGATGTGATTTTAGAAATTGATTGGTTAACTACTCATCATGCTTCTCGTAAGGTGGTTAACTTTCATATTCCTAACCAACCTATTATGCGAATTCAAGTAACCAAACCACTAAAGTCAATCATTGTCATATCAAGCCATAAATAAAGAGCCCCGATCCTTTAATTATTGACTTTCTTGTGTGGAATGCACCGAAGCCAGACTTTCTGAAGGCAACGTTGTGAATAACGGTGACAAGTTGATAGGTATCAATGTGACGTGTTATCCAAGTCTTGGATGAGGGTCACAGTTTTGAACGATATTTCTATTGTTAATAAATTTCTTGACATATTCTTGAAGACTTCTTAGCCTACCCCAGAGCGTAAAATTGAATTTTGTATTGACCCCAGTACAAAACTCATTTCTTAAACCCTCAAATATTTCTTCAACTAAAACGAACGTATTATGCGCCAAAGACGTTGGCTCGAGCTGTTGAAGATTACGATCGTACCATTCAATAACATCGTGGAAAAGCGAACGTGGTAGCTGACGCGTTGTGTAGAAGATCGTATATGGTTACAAGTGCGAATATACGAACCCACGTGAAGATAACGAATATACGATTAAAATCGACTTTAATCGATAAAGTTAAAGCCGCTCAAGCTACATACTCAGAGCTGATAAATGTGAAGAAGAAGGTTCAAGAGGGCGTTATTCTAGAAGCAAGAATCGACGAAGAGAGGAAATCTCAACTCTCGATTTAATTAGCCCATTTAAAATCCTCGATGAAGTAGGAACTGTGGCCTATAGACTCATTTTACCGCCAAGTATGTTGCGTGTTCAGAACATTTTTTTCTTACGTATCGATGTTACGTAAATATGTGGACGACCCGAACCACATTATTAATTTAGAACCGGACGAGATAGCGAAAGATTTAACGTATGAGGAGATACGTGTTAACATTTTGGATAAGAAGGATCATATTCGATGCTTATAGGTTATACCTCAAGAGTTAGAATTTGAAGTGAAGTCAAGGTATCCTTACATGTTCGGCATACCAAGTACGTACGTAAATTTCGAGGGCGAAATTCCATAAGGAGGGGAGATTGTGAGACCCCAGATTTTATGAATAAATATTTAATTTTTCTCGAAATAATTTTTTTTATTTATTATGGTGTGGATTTGATATAATAGTTATATAATTTTGCAAAGTATGCAAGTTGTCATATTATATTCGATTGGTCGGGGAATATTCTTTTTGTCGGAAAATATTCGTACGACGGTACAATCATTGGTGGACCCCACAACAGAATTATTGTCGGATTGAGAAAACGACAAAAATATTTTATTAAAAATAACGGCGGAAATTTTACCATTGTTACTGTTGAACTACTCGGTAGTAAAAGTACAGTAATACATGTGGTTGCATAGTAGCACACGGTATTGATTATTAATGCTTATGTGAGAAGTCACTCAGTTTGATTCAATTATTGTCAGTTAATAATATGAATTATTTAGCGATAATGACGTTTTGTTTTATTCGTATTATTAACGTAATAAAACAGAAACATCTTTTTATATAAAACAGAATACTTTATTAAAGTTATTCTATAAATAGAATATATTATATTTATTTTTAAAAAAATTTCTTTAAATATGGACCGTCAGATTAAAGTAATCAATCTGGACCGTTCATGGATTAGTTACTATGCATTCTATTTTTCTATAAATAGCAGCTCATTCCTTCATTATTTCTTACGAATTCACTGAACTCTAGAGAGAGAAACTATAGAGAGAAACTATAGAGAGAGAGAAGAAGAGTATTCTGCTACTTAACTACTTCCTTATTTCAGCTCGTCTTTAAAACGGTAAGGGATATTATTCTTTCGTATTCAAGAAGAGAATTTCTGTTATTCCATTTCTTATTATTCTGTTGGAATAACCTGTATACGCGGTCTACCCTATACTTGGTGACATTCTTCTATTATTCTGTTGGAACATCCTGTCTGTGTGTTTTACACCGGACCTGGTTCCGTTTTTATTATTATTCTGTTGGAACATCCTGTCTGTGTGTTTTACACCGGACCTGGTTCCATTATTTATTATATTGTTCTTTATTATTCTGTCGGAATATCCTGTCTGTGCGTTTACGCCGGACCTGGTTCCATTATTTATTATTCTGTCGGAATATCCTGTCTGTGCGTTTACGCCGAACCTGGTTCCATTATTTATTATTCTGTTGGAATAACCTGTCTGTGCGGTCTATCGCATGCATGGTGATTTCTTTTGTTATTCCATTCTTTATTGTACTCAGTTGGTTAAGTTTTGACTTCTATACTCCATGAAATTAGTGGAATATCCTTGATATTTGCGCTTCATCTAGTATCTATTCATGAAAATATTCTCCTGATCATTCTTGAATTTTACTCAACAAAGCTGTATCATGTTGACAATTTGGACGTTGTTAATTCCTGGATAAATTAATTCTTGAACTTGTTTTATTGAATTCTTATATCATTGTCATCATCCTCATGTTTATAAAATGTTGAAAGTCATCTGTGGCCTGTAGTGCATAGATGGACTTGGTATGATTATGACCAGGGATCATTCGGTATAATCATGACCGTAATGTTACAAATGATGTGGTAAAAGTCCTAATTGGCCCGTAGTGCATTGATGGACAGTTGTTGACATGATCATGACCATTAATGAATACACGAATATCCTTGGCCGTAGTGCAGGGGTGATTCGATGATGTGAATTATTTTATTAAGCTGAGTCTCAGCGATCACAGTGTTGAAAAACTTTTTAAATCATAAAAGATAGTAGAGTTTATTTTCTACTTGACTCTTTTAATGGATTGCTTGTTCCGCTGCAGTTAAACTTGATGTCTATTATATTTTATCAGTTTAACATTATTGAAGGCTAATGATAATTTATTCTGCATTATTTTAGTCATAATATTTCTTACTGGGCTAGTTGAGCTCACCCTTTCTTTCACTGTTCTCTTCAGGAAATGAGAACGTAGCTGGGGCAAGTCGGGGAACGGAGTGATGGTCCGAATGATAGTATTAATTACTAGTCCTCACTATTCTATGTAATAGTGTGTTAATAAATGTAATGAGGACTCCTTTTGAGTATGAATACTCTCTAGAAGATAATATTTGTATTCAAATTTGCAGTTTATGTTTTGTCGTATTGTACACGACAGTTGTATTAGTAAGTTGTATTTGTATTCTGTACTTTGTATCTGACGACCCAAGATGGGTGATGTATACCTAATTTTGGGGGCGTCACATTTGGTCATCTAATTACGCGCCAGTAAGGAGAAATCCTTATTGGAAAGCCCCCTATTTCCCGGGAACGGCCTGGTTGTCATAAATATGATTCTGTAATATTATCTGTGAGTAATTAATTATTGATTCATATGATAAGGAAATATTTATTTTATTGGATATAAATGAGGGATATATTTTGTGGTTAAAAATGAAAGAGTTAATGTTGAGGTGATTTATCTGTATTTTTGTCGGAACGGAGGTATTGAAAATCAAATTAAGGTTTTTAAGATATTTTGCGAGGGTTATAATTTTTAATCCGACCGTTGGATCGTGGTAATATTTGGATATGTTATACATATATAAGTTGAGTATATGTCCATAAATTTTGAACCGTTAAAAATAAACGTATGATTTGTTATGAATTTTACGAGATGACTGGTTCAGAAATTGTTGAATTTTCAGAGTTAATCATTTTGGTGGAAAATTCTAGAATTGGTGGGCCCCACTCTTGGTTGGTGAAAAAATGTGCTGAGATTTTTATTCAAATGTGGTGGGTGAGAATAGTAGCAGGTAAAGCCATCAGGTTGCAGGTCAAGTCTGCTTCGGTGTGCTAATATTTTCCTATAAATAGAGGGCTAAGTTAGAATTGAAAATCACACCAGAAACATAAGCTCTCTCTCTTTCTCTCTCTATATTATGAAGCATATTTTGTGAGTATTTAGATACTTTGAGAGTTGCTATTCAGTGCAAGTTTTCTTCGGCTTTGCATTCTAGTCAGAAATACTGCACTTCACAGAGTACACTGGTTGTTATGATTTTCAGTTTCGTAATTTTTTTGAACTTCAAAAATTCTGGAAAAATTTGAAATGATTAATTGATGAGTTTTCTTGATTGTGTCCAAAAATAGTGATTTTTGGATGTATAGATTATGAGTTTTGAATTTTATGAGAAAAGACTATTTTAAAAGTAATCGCTTCTAACTCCTTGTGGTTAACTCCAAAATTGATGAAATTTTTGTTGGGAGTACATCTATATAATATCAGTGTACTCTGTGAATTTTAGAATTTTTGGATAAAAGTATAATTTTTTATAAATATCTAAATATTCGGCTATTTTGGCCATATGAAAAATAGTAAATGAGTTTTAAAAATTCTAAGAAAAATATATGTTCAATATGGGACTATATTCTGCTAAATCCCAGGAAAGAAATATTTTTGGAACTGATTTGGTATTTTTCATGAAAATAGACTAGTTATGAGAAAATGAATTAAATATGTTATGTGAAGTAAGAAAATTAGAAAATAGGATTTTATGGCTTGAGAATCCTATATGAGGTATATGCAGATTTTTGATGAGGGTTTTTGGTTATTGGTGATGAAATTTTATGAGTTTTGGCATTTTAGGATGATTAAATGTATTATTTAGTAAAGTGTAAATAATTAAAATAAATTGTTTATAAGTTTAAAGAAATGTTATTCTTTCAATATCATTATACCAAAATATTGGTATGGATTTTATTATGGAATTTCTACATTTTTGAGTCGGGATTACTATTCATGAGTTACTATTCATGAGCTACTATTCACGAAGTTACTATTCATGGGTTCCTATTCACGAGTTACTATTCATGACAAAATTGGTTTCTTTTTCTAACCAAATTATAGTTGATTTATGAATATTACTCTAGAGATTAAATCTAGATGTTTTGATTATATTAATTTTACTATTATATATAACATTTTTATAACCCTAATGATGATATTTCTCTTTGACTTGAGTGTAAAGATGGGTAGATTTTTGGTATGATCATGACTATGGGTTCCCTTTGGCCAGTAGTGCAAAGTTGAATTGTTGACTTGTATGATCATGACCATTGAATTTATAATTGAATATCTTTAGCTTAAGTGCAAAGGTGAAATGATCAACATGGTTATAATTATTGTTTATATAAATTCTGAAATTATTATATATTTCTTTGAGATATTAATATATTTGGCATGTAGTGCAAATATGAACTGTTGATGTAAGACCCCAACTTTTATAAATAAAGATGAATTTTCTATAAAAATCATTTTTGAATATTATGGAGTTAATTTGATATAATGTTATAGTTGTGGGTAATATTTATAAATTTTGCAAAGTACACAAGCTGTTATATAATATTCGATTGGTCGGGGAATATTCGTTTTAATAGAGAATATTCGTACAACGGCACAATCATTGGTGGACCCCACAACGGAATTATTGTCGGATTGAGAAAACGACAAAAATATTTTATTAAAAATAACGGCGAAAGTTTTACCATTGATACTGTTGAACTACTCGGTAGTAAAAGTACAGTAATACGTGTGGTTGCATAGTAGCACACGGTATTGATTATTAATGCTTATGTGAGAAGTCACTCAGTTTGATTCAATTATTGTCAGTTAATAATATGAATTATTTAGCGATAATGACGTTTTGTTTTATTCTTATTATTAACGTAATAAAACAGAAAGATCTTTTTATAAAAAACAAAATACTTTATTAAAGTTATTCTATAAATAGAATATATTATATTTTATTTAAAAGATTTTTCTTTAAATATGGACCGTCAGATTAAAGTAATCAATCTGGAACGTTCATGGATTAGTTACTATGCATTCTATTTTTCTATAAATAGCAGCTCATTCCTTCATTATTTCTTACGAATTCACTGAACTCTAGAGAGAGAAACTATAGAGAGAGAGAGAAGAAGAGTATTCTGCTACTTAACTACTTCCTTATTTCAGCTCTTCTTTAAAACGGTAAGGGGTGTTATTCTTTCTTATTCATGAAGAGAACTATTGTTATTCCATTTCTTATTATTCTGTTGGAATAACCTGTATACGCGGTCTACCCTATACTTGGTGACATTCTTCTATTATTCTGTTGGAACATCCTGTCTGTGTGTTTTACACCGGACCTGGTTCTGTTTTTATTATTATTCTGTTGGAACATTCTGTCCGTGTGTTTTACACCGGACCTGGTTCCATCTTATTATTATTATGTTGGAACATCCTGTCTGTGTGTTTTACACCGGACCTGGTTCCATTATTTATTATTCTGTCGGAATATCCTGTCTGTGCGTTTACGCCGGACCTGGTTCCATTATTTATTATTCTGTCAGAATATCCTGTCTGTGCGTTTACGCCGGACCTGGTTCCATTATTTATTATTCTGTTGAAATAACCTGTCTGTGCGGTCTATCGCATGCATGGTGATTTCTTTTGTTATTCCATTCTTTATTATACTCAGTTGGTTAAGTTTTGACTTCTATACTCCATGAAATTTGTGGAATATCCTTGATAATTGTGTTTCATCCAGTATCTTTTCATGAAAATATTCTTCTAAGCATTCTTGAATTTTACTCCACAAAGCAGTATCGTGTTGACAATTTGGACGTTGTTAATTCTTGGATAAATTAATTCTTGAACTTGTTTCATTGAATTCTTATATCATTGTCATCATCCTCATGTTTATAAAATGTTGAAAGTCATCTGTGGCCTGTAGTGCATAGATGGACTTGGTATGATTATGACCAGGGATTATTCGGTATAATCATGACCGTAATGTTACAAATGATGTGGTAAAAGTCCTCATTGGCCCGTAGTGCATTGATGGACAGTTGTTGGCATGATCATGACCATTAATGAATACACGAATATCCTTGGCCGTAGTGCAGGGGTGATTCGATGATGTGGATTATTTTATTAAGCTGAGTCCCAGCGATAACAGTGTTGAAAAACCTTTTAAATCATAAAAGATAGTAGAGTTTATTTTCTACTTGACTCTTTTAATGGATTGCTTGTTCCGCTGCAGTTAAACTTGATGTCTATTATATTTTATCAGTTTAACATTGTTGAAGGCTAATGATAATTTATTCTGCATTATCTTAGTCATAATATTTCTTACTGGGCTAGTTGAGCTCACCCTTTCTTTCACTGTTCTCTTCAGGAAATGAGAACGTAGCTGGGGCAAGTCGGGGAACGGAGTGATGGTCCGAATGATAGTATTAGTTAGTAGTCCTCACTATTCTATGTAATGGTGTGTTAATAAATGTAATGAGGACTCCTTTTGAGTATGAATACTCTCTAGAAGATAATATTTGTATTCAAACTCACAGTTTATGTTTTGTCGTATTGTACACGACAGTTGTATTAGTAAGTTGTATTTGTATTCTGTACTATGTATCTGACGACCCAAGATGGGTGATGTATACCTAATTTTGGGGGCGTCACAGTTGGTATCAGAGCTTAGGGATATGATCCCTGGCTAAGATGTGAGAATAGAACTAGGAGGGGAGAGACGGGGAATTCCTTCGCTAGTATGACCTACCTAAGTTTATTTGCATGGTATTTAATTGGTCGGTCATAATATAAGGATAATATATGACATATCAATTAACTTTTATTTTGTGGCAGTATCTGAAAATGGCATCTGAGAATGTTGAGAATAGCAATGGAGCACAGGCGACTGTTGATTCACCACATATCAATAATCAGGATAATGTGCATCAGGAAGGTGACAATCCTCATGCAAACAACAACACTGACCAGATGATGAATGATGGAATGTTCAGAAACTTTATGCAGTTCATGCAACAGCAGGCGAGAGCGGCTCCTGTCCAAAATATAGGTGGAAACACTGAAAACTCTCGGACGGTCACCGCTAAACAGTTCAAGGAGCTGGGACCACCAGAGTTTAAGGGAGAGCCAAAACCACTTATAGCGGAAACATGGATAAAGCAGATTACCAAGATATTTGATGTCTTGGGATGCTCCGAGGAGCAAAAGGTTCCCTTTGCCGCCTTTATGTTGCGAGGAGAGGCAGATTACTGGTGGGAATCGATTAAGCGTACTCAACCTGCCGCACTGAAGATGTCTTGGGAGAAGTTCCAAGAGCTGTTCAATGACAAATACTTTCCCGAAAGTGTTCGTCACATGAAGGAGGTGGAGTTCATCAAATTGGAGCAGAATAATATGACCGTGTCGCAGTATGAGGCTAAATTTGCTGAGTTGTCCCGGTTTGCGTCCCACTTGGTGGATAATGAAGAGCGAATGACGCGAATGTTTTTGCGAGGTTTGAAACCTGAGATACGTCAACATCTTATTTCTCATAAACTGTGTTTGTATTCAGATGTTGTGAATAGGGCTCAGTTAGTGGAGCGCGATAACGAGTCAACGCAACCAAAAGAGAGCAGTCGGCAAAATGATAATACCAGTGAGAGCAGTCATCGAAGCGGTGACAACAAGCGTGGAGGGAATCAACAGGCCAGAAATGGTAACCACTTCGGTGGTAATCAGGGCCAAAACAATAAGAATGGTCATTTCAAGAAGAGGAGATTCAACAATGATGGAAAGACGTCAGCACCAGCACCCGTTGTTAAGGAAGGAGAACGACCACCTATCATATGTTTCAAATGCGGAGGGGAGGGGCACATCAGTCCAAACTGCGCGATGCCGTCTAAAGCATGTTATAATTGTGGAAGAGAAGGTCATTTAGCTCGATTTTGTCGTTTACCAAAAACAAGTTCAGCCAAGATGGAGACACCAAAGGCCGTCCCAGAAAAGTCAAAACCGGTAGTGCAAGGGAGAGCGTTTGTTGTGACCTCCCAGAAAGCAAGGAACCCGAATGAGGTCATCACGGGTAAGCTTATCATAAACTCTAACGAAGTCTATACTTTATTTGATACCGGTTCTACCCATTCTTTTATTTCTCCTACTTGCGCTCATCGATTAAATTTGACTCCGGAGAAATTAGACTTTGATTTATCTGTTGAAACTCCATTGGGAGAAACCTTCATTACATCCACGGTTTATAAGTCTTGTTTGGTTCAAGTTGGTACCCACACATTACCTGTCGATCTTATTTCATTAAAAATACTTGCATTTGACGTGATTCTAGGGATTGATTGGTTAACTACTCATCATGCAAAAATTGATTGTTTTCGTAAGGTTGTTAGCTTTCATATTCCTAATCGACCTATTATGCGAATTCAAGCAACCAAACCATTAAAATCAATCGCTGTCATCTCAAGCCATAAAGCTATTCGTTTATTGAAAAACGGATGTCAAGCTTTCTTAGCTCATGTCACGGATCTAAACAAAAATACGTCAGTTTTGAATGATATTTCTATTGTTAATAAATTCCCTGACGTATTCCCTGAAGAACTTCCTGGCCTACCCCCAGAGCGTGAAATTGAATTTTGTATCGACCTTGAACCCGGTACAAAACCCATTTCCAAAGCCCCATATCGAATGGCTCCTATTGAACTTCAGGAGTTAAAGATCCAACTGCAGGAATTGTTAGACATTGGCTTTATTCGTCCTAGTACTTCTCCTTGGGGTGCTCCTGTGCTATTCGTGAAGAAGAAAGATGGAAGTATGCGACTTTGTATTGATTATCGGGAGTTGAATCATGTCACCATCAAAAACAGGTACCCATTGCCACGTATTGATGACCTGTTTGACCAGTTGCAAGGAGCACAATTCTTTTCAAAGATCGATCTTCGTTCTGGATATCATCAGCTGAAGGTTAGAACTGAGGATATTCCAAAGACGGCTTTCAGAACTCGGTACGGGCATTATGAATTCTTAGTCATGTCCTTTGGATTGACTAATGCTCCTGCTGCCTTCATGGATATGATGAACCGGGTATTCAAGGAATATTTGGATCACTTTGTGGTCGTCTTTATTGATGACATCCTTATTTATTCCAAAAGCCGTGAAGATCATGAGCAACACTTGAGGCTGGTACTCCAAAAGCTTCGTGAATACAAGCTTTATGCCAAGTTGAAGAAATGCGAGTTCTGGCTGGAAGAGGTAGCATTCCTTGGGCACGTAGTATCAAGTCGTGGAATATCGGTTGACCCGGCAAAGATTGAAGCTATTCAAAGCTGGGAGCAACCTAAATCAGTGACCGAAGTACGTAGCTTTCTTGGTTTAGCTGGTTATTATCGAGATTCGTGGAAGGATTTTCTCGAATCGCTACTCCATTAACTCAGCTGACTCGGAAAGATACAAAGTTCGGTTGGAGCGAAGAATGTGAGCAGAGTTTTCAAGAACTCAAGAGGAGACTCATTTCAGCACCTGTTCTAACAATACCATCTGGCTCGGAGGGATTTGTCATCTACAGTGATGCTTCGAGCAAAGGGTTGGGATGCGTTCTCATGCAACATGGAAAAGTCATAGCCTATGCATCAAGACAACTCAAGGAATATGAGAGGAATTATCCTACTCATGATCTAGAGTTGGCAGCTGTTGTCTTTGCACTTAAAATTTGGAGGCATTACTTGTATGGGGAGAAGGTGGAGATCTTTACGGATCATAAAAGCCTCAAATATTTCTTCACTCAAAAGGAACTCAACATGCGACAACGACGTTGGCTTGAACTGTTGAAAGATTATGATCATACCATTCAATACCATCCTGGAAAAGCGAACGTGGTAGCTGACGCATTGAGTAGAAGATCATATGCAAGTACGAGTGCAATATTGTCAACACAAAGGCCCATTTTGTGTGACTTGCAAAGGATGGAGATAGAGTTAAAGACTCCAGGGACCCATGTGATGATGGCGAATATACGAGTAGAACCAACTTTAATCGATAAAGTTAAAGCTGCTCAAGCTACAGACCTGGAGCTGATGCGTATGAGGAAGAAAGTGCAAGAAGGTGCTATGCCGGAAGCAAGAATCGATGAAGAAGGAATACTTCGAGTCAACTCCAGACTTTGTGTTCCTAACAACCCTGATTTAAAGTATGAAATCATGATGGAGGCGCACAACACACCGTTTGCAATCCATCCTGGAAGTACCAAAATGTATCATGATCTTCGTCATACATTTTGGTGGAGCAATATGAAGAGAGAGATAGCGTTGTTTATCTCAAGGTGTCTAACTTGTCAACGAGTCAAAGCGGAGCATCAAGTACCAAAAGGTCCATTGCAACCACTTGAAATTCCAGAATGGAAGTGGGAGCACATTACCATGGATTTCGTTACCGGTCTTCCTAAGGTTTCTCAAGGTATAGATGCGATTTGGGTCATTGTTGATAGATTGACCAAGTCTGCTCATTTCTTACCGATACGAGAAACTTATACACTTGAACGTCTTGCTCGTATGTACATAAACGAGATTGTAAGACTGCATGGTATGCCAGTATCCATAGTTTCTGATCGAGACCCAAGATTCACTTCACGATTTTGGGTTAGTTTACAAAAAGCTATGGGCACAGATTTACGATTTAGTTCGGCATATCATCCTCAGACGGACGGACAATCAGAGAGGACTATTCAAACTCTAGAAGATTTATTAAGACTCTGTGTCTTTGACTTCAAGGGAAGTTGGGACAAGTTCTTACCATTGGTGGAGTTTTCCTACAACAACAGTTATCAAGCAAGTATTGGCATGGCTCCATTCGAAGCATTGTATGGAAGAAAATGTCGTTCTCCAGTATGCTGGGATGAGGTGGGTGAAGCAACGTTGTTGGGACCGGAGTTGGTACGTATGACTACAGAAAAGATTCAAACGATCCGACAACGTATAAAAACCTCACAAGATCGACAAAAGAGTTATGCTGATCTTCATCGAAAGGACGTGGAATTTGATGTAGGAGATCATGTGTTCTTACGTGTTGCTCCATGGAAAGGAGTTACGAGATTTGGAAAGAGAGGAAAGCTCAATCCTCGATTCATCGGTCCATTTTTAATCCTCGATCGAGTAGGAACTGTGGCTTATAGACTCGCTTTACCGCCAAGTATGTCTCGTGTTCATAACGTTTTTCACATATCCATGTTACGCAAATATGTGGAAGACCCGAACCACATTATTGAGTTAGAACCGGACGAAATAGCGGAGGATTTGACGTATGAAGAAGTTCCTGTTCAAATCTTGGATAAGAAGGAACATATTCTACGCTCCAAGGTTATACCTCAAGTCAAAGTTTTGTGGAGAAACCACGATGTTGAGGAAATGACTTGGGAGTTAGAATCTGAAATGAAATCAAGGTATCCTTACCTCTTCGACATACCAGGTACGTACCCTAATTTCGAGGGCGAAATTTCATAAGAAGGGGAGGTTGTAAGACCCCAACTTTTATAAATAAAGATGAATTTTCTATAAATATCATTTTTGAATATTATGGAGTTAATTTGATATAATGTTATAGTTGTGGGTAATATTTATAAATTTTGCAAAGTACGCAAGTTGTTATATAATATTCGATTGGTCGGGGAATATTCGTTTTAACAGGGAATATTCGTACAACGGCACAATCATTGGTGGACCCCACAACGGAATTATTGTCGGATTGAGAAAACGACAAAAATATTTTATTAAAAATAACGGCGAAAGTTTTACCATTGATACTGTTGAATTACTCGGTAGTAAAAGTACAGTAATACGTGTGGTTACATAGTAGCACACGGTATTGATTATTAATGCTTATGTGAGAAGTCACTCAGTTTGATTCAATTATTGTCAGTTAATAATATGAATTATTTAGCGATAATGACGTTTTGTTTTATTCGTATTATTAACGTAATAAAACAGAAACATCTTTTTATAAAAAAAAATACTTTATTAAAGTTATTCTATAAATAGAATATATTATATTTTATTTAAAAGATTTTTCTTTAAATATGGACCGTCAGATTAAAGTAATCAATCTGGACCGTTCATGGATTAGTTACTATGCATTCTATTTTTCTATAAATAGCAGCTCATTCCTTCATTATTTTTACGAATTCACTGAACTCTAGAGAGAGAAACTATAGAGAAAAACTATAGAGAGAGAGAAGAAGAGTATTCTGCTACTTAACTACTTCCTTATTTCAGCTCTTCTTTAAAACGGTAAGGGGTGTTATTCTTTCTTATTCATGAAGAGAACTGTTGTTATTCCATTTCTTATTATTCTGTTGGAATAACCTGTATACGCGGATCTACCCTATACTTGGTGACATTCTTCTATTATTCTGTTGGAACATCCTGTCTGTGTGTTTTACACCGGACCTGGTTCCGTTTTTATTATTATTCTGTTGGAACATCCTGTCTGTGTGTTTTACACCGGACCTGGTTCCGTCTTGTTATTATTCTGTTGGAACATCCTGTCTGTGTGTTTTACACCGGACCTGGTTCCATTATTTATTATTCTGTCGAAATATCATGTCTGTGCGTTTACGCCGGACCTGGTTCCATTATTTATTATTCTGTCGGAATATCCTGTCTGTGCGTTTACGCCGGACCTGGTTCCATTATTTATTATTCTGTTGGAATAACCTGTCTGTGCGGTCTATCGCATGCATGGTGATTTCTTTTGTTATTCCATTCTTTATTATACTCAGTTGGTTAAGTTTTGACTTCTATACTCCATGAAATTTGTGGAATATCCTTGATAATTGCGTTTCATCCAGTATCTTTTCATGAAAATATTCTTCTAAGCATTCTTGAATTTTACTCCACAAAGCAGTATCATGTTGACAATTTGGACGTTGTTAATTCTTGGATAAATTAATTCTTGAACTTGTTTTATTGAATTCTTATATCATTGTCATCATCCTCATGTTTATAAAATATTGAAAGTCATCTGTGGCCTGTAGTGCATAGATGGACTTGGTATGATTATGACCAGGGATTATTCGGTATAATCATGACCGCAATGTTACAAATGATGTGGTAAAAGTCCTCATTGGCCCGTAGTGCATTGATGGACAGTTGTTGGCATGATCATGACCATTAATGAATACACGAATATCCTTGGCCGTAGTGCAGGGGTGATTCGGTGATGTGAATTATTTTATTAAGCTGAGTCCCAGCGATAACAGTGTTGAAAAACCTTTTAAATCATAAAAGATAGTAGAGTTTATTTTCTACTTGACTCTTTTAATGGATTGCTTGTTCCGCTGCAGTTAAACTTGATGTCTATTATATTTTATCAGTTTAACATTGTTGAAGGCTAATGATAATATATTCTGCATTATCTTAGTCATAATATTTCTTACTGGGCTAGTTGAGCTCACCCTTTCTTTCACTGTTCTCTTCAGGAAATGAGAACGTAGCTGGGGCAAGTCGGGGAACGGAGTGATGGTCCGAATGATAGTATTAGTTAGTAGTCCTCACTATTCTATGTAATGGTGTGTTAATAAATGTAATGAGGACTCCTTTTGAGTATGAATTCTCTCTAGAAGATAATATTTGTATTCAAACTCACAGTTTATGTTTTGTCGTATTGTACACGATAGTTGTATTAGTAAGTTGTATTTGTATTCTGTACTATGTATCTGACGACCCAAGATGTGTGATGTATACCTAATTTTGGGGGCGTCACAGTTGATGAATATATTTGACCTGTACAAATATGAACTGTTGATGAATATATTTGGCCTGTAGTGCAAATATGAACTGTTGAGGAATATCTTTGGCCTGTAGTGCAAAAATAAATTGTTGATGAATATCTTTAGCCCGTAGTGCAAAGATGACCTGTTGTTGAATATCTTTGGCATGTAGTGCAAAGATGGTCTGTTGATGAATATCTTTGGCCGTAGTGCAAAGATGAAATTGTTAGTATGATTATAAACAGGAACTGTGATTTGGTATAACCATGATCATTGATGTTTCAGGTAAAGATAGGTGATGAAAATTATCTTCGTCCTGGCTGAGAAGAGGAATTTAGAACTATAATTATGATTATGAGTTATTCATATGATTGTGGACCAGAATTGTTGATTGAGGTTACAGGGATAAAATATTGTTGGTGGATTTTTAATATGGAGAAGATAATAGACTTTATAGTCTATTTGACTCTTTTAATGGATTGCTCATTCCGCTGCAACTATGGTTGAGAAGTTTTATCATCTACCATATGTTCTAAATCTCTGATTTATTACTGATGAAGGCTATTGATAATTTAATTATCTCTAGTCATGATATTTTTTACTGGGCTAGTTATGCTCACCCTTTTGCTTCACAATTATTTTTCAGGTAATAAGAGTGTAGCTGGGTCGAGCGGGGGTAACAAGGGAATAGAACGGTGGTCTCTAGCTGTGGAGTTCTCCCTAAGCTGTATAGAAAGGTTCATTTAGTAGTTATATTTGGTGAATCCAATAGGGTGAGGCGAACCCAACGTTGGAAGGGTGTTTTTCCACTACCATACAAGATATCTAATGACATACAACCTCGTGTCATCATAAGAAAGGATTGTGCTCATCCACTTGCTGAGTATATTTACGAGCACTACCTATATAATCTTGGTGTTTGTTTGAAGTATAATTCTCAATTAGAGACAGTAGAGATAATGTTAAGTCAAGAGAAGACTCACCATTGAGAAGAATATGATAGTAATCTTCTCGTTTTTCTTTGGGGTCTATTGGGTCAACCAAGGATAATTCTGTGGCCATATGATATCTATCATAACCTAAACGCATGGCCTCCCATGTACAAAGGTTTTCTTGAGCACTTCCCAAATATTCTAATTTTTAAAACAGTTTTTGACTATACCTTTATGTAAGTTGTCATTGTGAGGTGTTGTCACGGTTGGGACATGAGTCATATTTGGTATATATTTGTATCCAAACTCACAATATATGTGTTGTTGTATTATGCATGATAATTGTTGTAATAAAGTTGTAGTTTATTTTCTGTACCATGTATTTGGCGACTCAGAATAGGTTGGATGGAATGGACCTATTTTGGAGTCGTTATATTTTGGTATCAGAGCTTAGGGATATGGTCTCTAGCAGAGATCGAGAAATATAACTAGGAGGGGAGAGATGAGTAAATCCTTCGCTAGTGTGTCCTACCTAAGCTTATTTGTTGGTCAGTCATAATATCGGGATATTATGTGATATGTTAATTTGTTCAATTAACCCTTGTTTTGAAGCTGTATTCTAGAATGATATCTGAAATACAGGAGATGAGCAATGAAAAAATTATGATGACAAGGAAGATAGAATCTGAAATGAAAGCAAGGTATTCTTAACTCTTTGAAATACTAGGTACGTAAATTTCGAGGACGAAATTTCATAAGGAGGGGAGATTGTAAGACCCCGAATTTTATGAAATAAAAGTATTCAATTTTTCTTATAATTACAATTCAGTAAATGGTTAAATTGATAAAAAGTTAAAGTTAATGGTGATATATGAATTTTTTTCAAAATAAGCAAGTGGTTATAAAATATTCATTGTTATCGGGGAATATTCGTTTGGTCGTGAAATATTCTTTCTGTCGGGGAATATTCGTACGACGGCGCAGCCATTTGTGGGCCCCATAACAGAATAACTGTCGGATGAAGAAAACGACAAAATTGAGTTTTTTATAAATAACGACGTAGTTGTTACCGTTAACACTGTTAGAATACCCGGTGGTTAAAATACAGTAATACGCGTAGTTGCACAGTAGCACACGGTATTGCACAGTATTTTTTTTAATTATTGATTCTTACGTAAGAAGGCACTACTCAATAATTGTTACAGTAGTTACTGTTCAATATTTTATTTTATTGATTCAATAATTGCTGCATTGATATTTTATATTATTGTTGTTTCAATAATTGTTACTGCACAGTATTTTCTATTATCATATCAATAATTCATATTATTTGAATAATATTATTAGATAGCATTATTGACAATGCCTAGAAAGTTTTGTCTAAGGAGAGGTTTGGTCATCTAATTGCGCGCCAGTAAGGAGAAATCCTTATTGGAAAGCCCCCTCTTTCCTGGGAATGGCCTGGTTGTCATAAATGTGATTCTGTAATATTATCTGTGAATAATTAATTATTGATTCATATGATAAGGAAATATTTATTTTATGTGGATATAAATGAGGGATATATTTTTGTGGTTAAAAATGAAGGAGTTAATATTGAGGTGATTTATCTGTATTTTTGTCGGAACGGAGGTATTGAAAATCAAATTAAAGTTTTTGAGATATTTTACGGGGGTTATAATTTTTAATCCGACCGTTGGATCGTGGTAATTTTTGGATATGTTATACATATATAAGTTGAGTATATGTCCACAAATTTTGAACCGTTAAAAATGAACGTATGATTTCTTATGAATTTTACGAGATGACTGGTTCAGAAATTGTTGAATTTTCGGAGTTAATCATTTTGGTGGAAAATTCTAGAATTGGTGGGCCCCACTCTTGGTTGGTGAAGAAATATGCTGAGATTTTTATTCAAATGTGGTGGGAGGGAATAGTAGCAGGTAAAGCCATCAGGTTGCAGGTTAAGTCTGCTTCGGCGTGCTAACATTTTTCTATAAATAGAGGGCTAAGTTAGAATTGAAAATCACACCAGAAACAAGTTTTCTCTCTTTCTCTCTCTAGATCATTGAGTGTATTTTGTGAGTATTTAGATACTTTGAGAGTTTCTATTCATCAAAGCAAGTTTCTTTCAGCCTTATACCGATATTCCGACCAGAAGTACTGATATTTTGAGGTAAGGGATATTATTTTCTTCTTAATGATATTATTTTCTTCAATATCATTATGCTGAAATATTGATATGAACTTTTTATCAAATTTAGAACTTTTTATGTCGGGATTACTATTCACGTATACGTTACTATTCACGTATACGGCACTATTCACGAATACGGCACTATTCACTGAAAAATAAAATTTTCCCTTTTTGTCCAAGATGTCTATTATGATTACTATCTTTGATTTTATCCATGTTTTGATCTTTATTTTTGAATTCTGCTTCACAATTGATTATTATGAAGTATTATTGATCTTGGATAAACTGTTATACGAATCCCTACTATTTGTCCTTCTGTCTCACTGGATTCGTTTTCTTTAAGATATTTTTCATCATCCTCAGTCCTAAATGATGATATTACTGAATATCTTTGGCCTGTAGTGCAAAGATGTATGATTACTTGATGAATATCTTTGGCCTGTAGTGCAAAGATGAACAGGTGTTGAGATGAACATGACTGACAGGTGATACAAATGAATATCTTTGGCCTATAGTGCAAAGATGAATATTTGGATAAAGATGATTATTAATTGATGTTACAGGGATAAAATATTGATGATGGACTTTTAAATCTTAGAAGATAGTAGAATTCATTCTCTACTTGACTCTTCTAATGGTTTGTTGTTTCCGCTGCAGTTGTTGATCTTAAATTTGTTGTCGATTATATTCTATCAGATTTTTCCCTGCTGAATACTAATGATAATTTGTTGTATATTATCTTAGTCATAATATTCTTTACTGGGCTAGTTGAGCTCACCCTTTTCCTTTTTGTTCCATTTTTCTTCTAAGGAGGTGAGAACATAGCAGGATCTAGTCGGGGTATGGAGTGATGGTTCTAGAAAGTTGTTTTAGCAGTCCTCACTATTTCTGTAAAATAGTATTTGAATAATTGTATTGAGGACTTATTTGAGTGTGGATATTGTCTAGAAGATAATATTTTTATTTAAACTCACAGTATGTGTTGTCATATTTTGCACGACAATTGTATTATTGAAGTTGTAGTTTGCTTTCTGTACCATGTATTTGGCGACTCAGAATGTGTGTTGTATACCTATTTTGGGGGCGTCACATATACGTACATATTATATGTGGACGGGCTGACGTGGCAAATATTACTTTATCCCAAAAAATATGTTGATGCAAAGATTCGAACTCAAAACCTCCAGTTTAGAATATTGACCCAATAACCACCCAAACACATTGGCCTAGTTGCTACTATTTTGCAAGGATTATTATTATTATTATTATTATTATTATTATTATTATTATTATTATTATTATTATTATTATTATTATTATTATTATTATTATTATTATTATTATTACTATTATTATTATTGCTATTATTATTATTATTATTATTATTATTATTATTATTATTATTATTATTATTATTATTATTATTATTATTAGTACCACTATTATTATTATTACCGTTATTGTTATTATTATTATTATTATTATTATTATTATTATTATTATTATTATTATTATTATTATTATTATTATTATTATTATTATTATTATTATTATTATTATTTTGACTGTTGTTATTATTATTATTATTATTATTATTTTGTAACAAATTTTTAACGAATTTTGTTTCCAAATTTTGCAACTACTTATGAATTTTTTTGCAAAAAGTGAAAGCCTGACACAATTTGCAACGAAGGACAAGTTTCGTTTCTAAACATACACTTTTAGCAACGACTTATAAAGTTGTTGCTGTGACACCCCCAAATCCGGGTACTTCGATTCCACGGGATTTGGTGTTCACTGTACAAATATCATCTATCTATCTACCCATAATAAATGCAAACCATGCAATAGATAGAATAAAACTTCTCCTTAAAAGGATTACAACATTCGAATAATAATAATAATACAATCCCAGGTTTAAACTAGCCTTAAAACATCTGTGCGGAATTCTAAACGATTAAGTCTTAACAACATCATAACTCAAGTCTTAACATAAATCATCATCAATAAAATAAATACAAGTCTTCAACACTTGCTAACTTTGCCCTTGCCCTTACTAGTCGAAGGTTCATCACTTCTTTCATTCTTAACTGCAATGTTATTATATAGCAAGAGTGAGCACAAATGCCCACAAGTATAATAATGAAACAACAAGATAATAACATGCGAATAATCAAAGACATCTGAATAAAAGCTCAACTTTTGAATCAAGAATAAATAACAAGAATCAAAAGAATTCTGAGGGTCATAAGACCTTGAACTATGTCCTAGGTTAACAAGGGTTATACTTGAAACCTTTAACAGTCATAAGACTATGGACCTTCTTCTCGTACTTAGGGGGATCAGCCCTTAGTACCATACTGTGCACAATATCTTAACGCTAACGCATAAGTGAATCCCTTTGCAGGGTTGTTCAACTCAGTTTGACATTCGAATCCGCACCAAAGGAAGTTTGGTTTGGATAATTCAATAAGGGTTCTGAAATTTAGAACGTTCATCAACTAAGGACTAGTTGAATCAATAAGGTTCACTAGTCTAAAAGGTTCAACAATAACGATATTCAATTTGAATAATAATCTCAAACGTATACAATAGAACAATTATTGTATAACTTAATCATGTTTTGACAATATAAATAATCTGTAATATCATACTTGAACTTGAATAATAGAAATGATAACTTATTCAAGGTAATTAATAATCTTGAAAGATATTAAAAAGTAGGGTTAAGAAACTTTCCTTGCTTGTAGATTATACTTTAACTAACTCGTTCTTTGAATTAAAAATCCTACATACCATTCACATACACAATACCAGTTAATTATAACTTAACTAATCATTATAAACTCTTTCTCTTTGACTACTTTAATTATTCGACTAAACTTAGTCAATTTTCACTTTGTCACATCATTTGTACTTCGTGAATTACCAAACTAATTATGTAATTTAATAATTCAAATCACATGTAATTATGTTATTTACATGTTAAACATCTATTTTAATATCACATTATACCTATAACATGTTTACTTGTTCATTACATTAATCAACTAACACATTGATAGTCGTAAACATTTTAAAATCTCATTTCTGAGTTTTCTGGGGAGTGGCGCTGTGGCGCCACGTTTGAACTGGCCCTTGGCGCTGCGGCCGGGCCTCTGGCGATGCGGCGCGTGGCGCTAGAAAAGAACAGGCAGTCGGCGCTGCGGCGCGGCGTACCAGGTATAGAAATGGCAGTTCGCGAAAATCGCAGAACTTGCCAATTTCTCCCAATTTCTTAAAGTTCTACTCGAAATTAAACATACCCATATGCTATAATTTATATATAATCATTACCCAACATTTATATACTAACAAAACCAATTTTAAACACTTATTAACAGATTTAAAGCCTAACAAAATTACTGACTTTGATGTTCGTGAAGTTTAGAAAACTTTATATGAAAATTCTCCCTACGGATTCGTTATAACACCGAATCCGTTCATTTAAACTCCGATCTCTCCGTATCGACATGCTCAATAATGTAAGGGTATAAAATTTATGATAATATTTATGTTTAACATACTAAAACCACGTATAAGGCCTTAAGGCCAAACCCAAACTCTGTAATTTTGTAGAACATTCATACGACATGTTTTCATGGCACTGATCACATGGCTTACATGGTATATATAATTAAACACTATTTGGTATAACATAACACACATATATAAATTTATACTCATCTCATATACTAAACACAGAGATTTTTAGAAAACTGTGAAAGTCATTTTATGAAAACTTAAAAGACGTAAAATAAGAATTTGGGAAGAAGAAGATTACCCTATAGAATATAATTAATGAAGAGTGATTCCAAATGACCCTTTTACAAAAACCTGTTGATTACACACTCAAACTTTTCTCTCAAATTTCTCAATCTTTTCTCTCTGTGATGCTTATCAGACTTAGAGAAAGAAATAGAAAAATAATACGTAATATAATTGCAAAGAACTGACGCGCATACTAGTCAGTTAACCCAGTCATGGGTAACTGCTAGTAACCCCCCCTAAGGCCATGTTTGGCTAGCCTTAAAGGCTTAAACTCAATTAATTTAATAAACTCTTTTATTATATAGTTTAATAAGTGTCACACCCAATTGCACAATAATTCATATATCTTATTTAATTTAATATAAATAAAATATAATAATTTCTCATAAATTCACATAGTCACATAAATAAATATCTCATTAATAAATAATGTCAATTTATTAAATTTCTAATTAATAATTTAAATTAATTAAAATAACATCATGCTTAATTAAATATTCATTTAATTCAATAAGCTCAATTAATCACATACTTGAATAATAAAAATTCTCTATATTAATTTAATAAATGCAACACATATAATTAAATTAATCTACCACAATTGCATCAATTAATTATTAAATCTAATAATTAAATTCTCGAAAAATATTTATTTAATTCAATAAATATTAAAATTAATTACAAAATTCTCGTTCGTCACATATTTCCCCCCTTAAAAGGATTCTGTCCCCAGAATCACGACTCAATAAATTCGACCCGTTACATTCTCCCCCCCTTACAAAGATTCTGTCCCCAGAATCGCATACACATAATTAAGTAAATAAATGAGGGTAATTCTTCGTCATATTCTCTTCGAGTTCCCACGTAGCTTCTTCAGCATTGTGGTTCCTCCAAATTACCTTAACAGAATGTATAACTTTATTTCTCAAAACTTGTTCTTTTCGATCAACGATTTGGACAGGAATTTCTTCGTAAGATAAGTCTTTCTCAAAATGCAGGGGTTCGTATTCAATTACATGCTTGTAATCAGTCTTGTAAGGTCGTAACACAGAAACATGGAAGACGTTGTGGATATTCTCGAGTGCTGGAGGTAAGGCTACCTCGTACGCAACTTCTCCAATTCTTCGCAGTACCTCAAAGGGTCCAATAAATCTTGGGCTCAATTTTCCTTTCTTTCCGAACCTGATCTTTCCCTTCCAGGGAGAGACCTTCAAGAAAACATAACTACCTGATTCAAACTCGATATTTTTACGATGTGGATCAGCATATTTCTTCTGTCGATCTTGAGCTGTTACCAGTCGTGCTCGGATCACTTTGACTATTTCTGCCGTCTGCTGTACCAATTCTGGCCCTAGCAATTGTCTTTCACCAACTTCATTCCAATAAAGCGGAGTTCTGCACTTTCTGTCGTATAACGCTTCGTAAGGCGGCATACCAATACTAGCGTGGTAACTGTTGTTGTAGCCAAACTCTACCAACGGTAGGTGATCATCCCAATTTCCTTTGAAGTCCATTACACAGGCTCGTAACATATCTTCCAGTGTTTGAATCGTTCGTTCGCTCTGTCCGTCTGTTTGAGGGTGGTAAGCTGTACTCATTCGCAGTTGTGTACCCATGCATTCCTAAAGACGTTTCCAGAAATTTGATGTGAAGCGCGGATCCCTATCGGAAACAATAGACACCGGCACTCCGTGCCTCGAAACAATCTCTTTCACATATAATCTTGCCAACTGATCTAAGTTAAATCTGATTTTGATAGGAAGGAAGTGCGAGGATTTCGTCAGTCGGTCAACGATAACCCATACTGCGTCGTAGCCTTTCTGAGTCGTCAGAAGGCCAACCACGAAGTCCATCGTAATATGTTCCCATTTCCATTCTGGGATCTCCAACGGTTGTAGCAATCCACTCGGTCTCTGATGTTCTGCTTTAACTTTCTGACATGTCAGGCATTTGGCAATACATTCTGCAACATCACGTTTCAAATTCGGCCACCAGAAATGTTGTCGAAGATCTTGGTACATTTTTGTACTACCAGGGTGAATCGAATATCTTGAACTATGAGCCTCACTCAAAATTTTTTCCTTAATTTCTTGTACTGGCGGAACCCAAATTCTGCTTTCAAATCTCAATATTCCTTCCTTATCCATCTTAAATCTTGGTTCGGTTCCTTCAGATATCTTCGTTGTTACCTTTTTGCATTCATCATCCTGAAGCTGAGCCTCCTTCACTCTATCTAGTAGAGTTGTACCAGATTGCATCTGAAATAGTTTCTCATCAATCTCCATAGGATACTTCACTTCTAACTCCAGTTTCTCCATATCTGCAATTAGCTCCTGCTGAGCAGTCAACATCATCAATTTCTCACGACCCTTTCTACTTAAGGCGTCGGCAACCACATTAGCCTTACCCGGATGGTATAAAATCTCACAGTCATAATCCTTGATTAATTCCAACCATCTTCTTTGACGCATATTCAAATCTTTATGTGTAAAAATATATTTCAGACTCTTCTGGTCCGTATATATTTCACACTTTTCCTCGTATAGATAGTGCCTCCAAATTTTCAAAGCAAAAACAACTGCAGCTAACTCCAAATCATGGGTTGGGTAACCCTTCTCGTAATCCTTCAACTGCCGTGATGCATACGCAATGACTTTGCCGTTTTGCATCAGCACACATCCAAGTCCTTTATGCGACGCATCGCTAAAAATAACAAAATTTCCTGTATCATCCGGAAGAGATAACACAGGCGTTGTACTCAACCTCTTCTTTAATTCTTGAAAACTCTCCTCACACTTCTCCGTCCAAACAAATTTCACAGCTTTTCGAGTTAAATTCGTTAACGGAGTTGCGATCTTAGAAAAATCTTGTATGAATCTTCTATAATATCCTGCTAATCCAAGAAAACTTCTTACTTCTGACGGCGTTCTCGGCTGATCCCAGTTAATCACAGCTTCTACTTTGGATGGATCTACCGAAATTCCATCTTTATCGATTACGTGACCAAGAAATTGTACTCTCTCGATCCAGAATTCGCATTTCAAAAATTTAGCATACAACTTCTCCCTTCTCAATACATCCAACGTTAACCTCAAGTGTTCTTCATGTTCCTCTTTGGTTTTGGAATATACCAAAATGTCGTCTATAAATACCACCACGAATTTGTCCAAAAACGGCTTGAATACACCATTCATTAGTCCCATAAATGCTGCAGGAGCATTCGTAAGACCAAACGACATTACTAAAAACTCATAATGATCATATCGCGTTCGGAACGCTGTCTTCGGTACATCCTCTGGCCTCACCTTCAGTTGGTGATAACCACTCGTCAAGTCAATCTTGGAAAAGTATTTTGCTCCCTTCAATTGATCAAACAGATCATCGATCCTCGGTAATGGATATCTATTCTTAATCGTGACCTTATTTAATTCTCTGTAGTCAATGCAGAGCCTCATCGATCCGTCCTTCTTTTTCACGAACAACACCGGCGCTCCCCACGGCGATACGCTCGGTTGAATGTACTTTTTGTCCAATAATTCTTGTAGTTATACCATTAATTCCTTCATCTCTGCTGGCGCCATTCGATATGGTGCCTTCGATATTGGAGCAGTTTCGGGCGCCAAATCAATCACAAAGTCTACTTCTCTATCTGGAGGAAGTCTTGACAAATCGTCTGGAAATACATCGACGAAGTCCCTCACAATCGGTATCTCCTCTACCTTCGGTTTCTCTTTTCGACTGTCGACTATGTAAGCTAAATATCCTACACAGCCTTGTCTTAATAACTTCCTGGCCTGCAACATCGTCAGACAACTCGCTTGTCTAGGCGACTTGCTACCATAAAACACAACCTTTGACAGAGTCATAAGGTTAATACGCTTCTTTTGGCAGTCAATTGCAGCCCCATAATTGGATAGCCAATCCATACCCAATATAACGTCGAATTCCCCCAATCGAATAGGGATAAGATCTACGTTCATGATATTACCCTTAATATCCACTCTACAATTCTTATACACATGCTTAACAGGAATTATCTCTCTATTCGCAATTTCTATAATCATGGGATATTCCAATTTATCCTTAAGCAAATCTAAACTATTAGCAAAGTCATCGGATATAAAGGAACAAGTAGCACCTGAATCAAATAAAACGTAAGCATTAATTTCATTGATCGGAATGATACCTGACACCACATCACGAGACTGGATTGCATCCTGCACCGTCATATTGAAAGTTCTGGCGGTTGGTCGGTTTGTTGCAGGTGGTCCGGTGATGGTTAAGGTATTTCCACTGCTATTTCCCCGGTTTCCTCCTTGTCCTGATCCTCCCGATCCCTTCTTGGGACAGTCTCTTGCTAAATGATCTTTCGAGCCACAGTTGAAACAAGCACCCTTCTTTGGGTTTAGACAATTTGGTGCTATGTGGCCTTCCTGACCACAATTGTAGCACACTCTCTTTCCCTTCAAACAAACTCCTAGATGTGCCTTGCCGCAAGTCAGACATGCTTCTATCTTCTTTTTCTGCCCTCCGTGTTGACTTTCAGCTGTCGAGTTATCCGTCCACTTCCTCTTCTGATTATTATTATTCCCAGTATTACTTCCACCAGTCTTGTTATTACCTTCATTCTCACTCTTTTTCTTTTTCTGTTCTTGGTTGTACTTAGTCACTGCATCACTTCCTCCTTCCGCGAGAATGGCCTTTTCCAAAACTCCCGTAAACGTGTTAAGTTGAAACATTGATACCTTGCTGTATACCCAAGGCTTCAGTCCTTGTTCGAATCGTCTGGCTTTCCTCTCGTCAGTGTGTACTTGATACGGGGCAAACCTTGCCAACTCATCGAATTTAGCCGCGTATTCAGGCACGCTCATGTTTCCCTGTTTCAGTTCCAGAAATTGCACCTCCATCTGATTCTGCGAACTAGCTGGGAAATACATTTCGAAAAACATCTCTTTGAATCTCTCCCACGTAATTACACCTTCACCTCCTCGCATCTTGTTTCCTGCCACCAGTAGCTAGCCTCAGACTTCAGCATAAAGGTCGCAAAAACGGTATTCTGATCTTCTCGAACCCTAGCAACGTCGAAAACCTTCTCCATTTCCATCACCCACATTTGAGTCTCGATCGGGTTTCTGGAACCTTTGAACTCTGGCGGTCCCACCGCCTTAAAATCTTTAAACGTTGTGCTAGGTGGAGCTTGCGGTTGGTTATTCATGACTCCAGTTAGTAAATTAACTAGCTGTTGAACTGGATTAACGTTGGCATTATTGTTATTATTGGTTGACCCTTCCTGAGCCGGTTGACGTTGTTGTCTTCTCCTTGGTGGCATTTTTCTGTTAAATAAACGTTTATTAGAACTTTATTTATTTCTCTACATAGTTAAGACATTACTCAACAATTTAACATATCACTTAACACATCATCTCAAATAACTTGATATCTTTTCATTCAAATAAAAAGTTTTAACATTAAACTATAGCATACTGCTATTTACATCATCTATCCTGGAATAAAGAATCCACATGATTTAAAACATTCAAATATTAACATATTCTTTAGTTCATAAACACATCGGAATTTACATAAAACTATATAAGTCTTTCATATAAATAAACAGATTCTATTCTTGTCTTCCAAGGTGCTCAATAGTCTTGCCACGCTCCTCATTCATGATATGAGACATCGTCCTGCGATCCAATATATACGATGGAAGTCCTTCAAACTGGATGGGGTACCTTAACACTCGCTCTTGAACCTCATCCATCGCATGATTAAGTGTGGCATACGTGTCTTCAAGCTTTGCCTTCTTTGCACGACTATCATCTTCTGCACGATCAGCTCGATGTGATTCTCTTACCCATCCTTCCTCTACTATTTTCAGTCTTCCGGAGGTTTCCTTCAGTTCCTTCTTCAGCTTCTCTATCTCCTCGGTCTTATCTTCGGTTTGACCCTTCTCATGAACCAGATCCCACTCCACGTTTCCTAAACGTGTATGAAGGGTAACAATCTCTCTATCCTTCTCCTCTAAAGTAGACTGCTGAACAGTCGCTCGCTCAGTCAATTCCTGAACCTCATCTTGTAACTCCAAGTTACGATCATATAGTGTGTCATACATCTCAGCATCAACAGTGTACCGTGGGAGCTCCTCTTCTTCTTCCTCCTCATCAAACTCCTCCTCAGGACCCTCCTCAGGATCAATCTCAGGTTCATGCTCCTGACCAACAACGGTGATCAATGGAGATGAAACCCTCTGCACCAGCTGCTCCCTAACGACATGAATGTCTCGGGGCTCCTCCTCAGTCGGTCCTACAAGTACACGAGATCCCTCCTCAGTAGGTACTATAGGTAAATGGGGTCCCTCCTCAGCTTGACTAGCTTCTCCATCATTCGTCATCCTGACAACAAAATTTTAAGTTTTAGTTACTAAGTCATACTATCTAACGCATACTTAACACATAATGTATTTTATTATCTTCAATGAATTACAAAAATTCATTTCTTAGAACTCGATAAGAGTTTTCAATTACTATCTTCTTCTATAAGGCTACTACCTAAGGTTGTTTCCCCCACCTAAGGTTCATAACCTACAGCTCTGATACCAACTTGTGACACCCCCAAATTCGGGTACTTCGATTCCACGGGATTTGGTGTTCACTGTACAAATATTATCTATCTATCTACCCATAATAAATGCAAACCATGCAATAGATAGAATAAAACTTCTCCTTAAAAGGATTACAACATTCGAATAATAATAATAATACAATCCCAGGTTTAAACTAGCCTTAAAACATCTGTGCGGAATTCTAAACGATTAAGTCTTAACAACATCATAACTCAAGTCTTAACATAAATCATCATCAATAAAATAAATACAAGTCTTCAACACTTGCTAACTTTGCCCTTGCCCTTACTAGTCGAAGGTTCATCACTTCTTTCATTCTTAACTGCAATGTTATTATATAGCAAGAGTGAGCACAAATGCCCACAAGTATAATAATGAAACAACAAGATAATAACATGCGAATAATCAAAGACATCTGAATAAAAGCTCAACTTTTGAATCAAGAATAAATAACAAGAATCAAAAGAATTCTGAGGGTCATAAGACCTTGAACTATGTCCTAGGTTAACAAGGGTTATACTTGAAACCTTTAACAGTCATAAGACTATGGACCTTCTTCTCGTACTTAGGGGGATCAGCCCTTAGTACCATACTGTGCACAATATCTTAACGCTAACGCATAAGTGAATCCCTTTGCAGGATTGCTCAACTCAGTTTGACATTCGAATCCGCACCAAAGGAAGTTTGGTTTGGATAATTCAATAAGGGTTCTGAAATTTAGAACGTTCATCAACTAAGGACTAGTTGAATCAATAAGGTTCACTAGTCTAAAAGGTTCAACAATAACGATATTCAATTTGAATAATAATCTCAAACGTATATAATAGAACAATCATTGTATAACTTAATCATGCTTTGACAATATAAAAAATCTGTAATATCATACTTGAACTTGAATAATAGAAATGATAACTTATTCAAGGTAATTAATAATCTTGAAAGATATTAAAAAGTAGGGTTAAGAAACTTGCCTTGCTTGTAGTGTGAGACCCCAGATTTTATGAATAAATATTTAATTTTTCTCGAAATAATTTTTTTTTATTTATTATGGTGTGGATTTGATATAATAGTTATATAATTTTGCAAAGTATGCAAGTTGTCATATTATATTCGATTGGTCGGGGAATATTCTTTTTGTCGGGAAATATTCGTACGACGGTACAATCATTGGTGGACCCCACAACAGAATTATTGTCGGATTGAGAAAACGACAAAAATATTTTATTAAAAATAACGGCGGAAATTTTACCATTGTTACTGTTGAACTACTCGGTAGTAAAAG
Source organism: Panax notoginseng (assembly GCA_016801055.1). NCBI lineage: Eukaryota > Viridiplantae > Streptophyta > Magnoliopsida > Apiales > Araliaceae > Panax > Panax notoginseng. The sequence goes on along the minus strand of CM029019.1, from coordinate 141,371,100 downwards.
TACAGTAATACGTGTGGTTGCATAGTAGCACACGGTATTGATTATTAATGCTTATGTGAGAAGTCACCCAGTTTGATTCAATTATTGTCAGTTAATAATATGAATTATTTAGCGATAATGACGTTTTGTTTTATTCGTATTATTAACGTAATAAAACAAAAACATCTTTTTATATAAAACAGAATACTTTATTAAAGTTATTCTATAAATAGAATATATTATATTTTATTTAAAAAAAATTTCTTTAAATATGGACCGTCAGATTAAAGTAATCAATCTGGACCATTCATGGATTAGTTACTATGCATTCTATTTTTTTATAAATAGCAGCTCATTCCTTCATTATTTCTTATGAATTCACTGAACTCTAGAGAGAGAAACTATAGAGAGAAACTATAGAGAGAGAGAAGAAGAGTATTCTGCTACTTAACTACTTCCTTATTTCAGCTCGTCTTTAAAACGGTAAGGGATATTATTCTTTCGTATTCAAGAAGAGAATTTCTGTTATTCCATTTCTTATTATTCTGTTGGAATAACCTGTATACGCGGATCTACCCTATACTTGGTGACATTCTTCTATTATTCTGTTGGAACATCCTGTCTGTGTGTTTTACACCGGACCTGGTTCTGTTTTTATTATTATTCTGTTGGAACATCCTGTCTGTGTGTTTTACACCAGACCTGGTTCCATTATTTATTATACTGTTCTTTATTATTCTGTCGGAATATCCTGTCTGTGCGTTTACGCCGGACCTGGTTCCATTATTTATTATTCTGTCGGAATATCCTGTCTGTGCGTTTACGCCGGACCTGGTTCCATTATTTATTATTCTATTGGAATAACCTGTCTGTGCGGTCTATCGCATGCATGGTGATTTCTTTTGTTATTCCATTCTTTATTGTACTCAGTTGGTTAAGTTTTGACTTCTATACTCCATGAAATTAGTGGAATATCCTTGATATTTGCGCTTCATCTAGTATCTATTCATGAAAATATTCTCCTGATCATTCTTGAATTTTACTCAACAAAGCTGTATCATGTTGACAATTTGGACGTTGTTAATTCCTGGATAAATTAATTCTTGAACTTGTTTTATTGAATTCTTATATCATTGTCATCATCCTCATGTTTATAAAATGTTGAAAGTCATCTGTGGCCTGTAGTGCATAGATGGACTTGGTATGATTATGACCAGGGATCATTCGGTATAATCATGACCGTAATGTTACAAATGATGTGGTAAAAGTCCTCATTGGCCCGTAGTGCATTGATGGACAGTTGTTGGCATGATCATAATCATTAATGAATACACGAATATCCTTGGCCGTAGTGCAGGGGTGATTCGATGATGTGAATTATTTTATTAAGCTGAGTCTCAGCGATCACAGTGTTGAAAAACTTTTTAAATCATAAAAGATAGTAGAGTTTATTTTCTACTTGACTCTTTTAATGGATTGCTTGTTCCGCTGCAGTTAAACTTGATGTCTATTATATTTTATCAGTTTAACATTATTGAAGGCTAATGATAATTTATTCTGCATTATCTTAGTCATAATATTTCTTACTGGGCTAGTTGAGCTCACCCTTTCTTTCATTGTTCTCTTCAGGAAATGAGAACGTAGCTGGGGCAAGTCGGGGAACGGAGTGATGGTCCGAATGATAGTATTAATTAGTAGTCCTCACTATTCTATGTAATAGTGTGTTAATAAATGTAATGAGGACTCCTTTTGAGTATGAATACTCTCTAGAAGATAATATTTGTATTCAAACTCACAGTTTATGTTTTGTCGTATTGTACACGACAGTTGTATTTGATTTCTGTACCATGTATCTGGCAACCCAAGATGGGTGATGTATACCTAATTTCGGGGTTGTCACAGTTGGTATCAGAGCTATAAGTAAAGAGCCCCGAGCCTCTCGCTGGTGACTTCCTGTTGATGAGGGATGCACCGAAGCCAGACTCTCCGTAGGGGACGCCGTTCTGCGGTGGCAAACTGATAGGTATCAATGTAAGGTGCTGACATAGGTTGGTGTCCAGAGTCACAGTTGGTATCAGAGCTTAGGGATATGATCCCTGGCTAAGATGTGAGAATAGAACTAGGAGGGGAGAGACGGGGAATTCCTTCGCTAGTATGACCTACCTAAGTTTATTTGTTATTTAATTGGTTGGTCAGAGTATATTTCTAATATGTGACATGTTAATTAACCTTTGTTTGTGGCAGTATCTGAAAATGACATCTGAGAATGTTGAGAATAGCAATGGAGCACAGGAGACCGTTGATTCTCCCCAGATCAATAATCAGGACAATGTGCAACAGGATGGCGATAATCCTCCTGTAAACAACAACACTGATCAATTGACGAATGACGGTACGTTTAGGAGTTTTTTAGAATTCATGCAACATCAGGCGAAGGCGGCTCCTGTTCATAATGCAGGAGGAAACAATGGCAACCCACGGTTGGTCACCGCTAAGCAATTCAAGGAGCTAGGACCACCGGAGTTTTGGGAAAGCCAGAACCACTTAAGGCGGAGACGTGGTTAAAGCAGATCACCAAGATATTTGATGTCTTGGGATGCTCCGAGGAGCAAAAGGTTCCATTTGCCACCTTTATGTTGCGTGAAGAGGCAGATTACTGGTGGGAATCTGTAAAATGTACCCAGCCTGACGCACTCAAGATGTCTTGGGAGAAGTTCCAAGAGCTGTTCAATGACAAATACTTTCCTGAAAGTGTTCGTCACATGAAGGAGGTGAAATTCATCAAATTAGAGCAGAATAACATGACCGTGTCGCAGTACGAAGCCAAGTTTGCCGAGTTGTCCCGATTTGCGTCCCACTTGGTGGATAATGAAGAGAGAATGACGCGAATATTTTTAAGAGGTTTGAAACCGGAGATACGTCAATATCTTATTTCTCATAAACTGTGTCTGTATTCAGATGTTGTAAATAGGGCTCAATTAGTAGAACGCGATAACGAGTCAACGCAACCAAAAGAGAGCAGTCGAAAAAATGATAATACTGGTGATAACAGTCATCAAAGCGGTGACAATAAGCATGGAGGGAATCAACATGCCAGAAATGGTAATCACTTCAATGGTAATCATGGTCAAAATAATAAGAATGGACATTTCAAGAAGAAGAAATTCAACAATGATGGAAAGACGTCAGCACCAGCACCCGTTGTTAAGGAAGGAGAACGACCACCTATCATATGCTTCAAATGCGGAGGGGAGGGACACATCAGTCCAAACTGCGCGATGCCATCCAAAGCATGCTATAATTGTGGAAGAGAAGGTCACTTAGCTCGATTTTGTCGTATGGTGAAGTCAAGTTCAGCTGGGATAGTGATGCCAAAGGATGTCCCAGACAAGCCAAAGCCGGTAGTTTAAGAGAGAGCGTTATTTTTTCGTGACGAGGAACCTGAATAAAATTATCACGGGTATGTTAGTCATAAACTCTTGCGAAGTCTATACCGTGTTAGATACCGGTTCTACTCACTCTTTTATTTCACCTAGTTGTGTTCAATGTTTGAACTTAACTCCGGAGAAGTTAGACTTTGATTTATCTGTTAAAATTCCGTTGGGAGAAACCTTTGTTACCTCCACTATTTATAAATCTTGTTCAAATCAACACTTTCACGTTACCTGTCAATCTTATCTCTTTGAAAATGCTTGCCTTTGATGTGATTTTAGAAATTGATTGGTTAACTACTCATCATGCTTCTCGTAAGGTGGTTAACTTTCATATTCCTAACCAACCTATTATGGGAATTCAAGTAACCAAACCACTAAAGTCAATCATTGTCATATCAAGCCATAAATAAAGAGCCCCGATCCTTTAATTATTGACTTTCTTGTGTGGAATGCACCGAAGCCAGACTTTCTGAAGGCAACGTTGTGAATAACGGTGACAAGTTGATAGGTATCAATGTGACGTGTTATCCAAGTCTTGGATGAGGGTCACAGTTTTGAACGATATTTCTATTGTTAATAAATTTCTTGACGTATTCTTGAAGACTTCTTAGCCTACCCCAGAGCGTAAAATTGAATTTTGTATTGACCCCAGTACAAAACTCATTTCTTAAACCCTCAAATATTTCTTCAACTAAAACGAACGTATTATGCGCCAAAGACGTTGGCTCGAGCTGTTGAAGATTACAATCGTACCATTCAATAACATCGTGGAAAAGCGAACGTGGTAGCTGACGCGTTGTGTAGAAGATCGTATATGGTTACAAGTGCGAATATACGAACCCACGTGAAGATAACGAATATACGATTAAAATCGACTTTAATCGATAAAGTTAAAGCCGCTCAAGCTACATACTCAGAGCTGATAAATGTGAAGAAGAAGGTTCAAGAGGGCGTTATTCTAGAAGCAAGAATCGACGAAGAGAGGAAATCTCAACTCTCGATTTAATTAGCCCATTTGAAATCCTCGATGAAGTAGGAACTGTGGCCTATAGACTCGTTTTACCGCCAAGTATGTTGCGTGTTCAGAACATTTTTTTCTTACGTATCGATGTTACGTAAATATGTGGACGACCCGAACCACATTATTAATTTAGAACCGGACGAGATAGCGAAAGATTTAACGTATGAGGAGATACGTGTTAACATTTTGGATAAGAAGGATCATATTCGATGCTTAAAGGTTATACCTCAAGAGTTAGAATTTGAAGTGAAGTCAAGGTATCCTCACATGTTCGGCATACCAAGTACGTACGTAAATTTCGAGGGCGAAATTCCATAAGGAGGGGAGATTGTGAGACCCCAGATTTTATGAATAAATATTTAATTTTTCTCGAAATAATTTTTTTTTATTTATTATGGTGTGGATTTGATATAATAGTTATATAATTTTGCAAAGTATGCAAGTTGTCATATTATATTCGATTGGTCGGGGAATATTCTTTTTGTCGGGAAATATTCGTACGACGGTACAATCATTGGTGGACCCCACAACAGAATTATTGTCGGATTGAGAAAACGACAAAAATATTTTATTAAAAATAACGGCGGAAATTTTACCATTGTTACTGTTGAACTACTCGGTAGTAAAAGTACAGTAATACGTGTGGTTGCATAGTAGCACACGGTATTGATTATTAATGCTTATGTGAGAAGTCACTCAGTTTGATTCAATTATTGTCAGTTAATAATATGAATTAATTAGCGATAATGATGTTTTGTTTTATTCGTATTATTAACGTAATAAAACAAAAACATCTTTTTATATAAAACAGAATACTTTATTAAAGTTATTCTATAAATAGAATATATTATATTTTATTTAAAAAAATTTTCTTTAAATATGGACCGCCAGATTAAAGTAATCAATCTGGACCGTTCATGGATTAGTTACTATGCATTCTATTTTTTTATAAATAGCAGCTCATTCCTTCATTATTTCTTACGAATTCACTGAACTCTGGAGAGAGAAACTATAGAGAGAAACTATAGAGAGAGAGAAGAAGAGTATTCTGCTACTTAACAACTTCCTTATTTCAGCTCGTCCTTAAAACGGTAAGGGATATTATTCTTTCGTATTCAAGAAGAGAATTTCTGTTATTCCATTTCTTATTATTCTGTTGGAATAACCTGTATACGCGGATCTACCCTATACTTGGTGACATTCTTCTATTATTCTGTTGGAACATCCTGTCTGTGTGTTTTACACCGGACCTGGTTCCGTTTTTATTATTATTCTGTTGGAACATCCTGTCTGTGTGTTTTACACCGGACCTGGTTCCATTATTTATTATACTATTCTTTATTATTCTGTCGGAATATCCTGTCTGTGCGTTTATGCCGGACCTGGTTCCATTATTTATTATTCTGTCAGAATATCTTGTCTGTGCGTTTACGCCGGACCTGGTTCCATTATTTATTATTCTGTTGGAATAACCTGTCTGTGCGGTCTATCGCATGCATGGTGATTTCTTTTGTTATTCCATTCTTTATTGTACTCAGTTGGTTAAGTTTTGACTTCTATACTCCATGAAATTAGTGGAATATCCTTGATATTTGCGCTTCATCTAGTATCTATTCATGAAAATATTCTCCTGATCATTCTTGAATTTTACTCAACAAAGCTGTATCATGTTGACAATTTGGACGTTGTTAATTCCTGGATAAATTAATTCTTGAACTTGTTTTATTGAATTCTTATATCATTGTCATCATCCTCATGTTTATAAAATGTTGAAAGTCATCTGTGGCCTGTAGTGCATAGATGGACTTGGTATGATTATGACCAGGGATCATTCGGTATAATCATGACCGTAATGTTACAAATGATGTGGTAAAAGTCCTCATTGGCCCGTAGTGCATTGATGGACAGTTGTTGGCATGATCATGACCATTAATGAATACACGAATATCCTTGGCCGTAGTGCAGGGGTGATTCGATGATGTGAATTATTTTATTAAGCTGAGTCTCAGCGATCACAGTGTTGAAAAACTTTTTAAATCATAAAAGATAGTAGAGTTTATTTTCTACTTGACTCTTTTAATGGATTGCTTGTTCCGCTGCAGTTAAACTTGATGTCTATTATATTTTATCAGTTTAACATTATTGAAGGCTAATGATAATTTATTCTGCATTATCTTAGTCATAATATTTCTTACTGGGCTAGTTGAGCTCACCCTTTCTTTCACTGTTCTCTTCAGGAAATGAGAACGTAGCTGGGGCAAGTCGGGGAACGGAGTGATGGTCCGAATGATAGTATTAATTAGTAGTCCTCACTATTCTATGTAATAGTGTGTTAATAAATGTAATGAGGACTCCTTTTGAGTATGAATACTCTCTAGAAGATAATATTTGTATTCAAACTCACAGTTTATGTTTTGTCGTATTGTACACGACAGTTGTATTTGATTTCTGTACCATGTATCTGGCGACCCAAGATGGGTGATGTATACCTAATTTCGGGGTTGTCATATGTAGATTATACTTTAACTAACTCGTTCTTTGAATTAAAAATCCTACATACCATTCACATACACAATACCAGTTAATTATAACTTAACTAATCATTATAAACTCTTTCTCTTTGACTACTTTAATTATTCGACTAAACTTAGTCAAATTTTCACTTTGTCACATCATTTGTACTTCGTGAATTACCAAACTAATTATGTAATTTAATAATTCAAATCACATGTAATTATGTTATTTACATGTTAAACATCTATTTTAATATCACATTATACATATAACATGTTTACTTATTCATTACATTAATCCACTAACACATTGATAGTCGTAAACATTTTAAAATCTCATTTCTGAGTTTTCTGGGGAGTGGCGCTGCGGCGCCACGTTTGAACTGGCCCTTGGCGCTGCAGCGCTGCGGCGCCATGGCGCTGCGGCCGGGCCTCTGGCGATGCGGCGCGTGACGCTGCAGCGCGGGAAAAGAACAGGCAGTCGGCGCTGCGGCGCGGCGTACCAGGTACAGAAATGGCAGTTCGCGAAAATCGCAGAACTTGCCAATTTCTCCCAATTTCTTAAAGTTCTACTCGAAATTAAACATACCCATATGCTATAATTTATATATAATCATTACCCAACATTTATATACTAACAAAACCAATTTTAAACACTTATTAACAGATTTAAAGCCTAACAAAATTACTGACTTTGATGTTCGTGAAGTTTAGAAAACTTTATATGAAAATTCTCCCTACGGATTCGTTATAACACCGAATCCGTTCATTTAAACTCCGATCTCTCCGTATCGACATGCTCAATAATGTAAGGGTATAAAATTTATGATAATATTTATGTTTAACATACTAAAACCACGTATAAGGCCTTAAGGCCAAACCCAAACTCTGTAATTTTGTAGAACATTCATACGACATGTTTTCATGGCACTGATCACATGGCTTACATGGTATATATAATTAAACACAATTTGGTATAACATAACACACATATATAAATTTATACTCATCTCATATACTAAACACAGAGATTTTTAGAAAACTGTGAAAGCCATTTTATGAAAACTTAAAAGACGTAAAATAAGAATTTGGGAAGAAGAAGATTACCCTATAGAATATAATTAATGAAGAGTGATTCCGAATGACCCTTTTACAAAAACCTGTTGATTACACACTCAAACTTTTCTCTCAAATTTCTCAATCTTTTCTCTCTGTGATGCTTATCAGACTTAGAGAAAGAAATAGAAAAAGAATACGTAATATAATTGCAAAGAACTGACGCGCATACTAGTCAGTTAACCCAGTCATGGGTAACTGCTAGTAACCCCCCCCCCAAGGCCATGTTTGGCTAGCCTTAAAGGCTTAAACTCAATTAATTTAATAAACTCTTTTATTATATAGTTTAATAAGTGTTACACCCAATTGCACAATAATTCATATATCTTATTTAATTTAATATAAATAAAATATAATAATTTCTCATAAATTCACATAGTCACATAAATAAATATCTCATTAGTAAATAATGTCAATTTATTAAATTTCTAATTAATAATTTAAATTAATTAAAATAACATCATGCTTAATTAAATATTCATTTAATTCAATAAGCTCAATTAATCACATACTTGAATAATAAAAATTCTCTATATTAATTTAATAAATGCAACACATATAATTAAATTAATCTACCACAATTGCATCAATTAATTATTAAATCTAATAATTAAATTTTCGAAAAATATTTATTTAATTCAATAAATATTAAAATTAATTACAAAATTCTCGTTCGTCACAGTTGCTTGAAAAATCGTTGCTAAAGGCTTATTTTTAGCAACAAAAAAACTTTCATCGCCCACGATGACGGGAAAGCAAGTGGCCGAAAATTTTACAACGAATTTCTAACAAATTTTTTTCCCGCCAATGAATTAGCAACGAAAGTTTGCAACGACATATAAATTTCGATGCAAAAAGTGAAAGCCTAACACAATCTGCAACGAAGGACAAATTTCGTTGCTAAACATATACTTTTAGCAATAACTTATAAAATCGTTGCCCGAGAAATCGTTGCCCGAGAAATCGTTGCTAAAGGCCCATTTTTTTGTAGTGACGCTATTTCCCCAAGGTCGAGTAATCTTAACTTATACACAATTTACAACTTATTTGACTTACAATAATATTATTATCATACTATTCTATTACAATTAATTAAGCTGCACATAAAATCCCAAGCTGAACTTGACTTTAGCCTTTTTTGTATACGAACGTATTCGCCTTATCTGCAATGTTTATTATGATATACCAAGGGTGAGTAATAAGTTTGCCCAGCAAGTTTAAGTTCAAAAATTAAAGATATATTATGATAGAAAGAATTAAATAAAAGCTGGCTACAGTTCTACAATATAATTGCGAACTAGCATGAACAAACTTTACATAGCTGAACGAACATTGAACATGAACATATATATATATATATATATATATATATATATATCTCTCTCTCTCTCTCTGGACCGAATGGTAATGAAGGTGATCAGCCTTTCATACCTGAAGAATATATGCAGTATGCACAGAGTGCGAATAAATAATTCATAGACATGGAAATCAGTAATGATTAACCACAAGTATATCTGAATAAAATAACTCGAGGTCGAGTTAAGAAAAACTTGCCTGAACCGTTGATTATCATTACACAAATTATCTAGCTTTGTCTGAAAACCTAATATAAATAATACCGATCTACACATTAGAATAATATCATCACAATATTTAAAATAACCTAAATACATTATCACATAAACTTATCAGTCTATAACACACATAAGACCTAACCTCAAGTCAAACTTTGACAATATGAGTTAAATTCGGTACAATTCTGACATCCCGACGGTCTAGTCGGAGAATTATCGAGTTTAAGTTCAATTAAACTTTGCCTAAACACTTAACCCTTATCTAAGATAATTTATTATCAGTCAAAATAATTTTCCAAGTCTCATAATAATTTTTAGATAATTATTATCATTTAAAATGATTTTTCAATCATTAATATCGAATTTATATGAATTAACTACCACATAATTCTTTTATCATTAATATTTATTTAATACTAAATATTAATAAAATACATGTCATAATATTATAATATATTTATAATATATCAAAGTATTTTTAATACCTTAAAATCACATTTATATGATTTTTAAACAATTAAATTCATTATTCGATAATTGCTATTAATATTAAAATATTAACATTTTCATGGCGAAATATTAAAAGTTATATTTTCTAACTCAAAATATTTTTCTAACCCTTAAATCATTTTTATATGATTTTTAAATCATTAATTCTATTTTTCCATAATTTATTTAATATATTTATTAAATAAATTATTTACCACTAATAATAAATTATTAATGAAATTCAACATAAATATTAAAAGTCATCAAAAATAACTTAAAATATTTTCTAACACCATAATATAATTTTTCATGATTTTTCATGTATTAAAATCATTTTTAAATAATTTATTTAATATTATAATTAAATAAATTAAATACCACTTTTATTCTAAAAAAATAAATATTTATGAAATATATTCAAAATTATTAAAAACTCATTTTTAGAATTTAAAATAATTTTTAGGAATTTATTTTGTATTTTTAATAATTAATGTAAGACCCCAACTTATTAATGAATAAAATCAAATTTTCTCTAAATATTATTGTGAATAATAAGGGGCTAATTTGATATAATACTTTGGTTATGGGTGAAATGTGCAAATTTTACAAAATAAGCAAGTGGTTATAAAATATTCATTTTGTCGGGAAATATTCGTTTGGTCGTGGAATATTCTTGCTGTCGGGGAATATTCGTACGATGGCGCAGCCTTGTGTGGGCCCCATAACGGAAAGCGATTGGATGAAGAAAATGACAAGTATAAGTTATTTATAAATAACGGCGTAGTTGTTACCGTTAATACTGTTGGAATATCCGGTGATTAAAATACAGTAGCACACGATATTGCACCAATTATTAATTCTTACGTAAGAAGGCACTACTCAATAATTGTTACAGTAGTTATTGTTCAATATTTTATTTTATTGATTCAATAATTGTTGCATTGATATTTTATATTATTGTTGTTTCAATAATTGTTGCTGCACAGTATTTTCCATTATCAGATCAATAATTCATATTATTTGAATAATATTATTATATAACATTATTGGCAATGTCTAGAAAGTTCTGTCTAAGGAGAGGTTTGGTCATCTAATTGCGCGCCAGTAAGGAGAAATCCTTATTGGAAAGCCCCCTCTTTCCTGGGAACGGCCTGGTTGTCATAAATGTGATTCTGTAATATTATTTGTGAATAATTAATTATTGATTCATATGATAAGGAAATATTTATTTTATGTGGATATAAATGAGGGATATATTTTTGTGGTTAAAAATGAAGGAGTTAATGTTGAGGTGTTTTATCAGTATTTTTATCGGAATGGAGGTATTAAAAATCAAATCAGGGTTTTTGAGAATATTGGCGGGTGTTATAATTTTTAATCCGACCGTTGGATCGTGGTAATTTTTGGATATGTTATACATATATAAGTTGAGTATATGTCCACAAATTTTGAACCGTTTAAAATGAACATATGATTTATTATGAATTTTACGAGATGACTGGTTCAGAAATTGTTGAATTTTCGGAGTTTATCATTTTGATGGAAAATTCTAGAATTGGTGGGCCCCACTTGTGGTTGGTGAAGAAATGTGCTGAATTATATTTCAAATGTGGTAGGTGGGAATAGTAGCAGGTAAAGCCATCAGGTTGCAGGTCAAACCTACTAAAATTTTCCTATAAATAAAGGGCTAAGTTAGAATTGAAAATCACACCAGAAACAAGTTTTCTCTCTTTCTCTCTCTAGATTATTGAGTGTATTTGTGAGTATTTAGATACTTTGAGAGTTTCTATTCATCAGAGCAAGTTTCTTTCAGCCTTATACCGGTATTCCGACCAGAAGTACTGATATCTTGAGGTAAGGGTATTATTTATTTCACATCTGAAGAGATATTATTTTTCGTATTCGTATGAATATTATTTCTGTTCAATATTCATAAGAAATTTTATTTCTTTCAATATTCGTGAGAAATATTATATTCGTTAATATTCGTAATGAATATTATTTTCGTTTGATATTTGTAAGGGATATTATTTTCTTCTTAATGATATTATTTTCTTCAATATCATTATGCTGAAATATTGATATGAGTTTTTATTAAATTTGGAACTTTTTGTGTCAGGGTTACTATTCACGTATACGGTACTATTCACGTATACGGCACTATTCACGAATACGGCACTATTCACCGAAAAATAAAATTTTTTTTCTTTTTGTCCAAGATGTCTATTATGGTTACTATCTTTGATTGTATCCATGTTTTGATCTTTATTTTTGAATTCTGCTTCACAATTGATTATTATGAAGTATTATTGATCTTGGATAAACTGTTATACGAATCCCTACTATTTGTCCTTCTGTCTCTTGGATTCGTTCTCTTTAAGATATTTTTCATCATCCTCAGTCCTAAATGATGATATTAATGAATATCTTTGGCCTGTAGTGCAAAGATGTATGATTACTTGATGAATATCTTTGGCCTGTAGTGCAAAGATGAACAGGTGTTGAGATGAACATGACTGACAGATGATACAAATGAATATCTTTGGCCTGTAGTGCAAAGATGAATATTTGGATAAAGATGATTATTAATTGATGTTACAGGGATAAAATATTGATGATGGACTTTTAAATCTTAGAAGATAGTAGAATTCTTTCTCTACTTGACTCTTCTAATGGTTTGCTGTTTTCGCTGCAGTTGTTGATCTAAAACTTGTTGTCGATTATATTCTATCAGATTTTTTCCCTGTTGAAGACTAACGATAATTTGTTGTATATTATCTTAGTCATAATATTCTTTACTGGGCTAGTTGAGCTCACCCTTTTCCTTTTTGTTCCATTTTTCTTCTCAGGAGGTGAGAACATAGCAGGATCTAGTCGGGGTATGGAGTGATGGTTCTAGAAAGATGTTTTAGCAGTCCTCACTATTTCTGTAAAATAGTGTTTGAATAATTGTAATGAGGATTTATTTGAGTGTGGATATTGTCTAGAAGACAATATTTGTATTTAAACTCACAGTATGTGTTGTCGTATTTTGCACGACAATTGTATTATTGAAGTTGTAGTTTGCTTTCTGTACCATGTATTTGGCGACTCAGAATGGGTGTTGTATACCTATTTTGGGGGCGTCACAGTTGGTATCAGAGCTTAGGGATATGATCCCTGGCTGAGATGTGAGACAAGAACTAGGAGGGGAGAGACGGGGAATTCCTTCGCTAGTATGACCTGACTAAGTTTATTTGGTGTTTATTTGGTCGGTCAGAGTATAGGGATAATATATGACATGACTATTAACCCTTGTTTTATGGCAGTATTTAAGAATGGCAGCTGAGAACGTTAATAATGGAGTAAATCAGACCGTGGAGACACCTTTGATCACCACCCAGGGGAACGTGCAACAGGAAGGCAATATTCCTCCTGTAAACAACGTTACCGAGCAAACGATGAATGATGGAATGTTTAGGAGCTTTTTGCAGTTCATGCAAAATCAGACAAGGGAGACTCGTGTGCAGAATACGGGTGGAAATGATAACAACGCGCGGTTTGTCACAGCTAAGCAGTTCAAAGAATTGGGACCACCAGAATTTAAGGGAAAGCCGGATCCGATCATAGCGGAAACGTGGGTCAAGCAAATTACCAAGATATTCGATGTCTTGGGATGCACGGAGGAACAGAAGGTTCCATTCGCCACCTTTATGTTCCGCGGTGAGGCAGACTACTGGTGGGAGTCTATGAAGCGTACCCAGCCTGACGCACTCAACATGTCCTGGGAAACATTTCAAAAACTGTTCAATGACAAGTACTTTCCTGAAAGTATTCGTCATATGAAGGAGGTAGAGTTTATCAGACTGGAACAAAACAACATGACGGTGTCCCAGTACGAGGCGAAGTTTGCAGAGTTATCCAGGTTTGCACCTCATTTGGTCGAAAATGAGGAACGAATGACAAGGATGTTTCTGAGAGGTCTAAAACCCGAGATTCGACAATATCTTATCTCTCATAAATTTTCTTTATATTCAGATGTTGTAAACAGGGCTCAATTATTAGAGCGAGATAATGAGTATGTGCAACCGAGGGACCACAACCAGGGTCATACCGTGGCGACAGTCATCGAAGCAATGAAAACCAGCAGGGAGGAAAACATTCGGACAAAAGTGGTAACCACTCTGGTGGTAATCGTGGTCGTAGAGGGAGCGAGTCGGGAGGAGATTTCAAGAAGAGAAGGTACAACAATGATAACGTGAAGACGTCAGCACAAACATCAACTGTTTCTAGGGGAGGAGAACGACCACCGGTCGTATGTTACAAATGTGGGAAAGAGGGACATATCAGCCCAAACTGCCCACAACAATTCAAGGTATGTTATAACTGTGGAAAGGAGGGTCATATAGCTCGAGAGTGTTCTGTAGCAAAACCAAGTTCAGCGGGGATGGTGACTCCAAAAGTTGTCCCGAATAAGTCAAAGTCAACGGTTCCTGGAAGCGTTTTTCGTGACTGGTCAGAATACGAGGAACCCGAACGAAGTTAGCACGGGTAGTTAATTATAAATTTTTGAGAAGTCTATACCTTATTAGATACCGATTCTACCCATTCATTTATCTCTCCTACTTGTGCTCAACGTTTAAACTTGACTCCGGAGAAATTAGACTTTGATTTATCTGTGGAAACTCCGTTAGGAGAAACTTTCGTTACATCCACTATTTATAAATCTTGCATGATCCAAGTTGGCACTATCACATTACCTGTTGATCTTATCTCTTTAAAGATACTTGCTTTTGATGTGATTTTAGGAATTGATTGGTTAACCACTCATCATGCCAAAATTGATTGCTTTCGTAAGGTTGTTAGTTTTCATATTCCTAAGCAACCTGTTATTCAAATTCAAGCAACCAAACCATTGAAGTCAAACTCTTTCATATCAAGCCGTAAAGTCATTCGTTTATTGAAAAACGGATGTCAAGCTTTCTTAGCCTATGTTATGGACTTGAACAAAAATACGTCAGATTTGAATGATATTTCTATTGTTAGTAAATCCCTGACGTATTTTCTGAAGAATTTCTTGGCCTACGCGTGATATTGAATTTTGTATCATCTTTGAATCTGGTACGAAACTCACTTCTAAAATCTCATATCGATGGCTCCTATTGAACTTCAGGAGTTAAAAACCTAACTGTAGAAGTTTGTACCCGAGCCTTTATCTGGTGACTTCCTTTGTGGAATGCACTGAATCCAGACTCTCCGTAGGGGACGCCATATTCGTGCGGTAGTAAACTGATAGGTGTCATGTGACGTGCTATCCAAGATTGGATATGAGTCACAGTTGAGAGCAACCTAAGTCAGTAATTGAAATACATAGCTTTCTAGGCTTAACTGGTTACTATCGAGATTCGTGGAAGGATTTTCTCGAATCGCTACTCCGTTAACTAGCTGACTCGGAAAGATACAAAATTTGTATGGAGTGAGGAATGCGAGAAGAGTTTCCAAGAACTCAAGAGGAGACTCATTTCGGCACCTGTTCTGACAATACCATCTGGTTCGGATGGATTTGTTATCTATAGCGATGCTTCAGGCAAAGGGTTGGAGGTGTGTGTCTCATGCAACATGGGAAAGTCATAGCCTATGCCTCACGACAACTCAAAGATAATGAGAGGAATTATCCTACTCATGATTTGGAGTTGCAGCAGTCGTTTTTTGCGTTGAAGATCTGGAGACACTACCTGTATGGGGAGAAAGTGGAGATCTATACAGATCATAAAAGCCTCAAATATTTCTTCACCCAAAAGGAACTCAACATGCGGCAGCGACGTTGGCTCGAGCTGTTGAAAGATTACGATCATACCATCCAATATCATCCTGGAAAAGCAAACGTAGTAGCTGACGCATTGAGTAGAAGATCATATGCGGGTACGAGTGCAATATTGTTAACACAAAGGCCCATTTTGTATGACTTACAAAGGATGGAGATAGAGATGAAGGCTCCAAGTACCCACATGATGATATCAAATATACGAGTAGAACCGACTTTAATCGATAAAGTTAAAGCTGCTCAAGCTACGGACATGGAGCTGATGCGTATGAAGAAGAAAGTGCAAGAAGGTGCTATTCCAGAAGCAAGAATCGATGAAGAAGGAATACTTTGAGTCAACTTCAGACTTTGTGTTCCTAATGATTTTGACTTGAAGCATAGAATAATGATGGAGGCACACAACACACCCGTTTGCAATCCATCCATCCTGGGAGTACCAAACTGTATCACGATCTTCGACATACATTTTGGTGGAGCAATATGAAAAGAGAGATCGCCGAGTTTATCTCGAGATGTTTAAACTTGTCAACGTGTAAAAGCGGAGCATCAAGTACCAAAGGGTCCATTGTAACCACTTGAGATTCCGAAATGGAAGTGGGAACACATTACTATAGATTTTGTTACGGGTCTTCCCAAGGTTTCTCAAGGCATAGATGCGATTTGGGTTATTGTTGATAGATTAACCAAGTCCGCTCATTTCTTGCCGATACGTGAGACTTATTCCCTTGAACGTCTTGCTAGTATGTACGTGAACGAGATTGTGAGATTGCATGGCATGCCAGTATCCATAGTTTCGGATCGTGACCCAAGATTCACTTCACGATTTTGGGTTAGCTTGCAGAAAGCTATGGGCACGGATTTACGATTCAGTTCGGCATACCATCCTCAAACGGACGGACAATCAGAGAGGACTATTCAAACTCTTGAAGATCTATTAAGACTTTGTGTCCTAGATCTCAAAGGGAGTTGGGATAAGTACCTACCATTGGTGGAATTCTCCTACAACAACAGTTATCAGGCGAGCATAGGTGTGGCTCCATTCGAGGCGTTGTATGGAAGAAAATGTCGTTCTCCAGTATGCTGGGTGAAGCAACATTGTTGGGACCAGAGTTGGTACGCATTACTACAGAGAAGATCCAAACGATTCGACAACGTATACAAACGGCACAGGATCGACAAAAGAGTTATGCGGATCTTCATCGGAAGGACGTGGAATTTAATATTGGGGATCATGTATTATTACGTGTTGCACCATGGAAGGGAGTTACAAGATTTGGGAAGAGAGGAAAGCTCAATCCAAGATTTGTTGGTCCATTTGAGATTCTTGAGCGAATAGGAAATGTGGCATATAGACTCGCATTACCTCCAAGCATGTCTCGTGTTCATAATGTTTTTCACATATCTATGCTTCGTAAATATGTTAAAGACCCGAACCACATTATTGAGTTAGAACCAGACGAGATAGCTGAAGATTTAACGTACGAGGAGGTACCTGTTAAGATCTTGGATAGGAAAGAGCATGTCCTACGCACGAAGGTTATACCACAAGTTAAGGTTTTGTGGAGAAACCATGCTATTGAAGAAATGACCTGGGAGTGGAATCAGAAATGAAAGCGAGGTATCCTCACCTTTTTGAAACATCAGGTACGTACGTCAATTTCGAGGACGAAATTTCATAAGGAGGGGGAGGTTGTAAGACCCCAACTTAAT
>CM029019.1:141343256-141353361 GCA_016801055.1 Panax notoginseng | reverse complement strand
TTTTAATTATTCCACAAATTTTTCAATGGTTGTATTATCATTTTAATGATGTAAAATTTGAGGTTAAATGTATTATTAACGACTGAATCGAAAATTAAAATTGTATGAATTTTGGGGTCGTTACACTATGAATTATTGAATATATAATTAAGTAATAGCAAGTGAAAGTTAAACTTGCTCATTATGAGAATAACATGTGTCAAGTATATTGAAATAAGACAATCGACATTAGGAATTGGAATTCAAGAAATTACATTCACAATACAAGAATGACATTAAAGAAACTTGTCTAACAATACAAGTTAGAAATATATACGATAACTATTGGAATTCAAAACTTGTTCGAATTATAATATATTAAGTTATAGTTATAGCTTGCTCAAATAATGATTAGGAATACAAGAATCTGCTTAATTAAAGTTTAAAGTAAGAAACTTGCTCAACAGTAACAAGGTAGAGTTAGAAAATGTGACACCCCCAAATCCGGTACTTCCAATTCCACAGAATTTGGTGTTCACGATATAAATATCATCTATCTATCTACCCATAATAATGCAAACCATGTAATAATAGAAATAGAATCTTTCCCTTAAGGGTTACAACATCTAAATAATAATACAATCCCAGGTTAAACTAACCTTAAACATCTGTGCGGAATTATAAATAAATAAGTCTTAAACAACATCTTTAACTTAAGTCTTAAACAAATACATCATATAAAATAACAAGTCATATCAAATAACAAGTCTCCATCATTTGCTAACTTTGCCCTTGCCCTTACTAGTGGAAGGTTCGTCAGCTCTTTCGTTCTTAACTGCAATGTTATTATTAAGCAAGAGTGAGCACAAATGCCCACAAGTATAAAAATGAAATAACAGTATAATAACATGCGAATAAATCAAAGACATCTGAATAAAAGCTCAACTTTTGAATCAAGAGTGAATAACAAGAATCAAAAGAATTCTGAGGGTCATAAGACCTTGAACTATGTCCTAGGTTAACAAGGGTTTTACTTGAAACCTTTAACAGTCATAAGACTATGGACCTTCTTCTCATACTTAGGGGGATCAGCCCTTAGTACCATACTGTGCACAATATCTTAACGCTAAGCGTAAATAATCCCCTATACAGGGTTATTCATCTCAGTTTGACATTCGAGTCCGCACCAAAGGAAGTTTGGTTTGGATAATTCATCAAGGGTTCTGAAATTTAGAACGCTCATCAACTATGGACTAGTTGAATCATTAAGGTTTTACTAGTCTAATAAGGTTCAACAATAATTATAATCAGTTTGAATAATAATCTCAAGAAGTATACAATAGAACAATTATTATATAACTAAATCATACTTTGAAAAGATAATCAATCTTTAATAAATCATTTGAACTTGAATAATATTAACGATAGTTTATTCAAGGTAAATAATAAGCTCGAACAATAATGACAAGTAGGGTTAGGGAACTTGCTCAAATTTAAGAGTTTAAGTTTAGGAAACTTGCCTCGCGCGTAGATTATACTTTAGCTAAGCACGTTCTTTGAATTAAATCCTACATACCATACATATACACAATATCAGTTAATTATAAATTAATTAATCAACATAAACTCATTCTCGTTGTCTACTTTAATTATCGACTATACTTAGTCAATTTACCTCATTATCACATAATTTGTACTTCATGAATAATAATCTAGATATGAATTCAATAATTTAAATCACATGTAATTATATTATTTACATGTTTAAACAACTATTTTTATCATCACATTATTCTTCTATCATATTTGCATGTTCATTACATCAATTCACTAACACTTGTTAGACTTTAATATTTTAAAAATCTCATTTCTGAATTTTCTGGAGAGTGGCGCTGCGGCGCCACTGATACACGTGATCGTCGCGCTGCGGCACGGTGGCGCTGCAACCGAACACTTAACGCTGTGGCGCCGTGGCGCCGTGGCTCGAGTCTTGGCGCTACGGTGCGGTGGCGCTGCGGCACGAGATCTCAGTTCTAGAGTTGGCGCTGCGGCGCGAGACTCCAGATTCTTTTCCCAGTTCGCGAAGAACACAGAGTTCGGCGAAATCAACACATTTTTTAACACTAATTTCACCAAATTACACATACTCATATGTTATAATTTATACATAAAACATAACCCAACCTTTGTATAAAGTGATTTTAACCATTTAAAACACCCAATAACAGAATTCAATCATGTAAAATTTGACTGTTCTTGATGTTCTTGAAGTTAATGAACAAAATCATAAATTTAACACTACGAATTCGTTAAAACACCGAATCCGTTCGTTTAAGGCTTGGTCTCTCCGTATCAACATGCATAATAATATAGGAGTGTAAAATTTAGGGATAATATACTATCACTACATAAAATATCACGTATAAGGCCATAAGGCCAAAACCCATACTCTGTAATTTTGTAAAAATCATATACGACATGTTTTCATGAATTTGATGTTATGGTTTATAACATATACATAATTAAACACAATTTGATATAACATAACACATATATAACTCATAATCATTACTCCTAACCCAATTACAGAGGTTTAAAACAAAAACTATGAAACCCATATATAAGAAAGCTAAAAGACGTGAGAAAAGAAATTGGGAAGGAGAGATTACCCAGAGTATAAGGTATATATTTGTAGACTTGGATGCTTTCTTCACTCACTGAGTTTCTCACAAATTCTCTAGAAATCACTCTAGCTTTCTCTCTGATTATATCTTAGACTTAGTAATAATGAAGGAGTAAATAATACGTAATATAATTCAGGGAACAGATGCGCGTGATGGAGGTCAGTTACCCTAATAGTGGTAACTGCATCCAACTCCTCATAAGGCCTCGTTCGGTTAGCAACCTAAATAAGTCTTCTCATTATTTTAATAAAACATTTATAACATAGTTTGAAAATGTCACACTCCTTATAAAATAAATCTAATATTTTATTTATTTTACTTTAAAATACATATATAATTTCTCATTAATTCACATAGTCACATAATTAATTTTCTCATTAATAATAAATGTCAAATTATTAAATCTCTAATTAATAATTAACTTAATTAAAATAACATCATGCTTAATTAAATAATTCATTTAATTCAATAAGCTCACATAATTACATGCTTTGAATAATAAAATTCTCCACATTAATTTAATAAATATAACACATATAATTAAATTAATCTACACAAACTGCATCAATTAATTATTTAATCCAATAATTAAATCATCGAAAAATATTTATTTAATTCAATAAATATTAAAAATTAATTTACAAAATTCTCGTTCGTCACAGAAAACTTGCCTCAAGCGTAAGCTATAATATTAAAACTCACGTTCACCTACACATTTCAGTGGAATCACAATATCTATTAGACATGTTAACATCCACTTACAAAATAACACCCATTTCTAGTTAAACTTGTTAATTTTAGAGCAAGTCTTATCTTACCATACATATTTCAGCATCACAAGTGTACATTTCACAACACTTATTCATTGTTCATTAAGTTTCTTAAATCATACATATCATTTTCACAACTTACTAACTTTACATTTTAGAGTTACTAACCACATGATATTATTCTGTTTTAACCTTGTCATTACACATTTGACACATTAACATAACATTAAGCTAAGTTACAATGAATGTCCAAAGTCTGCAGAAGTAGCAGACTTCACTGTCTGTGACTGACTACTGGTGCGGCCGCGCCAGTATTACCTTAGGTTACTGCGCGCCCGCGCTACGCACCAGTTTCAGTTTTGCAGAACGTGATATCGGCACTGTTCTTAAGCCAACTAACATGAATTTCACCCACAAAATAGTAATATTAACACATACAATTGGTATAAAACTATTACAATCATGTTTGCTAACATATTCAACCAATTAGAAGAATTTAACAACAACTTAAGCTAGTTTAATTTCTTAAATTCCATATTTTCATATGAAAACTCTATTTTTGACATCTTTTACAAAAATCATCACTGTGATTACAATTCTACACCGAATCACTTCGTTCAAACTACATTCTCTTCGTTTCTTAACGAACTAACATAATCAAAACTCAATTTACAGTTTACCATACAATTTGACCACTAAAATTGGTACTTACACAAGCCACATGAGAAAATATATACTGTCATTACTTTTCTTCCTTTTAAACTGTAATTAGCATACGAATTCTTGTTTACATACAAACTCAAACATAACCAGCATATATAATCATCACAATTTAGTTGTATAGCAACAATTCAACAAAAATCGAATTCACAGATCATATAAGTTATGCCGTAAACTCACACATATATATTATATATATATATATATATATATATATATAATATATATATATATATATATATATATAAAATAAGATTATGGAAAATACCTTCAACTTGCTAAGACAATCCTTGCCAATCAATTGAAATTGCTTTAGAAATTCTAAGGTTTTCTCTCAAATTTCTCTCAAGTTTCTCTGAATTCTCCTCTTAGGCTTAAGCCAAAAACAACAACTGATAACAAGTATACGTAAAATAAAGTAACCGATATGGCCTTAATACGCCTACTAGATATATCAGTTACACTATTAAACGTATAGTTTTAAATATATTATATTTATTATTTATTTTATTATATTATAATTCAAAATTTAAAAATTCAAAAGCCATAAGGCTTTGTTTGGCAAAAAGTCTTTAAAATAAATACTTAATATTTTAAGTCTTGTTTGGGTTAAATCAATTTAAAGCTACTTTAATTATCTTAATAAATAATTTAGTTTATAATTTATAATCACATATTATTTATTTGGATTTTCATATCCAACATAAATCAAATAAATTAATTACACATACTATATTTTAAATAAATATTTCACTTAAACAATTATCACAAAATTTTAATTTCATTATAATTTTATTTAATAATTTAACACACCAATTTAAATTAAACAATAATATAACATCTCATGTTATATTACAACTCTCTAAATTACAAATTAATTTAATTTAGAATATTATCTAATAAATTTAATTCATAAATATTTACTAATAATAACCATATTAATAAAATATTTATTTCATCAATTTTAACAATAAACATATCAAATAAATATTTATATAATTCCATAAATATTTAAAATTACAATTTAAAATTCCGGATTGTTACATCATTCCCTCCTTATAAGGATTCTGTCCCCAGAATCACAACTCAAATAATCAAATCGTCACATTCTTCCCTTCTTACAAAGATTCTGTCCCAGAATCGAAGACAAAGATTAAACAAATAACTCAGGATAATTTTTCATCATTTCAACTTCGAGTTCCCACGTTGCCTCTTCAACATTGTGGTTTCTCCATATCACCTTCACAGAAGGTATCACTTTATTCCTGAGCACTTGTTCTTTCCGGTCGACTATCTGGATGGGAATCTCTTTATAAGGCAAATCTTTACTAAACTGTAACGGTTCATACTCGTTCACATGCTTGTAATCGGGTTTATATGGTCGCAACACCGACACATGAAAAATGTTGTGCACATGTTCTAATTCTGGAGGTAAAGCTACCTCGTAAGCCACTTCTCCCACTCTTTGTAGTATCTCAAAAGGTCCAATAAACCATGGGATGAGCTTTCCTTCCTTGCCAAAACGAATTTTCCCCTTCCAAGGAGAAACTTTTAAGAAAACGTAATTTCCTACGTCGAATGCACGATCTTGTCTGTGTTGATCAGTATACTTCTTTTGTCTGTCTTGAGCAACTACCAATCTTGTTCTGATGAGTTTGACAACCTCAGTAGTTTGTTGCACCAGTTCTGGTCCTAATAGTTGGCTTTCACCGATTTCATCCCAGCACAGTGGAGTTCTGCACTTCCTGCCGTATAATGCTTCGTAAGGATGCATGCCGATGCTCGCGTGGTAACTATTGTTGTAGGCAAATTCCACCAACGGTAGTTGTTCCTCCCAGCTCCTTTTGAAATCCATGATGCATGCCCTCAACATATCTTCCAATGTCTGGATTGTTCGTTCGCTTTGGCCATCTGTTTGTGGATGATAAGTCGTACTCATTCGTAACTGTGTTCCCATACATTCTTGTAATTTCTTCCAGAAGTTTGATGTGAATCTCGGATCTCTATCTGATACTATTGACACTGAAACTCTATGTCTCGAAACTATCTCTTTAACGTACAACCTTACCAACTGATCAAGATTGAACCTAATTTTTATTGCCAAAAAGTGTTCTAATTTTGTCAGTCTGTCCACAATCACCCAAATCGCATTGCATCCTCTCTGAGTAGTTGGAAGACCCACCACAAAATCCATTGTGATGTGTTCCCACTTCCATTTCGGTATTTCTAACGGTTGAAGCAATCCGCTTGGTCTTTGATACTCGGCCTTGACTCTTTGACATGTCAAGCATTTCGCGACACATTCTGCAACATCTCTTTTCATGTTCAGCCACCAAAAATATCATCGTAAATCTGATACATCTTCGTACTTCCTGGATGAATCGAATATCTTGTGTTATATGATTTGGTCAAGATTTTGTCTTTAATTTTTGGTACTGTTGGAACCCAAATTCTTCCCTCAAACCTCAGTAACCCTTCGGTATCGATCTTATATTTCACCTCTTTACCTTCGTTCACACCTTCCTTTATTTTTCTGCATTCTTCATCCTGTAGTTGAGCGTTCTTCACCTTGTCCACTAAAGTTGGACCTGCTTATATCTGGAATAGTCGTTCATCGGATTCCTTTGGAAATTTTATTTCCAACTCTAGCTTTGCCATTGCTGAAATAAGTTCCTCCTGAGTGGTTAATAGCATTAACTTTTCCCGACCTTTCCTGCTTAAAGCATCTACAGCCACATTCGCTTTGCCTGGATGATAAAAGATCTCACAATCATAATCTTTTATCAATTCCATCCATCTTCTTTGACGCATGTTCAGGTCCTTCCGAGTGAAAATATACTTCAGACTCTTTTGGTCTATATAGATCTCACATTTCTCTCCATAGAGAGAGTGTCTCCATATCTTCAGAGCAAATACTACTGCAGCCAACTCTAAATCATGAGTCAGATACCCTTTCTCATAATCCTTAAGTTGCCTTGATGCATACGCAATAACTTTGTCGTTCTGCATAAGAACACAACCCAATCCTTTATGTGAGGCATCACTATACACCACAAAGTTTCCTGTATTATCTAGTAATGACAACACAGGTGCCACACTTAGCTTCTTCTTCTAATCTTGAAAACTTTCTTCACACTTCTCCGTCCAAACAAATTTTACAGCTTTCCTTGTCAAATTTGTTAGCGGAGTGGCTATCTTGGAAAAATCTTGAATAAATCTTCTATAATAACCAGCCAGTCCCAAGAAACTCCTCACCTCCGTCAGTGTTATTGGTTATTCCCAATTGATTACAGCTTCCACTTTTGACGGATCCACTGAAATCTCATCTTTGTCAATCATGTGCCCAAGAAATTGTACACGATCTAGTCAAAATTCGCACTTAGAGAACTTCGCGTACAATTTTTCCTTTCTTAGTGTTTCCAATGTCAAACGTAAGTGTTCTACGTGTTCTTCTTGAGTTTTGGAATACACCAGAATGTCATCGATAAATACCACTAAAAACTTGTCTAAGAATGATTTAAACACTCTGTTCATTAAATCCATGAATGCAGCAGGGGCATTGGTCAAACCAAAAGACATCACCAAAAACTCGTAATGTCCATACCGAGTTCTGAATGTCGTTATAGGTATATCCTCCTTCCTTACCTTCAATTGGTGATACCCACTTCTCAGATCTATTTTCGAAAAGTATTTAGCACCTTTCAACTAATCAAACAAGTCATCTATTCTTGGCAACGGATATTTGTTCTTAATAGTGACTTTGTTTAATTCCCTATAATCAATGCAAAGACGCATTGACCCATCATTCTTCTTCACGAATAATACCAGCACTCCCCACGGTGATACGCTTGGTTGAATATACTTCTTATCTAATAGCTCTTGTAGTTGTACCATCAGTTCCTTCATCTCTACCGGAGCCATTCTGTATGGGGCCTTCAAAATCGGTGATGTTCTTGGCGCTAAATCTATCACGAACTCAATCTCTCTGTCAGGCAGAAGTCCTGAAAAATCCTCTGGAAACACATCTTCGAATTCCCTAACCACTGGTATCTCTTCCAGTTTCACACCCTTCTTCTGAGTATCGACTGTGTAAGCTAAATAACCCACACAGCCTTGACTCAATAATTTCTTGGCCTGCATAATCATTAGACTTCTCATTTGTCTAGGCAATTTGCTATCATAAAAAAATTACCTTTGACGGAGTCATAAGGTTTACACATTTCTTTTGGCAATCAATTGGTCCATAATTGAATAGCCAATCCATTCCCAAAATAACATCAAACTCTCCAAGTCTAATCAGAATTAAATCTACCATCATGACAGTCCCCTTAATGTTCACTCTACAGTTCTTGTATATGAACCTAATAGGAATTACTTCTTAATTCGCAATTTCTATGTTTAAAGGTAAATTCAATTCTTCACTAGGCAATCCTAACCTCTTAGAAAATTCATCAGATATAAATGAGCAAGTTGCACCCGAATCAAATAATACATAAGCATCAATACCACTGATTGGGATAATACCTGACACCACATCTTTTGATTGCACAGCATCTTGCACAGTCATGTTAAAGGTACTGGCTGTGGGTTTGCTTGATGTCGTTGGTCCAGCAATGGCCCATGTACCTCCACTGCTACCTCCATTATTTCTTGTTGTCTCTCACGCTTCTTCTTAGGGCATTCACGAGCAAAGTGATCCTTGGACCCGCATGTGAAGCAAACTTTCTTCTTAGGTTGAGT
Organism: Panax notoginseng; assembly: GCA_016801055.1. NCBI lineage: Eukaryota > Viridiplantae > Streptophyta > Magnoliopsida > Apiales > Araliaceae > Panax > Panax notoginseng. Next base: position 141,344,468 of record CM029019.1, on the reverse strand, counting down.
GCAATTTGGGGCGATGTGACCCTCCTGGCCATAGTTGAAGCATACTCATTTCCCCATCATGCGCACACCCTTGTGAAACTTCCCGCATGTAGCACATGCTTCAAACTTCTTATTCTGCTGGTTACCCTGTTGACTTCCAGCACCCACATTTCCATTCCATTTTGTCTTCAGATTGTTGTTATCGTTTCCACTACTACCACCTCCATTCTTAATCTCCACTTCATTCTTCTTCTTTTTCTGTTCTTGATTGAACTTAGTTACAGCCTTGCCTCCACCTTCAGCGAGAATTGCCTTCTCCATTACCACTGCAAACGTCTTCAGCTGGAATAGGGAGACCCTACTGTACAACCAGGGCTTCAGTCCCTATTCAAACCTCTTCGCCTTGCGTTCATCTGTACTGACTTGATATGGCGCAAACCTCGCCAACTCGTTGAATCTTGTGGCATACTCAGACACTGTCATCGTTCCCTACTTCAGTTCCAAAAACTGCACCTCTAGCTGACTCTTCAAACTCTCTAGTAAATAAGTCTCGAAGAATATCTCCTTAAACCTATTCTAGGTCATAACCCCTTAACCTCCTCGAGTTTTATTGGCCTGCCACCAATAACTAGCCTTTGCTTTTAATATGAATGTTGCAAAAGCAGTCTTCTGATCCTCCCCTACTCGCGCAACATTGAATACCTTCTCTATTTCCATGATCCATGTCTGTGCCTCCACGGGATTCATGGACCCACGGAATTCAGGTGGTCCAACCGCCTTGAAATTCTTAAACGTTGTACCTTGATTCTGAGGTTAATTCTACAACGCTCCAGTTAGTAACGTCACTAGTTGTTGAACGGGGTTAGCTTCAGCATTACCGTTATTGGTTCCTTCAGTGGTTCTCTGTCGGGGTGGTTAACATCTTGGAGGCATTTTCTGTTAAAAAATACACTCATTAGATTATTACTCAACTCTTTTAAGTAATTTCTACTTAACTTGCCCCCATAAAAGAAATTATCACATAAAACATAACCCTTTGAATAAAATAAAATAAAATAATAACTTTTATTCATTCATAATCTTGTTGAAAACATCATAATAATAGCATCACTGCTATCTACCTTACTTTCCTGAACTACAAAAGTTTCAGGACAACTTCATCATCATATCCCATAGGTTACATAACACTTAGGATTTACATATAATTTAACATTTTATTAATCGCATAACAGC
>CM029019.1:140990756-141338256 GCA_016801055.1 Panax notoginseng | reverse complement strand
TCTACACCGAATCACTTCGTTCAATCTATGTTCTCTTCGTTTCTTAACGAACTAACATAATCAAAACTCAATTTATAGTTTACCATACAATTTGACCACTAAAATTGGTACTTACACAAGCCACATGAGAAAATATATACTATCATTACTTTTCTTCCTTTTTAACTGTAATTAGCATACGAATTCTTGTTTACATACAAACTCAAACATAACCAACATATATAATCATCACAATTTAGTTGTATAGCAACAATTCAACAAAAATTGAATTCACAGATCATATAAGTTACATCGTAAACTCTCTCCCTCACACACACACACACACACACACACACACACACACACACACACACACACACACATATAATATTATATATATATATATATAATTATATAAAATAAGATAATGGAAAATACCTTCAACTTGCTAAGACAATCATTGCCAATCAACTGAAATTGCTTTGAAAATTCTAAGGTTTTTTCTCAAATTTCTCTCAAGTTTCTCTGAATTCTCCTCTTAGGCTTAAGCCAAAAACAACAACTGATAACAAGTATACGTAAAATAAAGTAACCGATATTGCCTTAATACGCCTACTAAATATATCAGTTACACTATTAAACGTATAGTTTTAAATATATTATATTTATTATTTATTTTATTTTATTTATTTTATTATAATTCAAAATTTAAAAATCCAAAAGTCATAAGGCTTTGTTTAGAAAAAAGTCTTTAAAATAAAGACTTAATATTTTTAAGCCTTGTTTGGGTTAAATCAATTTTAAAACTAGTTTAATTATCTTAATAAACAATTTAGTTTATAATTTATAATCACATATTATTTATTTGGATTTTCATATCCAACATAAATCAAATAAATTAATTACACATACTATATTTTAAATAAATATTCCATTTAAACAATTATCACAAAATTATAATTTTATTTAATAATTTTACACACCAATTTAAATTAAACAACAATATAACATCTCATGTTATATTACAACTCTCTAAATTACAAATTAATTTAATTTAGAATATTATCTAATAAATTTAATTCATAAATATTTACTAATAATAACCATATCAATAAAATATTTATTTCATCAATTTTAACAACAAACACATCAAATAAATATTTATATAATTCTATAAATATTTAAAATTACAATTTGAAATTCTGGATTGTTATAATTTTTGAGTAAATAGTTACCGTACAATTCCATCCTTCCACCATACAATGTTTCAATTAAATATAAGACATGAAATTACTTACAAGTCTTATTTTATTTAATTATACGTATTTCGATTCACAAATGCACAACTCTGAATAAATGTAAATTAAAAACTCCTTTCTAATTTTATTTTACCTTGGCCAAGAATTCATGGGTTGTCATTTATCGAATCACATAGAACATTTCTCTTCTTTTACTAGAAGCGGTAGATTCTTTATTGATCATTCATTATCTCCATATATAACTTATTACACTCAAGCATACCCTTTGATATACCCTAAGGGTCTTAAGGAATATATCAAAGTATAATTCATTATACACAAGATACGATGATGATCTCAAGTATAAAGATCACTTGTACTACTATCACTACAAGAATTCATATTGACAAGTATGTTAAACTCCATTAGGTATTTATTAGCGAGCCACGTTCAGTGAACTTATTATCCAATAAGCACCTACATACTTGATTTAGTGTCTCCACATAAATGATCATGATATCAATCATCCTCATCCAATGAGCAAGCAATGTATATACCAATCTATCCGGATTCACTAATCCCCTTTTTAGTAATCCATGGATTAGAAATATTTTAGTTTTTAAGCTATCTATGAATTTAGATCTCATTAGCATGATCTCATCATGATTCTAACAGTATTGCTTAAACCTATGAGTTTATCACATATTATTAAAATAGCACCATGTAGATAATTAAATGTCTTTTGTAAATAAATATTTTTATTAATAAATGCATAAAGTTGTTTACAAAGTATATGTTTTATCATCATACATGATTGGCTTGTATGCATATCTTTTCATACTCTTTAATACTTTATGATATGGCATAAGGTATGTTCAGATGTAATAAAGTGTATATGGAGATAGATAAATGATCAACAAAGGATCTACCACTTCCAGTAAAGGGAGATAATGTCATTGTGGTTTGATAAATGACAACTCAGAAATCTTTGGGCAGGGTGAATGGAAATTAGAAATGAGTTTCTAATTTACATTAACCAGAGTTGTACATTTTAGAATCGAGATACATATAATCAAATGAATAAAACCTGACAGTAATTTCAGGTTTTATATTTGATTGGGACATTGTATGGTAGAATGGTTTAATTGTACAATAACTATTCACGGAATAGGTTTTTGAGTTCTTTGTGATTAAGCGTTGAATTTGTATTATCTGGATAGTCATAATATACTATCGTAAGGTGTCACTCTTGATGTAGAATAAATATTATTTATTTATATTTGAATTAAAGGAGTTTAATTATTATAAATAATATTAGAATTGTTCTAATTTATTTATTCTACTTATCGACTTAATATTGAACCTAGAGGGTCACACCATAAAAAGAGTAATATAATTAAAGAAGTGATTGACTTAATAATAATAAATTAAGTATGTTTAATTTATTAGTAGGATAAATTAAATGGCTTAATATTTATAATTAAGTATTTGGAGAAATACTAAATTATAAATTAATAAGAAAAATCGTATTAGTTCCTAAATAGATTGGTAATTAAATTAAAACCCTAACTCCAAAAATGTTTAGGAGAAAAAGGTTAGTCTATAAATAAGATGAGTCTTATTGTGGGATAGACTAATGTCAAGACTATTGCTAATGCAACTCTTGCAAGAATTCTCAAAACCCTAAAGAGTTAGGAAAGAAAAAATTAGGGCTAGCCACACAAGGCCTAGTAGAACCTAATTTCACTTCTTCAATCAATATTCTCTTTGTGGATCACCTCTTGGGTGTTGCACACATGGGTAGCGAACGTTTAATCCAAGGAATTGAAGAAGCATGAAGGAGAAAAGGATTAGACTTGAAGATCACATCAAGGAGTTAATCATCTTCTTAAGGTGTATCTTTTATCCTTCCTCAATTAATGATATTGGATAAAGTGATTCATGGGATTGTAGAAAAATTTTAAAGTCTTATCATGTCATGCTTCCGTTACGTTACATTATGATTGTATGCTTTAATATAGTTTCTGCAAACCAACATCGAAGAGGGGAATATATAATCAGTTTCTCAACTACCATTACTAACTAAAATATACACACACGTGTATTATAAATTTCTCAACTACCATAAATGTGAAAGTAATTAAATGTCAAAAATATTACTTTACCTCCATATAAAGGAGTTTCAAACTCTTCCAAATCTGGAATTCTCACCATCCATACTGTTGGCTTGTTTCGGGTTTATCAAAACAATCACACTCGTGCAAGTATACACGGTCAATAAGTAATATAGAGTAAGTTAAGTATCGTTCCCACGGAGAAAGGTAATTATTCCTACTCTATCGTGCAACAACTATATAGCTATTTCTGGCTGCTAAAACGATCGAATAGCAGGTAAATTAAAAACTAAAATAATTATCAACACAAAATAACTAATTAACAAACGAAGAGATTCAAATTGGGATGATATGGTACCCTAATTTCACTTATTGCTTCATCCAGATTATACACCTCTTGTTTAACTTGAGTAATTATTATGGACTGCTAGTCGAGAGCACGAAAGTGAGACATGACTATTTTTCAATACACCATATCCATATCACACAAAATCCACAAAAGAGATAGAATTCGTATGAACATCAATATTACCTAACCCACTATATGTCTATGTGAATTATAAGTAATATCAATTTAAGCGCAAGCTCTCTCAACGACTACACATGGCAAACCGGTATATGTCTATCCAGATTGCAAATCACAAAATCACATGTAAATTTCATGAACACATGCAAACAAGGTCAAATCTAAACTTATATTTCCTTTTTCAATTCCATACAAGTTATCAGGGTAGATGGTGATCAGGCATCTAATCAATAAGCACAACCAAGTTAGGCAATTCAACTATAATCATTCAAGCATCACAACAAGGCATATAAATCTGAACTACACAATAAGATTCATTAGAATCCCATAATGGTGGTTAATTCATCTCTGAATCAACAACCATTATGGGATATAAACCAAGCATGAGAAGATTCAATGAAAACGAACAGATTAAATAGAAGAGAGAATGCAAATATATTCAAACTCTTGCTCAAAGTCAGCTTCCAACTCAGTTCATAACCACAATCGATCTAAAGTAAAGTTTCACTAATCACAAGCTAATAGATCTAAAGAGAGAAGCAAAATAGTAGTAGTAGCTATGGAATCTCTCTAGCTCTATGAAACCCTAAATATGGTAAATAAAACTGAAAGTAATTGTTGTTCGCATGGGAACATATAAGGATTGGGACGCGGGCGCGCCACTTCGTTGCCTAAGCATCTCCTAGCACGGGCGCGCTGACATTGAACTATACTATGGAGCGACCACGCGGCTACTAATTTCTACACTCTGCTGTTAACTTGATGCTGGTGTTTTGCTGGCTTGAATGCTGCTAATTCCTTCTTCCTCTTTCTTCACTTGACTTCTTTATCTTTCAATTAACTCTCTCAAATGCCCTTCTCTCATGCACTTGCTCAGCTACATTCTTCATTCTAGCACAAGTTCACCATGTCATGCCACTTCCATGCCATTACCATGCTTTTGGAGTTTCCTTGATGCAACCTACAAAACAAACATAAAAGCACTCAAACAATACTAAAAATACTTAAGTTTAAGCATAATTCTAGCAAGTTGATAGCCAATAAGTAGGTCTAAAATCTACCTATCAAATACCCCCAAACTTGAACTATTTTTTACCCTCAAGCAATAAACACAAATACGAACTAAGAAATGCAAACTACATGCTATGCAATTACACTATCATGCAAATGAATCCCAAGATTTTCAGCAATGTCAAGAATTCCAATAAGATAGTCCTCAGAGAAATATCAAGATCTATGAACAAAGCATTAAACTAAGCTAAAGGCATAATGACATACAATCAAATAATCATAACCTGCTATAGAGATGCTGTGTGTGTGTGTGTTGTGTTCATAGATAAGCTTGACAAAGGTAAAGATACCACATGTCATACTTCTTAACAAAGAAAACTAAGGTTTCAAATCAAGAACTATGCACAAAAATGAAACAACAACTACTCCAATACATCAGTACAAGCTAAGGTTCAACAAAGGGTTTATTCTGCTTTATTTTACTCACGAGGGCAATTTTTGCACTTTCCCGCGGTGTTTAATGATTTTTTATATTTCCCATGGCTATGCAATGTCTTATTCCATTAGGCTAACAGTGCTACCCCTTAGCAAGCTTTCAACCAACGACTCCCAAATCATTCAGGCTTTATGGTGCTAGGTGTAGAGACAATCCTCCCGGGCGTACTTACTCAAGTAACAAATGCCTCGAAATAAGACTAGCCACCGTGTTTATTCATTATATATATATATATATATATATATATATATATATATATATATATATATATATATATAGCATACCCATGCTTTCCCAAAACTTGAGTTTTAGTGTCTAGTAGTCATTACTCACTTCCTACATGATTCTATCATTAAAAAGAACGTTTTCCTCTCAGCGGACAAGCATGCTAATCTTAACCAACAAGCAATTAGGAACACTGACGTGCTACCCGATAACATCTAAACAACAGGCATGAATTATATCATGTATGAAATTATAACTAAGCTTAAGATATCAACCCAATTCAAAAATCTATCAAATTTATATGTCATCATTGGCCAAATTAGAATTCAACTAACTAAAAACCTGGGATTATGCCATGTTATGCAACTACACAAATAATATGCAAACAAAAAGAAAAAAAAATTACAGCAAAATTAAACTAATAACTACTAACATGCAATTAACTATATGCAGCATGAAATTACTCTATATGATGCAATTACACTTCACGCTCTAAACTACTGACTAAACCCAATATCCCCAAACTTAGAATATTCATTGTTCGCAATGAAGGTAAAGGGTAAGGAAACTCCCCTATATGTCGGCATGGCCACCCAACTCGGGTGGCGAGTATGGAGGCGGGTATGGCACGGTAGAACCAAAGATTGGCCACTCCACTAGCGTCCCTTACTAAGAAAATGCTTCAGCCAAAACTCTAAACATTCCATTTGCGAACACTGAGAAATTGTCGTGCAGCGCATCCACCTTCCTCTCTAATCGCCTTATCCTGCGATTATTAGTCTCTGAAGTGGTAGGAGGGGTGGCAGCTGCCTCAGCTGGCTGTGGAGACGGTACTGGCGATGGAGCTGACAAAATAAACCATTTTCCCTGAGGGTGTGTTGTGCCACCATCCCAATCATCGAACTTCTAAATAGTGGCATGTGTAATATTCTAGCTCGGCATTTGTAATTACTCATCATCCCAGTTCACTCCAGCTTTGGCACACAGATGGGCTACGACTGACGGGATACTACCAGTGGCACTCCCCCTCATATAACGTAGCATATTCTGGTGGAAGAAGTGGCCCACATCAATGTGCTTCCCTATGATAATGCCCTAAAGAATTATTACCCCCTCAGCTGGGATATAGTGTTGGTGCGTAGATGGCATCAATTTGGCACAAATGAATAGGTTCCACGCCTTCACGTAACGGTTCAGCGCTAAACTAAGAAAGTTAGTAGGCGTGTTTGTGCCTTGCTTGTAGTTCCATTTGGTGCCCAGCACACACAAGTCCTCGATCACCCTATCCAAGTCAGTCTCAAATCGTACGGCTTCTGCCCAATTTGCTCGACCAGTCGGAGGGTCGAGCAGGTTAAACACTTCACGAATCGCCTGTGGGCGATAATTAACATGGATGCCTTTGACAAAGGATATACCACTCTGCATTTCTTTGGCATTCGCATAGAATTCGCGCACAATGGTCATCGGTGCTAGCATAAAACTGGCCACAACCCCCGGCCAGCACCTTTCTCTAATCATTTCCCACAGCTGCCCATCCTGCTTTCCTGGCTTGAATCCCTTTTCCTTCACAAAAGTTTTCGACACGATTATGTAGTATACGATTTTAGCCTCAAGACTGACAAAGTTGGTAAGGTCCACAATGTCTTCATCCTGACTGCTGCTGGAAGAAGACTCAGGAGTGCAAGAGCGTGATCTTTTTGGTGCCATGGGTATTTATAGAGAAGATGCTTGCAAACCCTAACTGTGATCATAGAAGAAGAATCACCCCTAAACTGGTACTCTTGTATGCGATGAGCAAACCCTAGACACACTGAAGAAGAACCCCCAAACTTGGTTTGTGACATAAAGGAGGAAATCTTCTGATAGCTTTGATATAGGGTGAATTACAGAGATCGATTAGGAGAGGAGATTGGGAGATTGCAGTTGCCTAGGAGTGTATGTGTATGCGTATAGAGTAGGAGAATGAGAAGGGCTTTTGATTGCGTAAGGGACTCTGTGAAATCTCGATTGACTAATATAACATATAAGGGTTGGGTCAAGTTTTAAACATTTAAAATCTATCTGGGTTCGGGCATGGGCGCGGGCGCGCCGACTTTAGCCTTATCAATGGCGCGGACGTGTCGGACTTATGCACAAATTGACACCTGGCACGGGCGCGTTGTGTTTGTTCATGGAGATGGCGCGGTTGTGCCACCCTAAGCCCAAGATTGATTATGTTCTGCATTAAAGAAGGCATAAGCAGCAAACTTATATTTATTAACTAACCTGCACACATAGCATTAACAAAAATGAGATATATTAATTCCCATATCAAAATTGCACTGTGTAACGAGTATGTATGATTGTATATCCAAAATGCTATATATATGCAATTTCTACCAAAAAGATATGTGCATTAAGCTCTATTCAAAATTGGTTTCAAAATTTTCATGAGTCTAAGAATTAAACATAAGGGAGGAAATAAGAATGATATGCCATCAGAATTAAATAATAGGAAGAAGTAGAGACATTTGTAACTTAGAATTAAATAGTATGGAGAAATAGACATGGTCAGTTAGAATTAAACAGGAGAGAAAAGTAGACATGATGCATGCATAATTAAATAGGAGGGAGAAGAGAGATGATGGGGTGCCTCCCATCGAGCGTTTGTTTATAGTCCATTAGCTTGACTATCTCTGCCTTGGTCATGTTGTTGAAAGGATTGAGGCAACCTTCTATCTATCGACCTCACCACCATAATAATGCTTCAGCCTCTGCCCATTCACCTTGAATGGTTTGTCTGGGCATTTGTCAAAAATCTCAATTACACCATGTGGAAATACAGTCTTTACTGTGAAAGGTCCTGACCACTTCGATTTGAGCTTTCTTGGGAAAAGTCTAAGTCTAGAATTGAATAGCAGTATTGTTTATCCTGGCTCAAATGTTTTTTCCATGATTCTGCGATCATGTCACCTTTTTACTTTCTCTTTGTACAACTTGGAATTTTCGTAGGCCTGCAATCAAAATTCATCTAACTCATTGAGTTGAACAAGGCGTTTCTCCCCTGCAGCTTTCAAGTCAAAGTTCAGCTTCTTGATCGCATACTAAGCCTTATGTTCAAGTTCCATGGGAAGGAGACAAGCCTTCCCATACACTAGCTGAAATGGCGACATACCCAGTGGTGTTTTGTAAGTAGTCCTATATGCCCATACTGCATCGTCCAGCTTGAAAGACCAATCTTTTCTCGTGGGATTCACAATCTTTTCCAATATTCTTTTCACCTCAAGGTTTGACACCTCTGCTTGGCCATTTGTTTGGGGGTGGTAAGCTGTAGCTACTCGATGGTTCACCCCATATTTGGCCAAAAGTATTGTAAACTGGTGATTGCATAAATGGGTACCCTCATCGCATATGACCTCCCTAGAAGTCCCGAACCTTGTGAATATGTTCTTTTGAAGGAATCTCAAAACCACCCTAGCATAATTTGTAGGAAGGGCTGCCACTTCAATCCATTTAGACACATAATCAACTGCCAGAAGGATGTACAAGTTTCCACATAACGAAACGAACGGTCCCATAAAATCTATCCCCCAGACATCAAAGATCTCAACCTCAAGGATCTTATTTAAAGGCATTTCATTTTGGTTTTGATATATTCCCTACACTCTGACACCTATAACACCTCTGCACAAAGTTGAAAGCATCCTTGAAGAGAGTCGGCCAATAAAAATCTGCCTGCAAAACCTTGGTCGTTGTTCTTTCTCCCCCGTAATGACCTCCATAAACTGATGTGTGGCAATCCTGTAATATACTCTACGTCTCACTATATGGAATGCACCTTCTAATCATTCTATCAGCACATTGCTTGAACAAGTACGGCTCATCCCAGATATACCATTTAACATCGTGGAGAAACTTCTTCTTTTGTTGTCCAATCAAATCAGAGGGAATGATATTGCTCACTATAAAGTTTGCATAATCCGCAAACCATGGCACTTCGCCTTTCACCACAAACAATTATTCATCTGGTAAGGATTCATTAATCATCACTTTGTCATTAGTATCCCTTCCTGGACTCTCTGATCGGGATAAGTGGTCCGCCACTTGGTTCTCGGTCCCTTTTTTGTCTTTGATCTCGAAGTCAAATTCCTGTAGAAGAAGGATCCACCTGATCAGATGGGGTTTTGCATCTTTCTTGGCTATCAAGTATCGAATCGTAGCATGGTCGGTGTATACAATCACTCTTGTCCCAATCAGATAAGAACAAAATTTGTCGAATGCGTATACCACCGCTAGAAGCTCTTTTTATGTGGTAGTGTAATTTAACTGGGCGTCAGTTAGGGTCTTGCTAGCATAATAAATAATATGAAAGACCTTGTCCCTACGCTGGCCTAATATAGCTCCCACAGCAAAATCGCTTGCATCACACATCAACTCGAATGGAAGAGTCCAATCTGGAGCTGTAATCTCGGGTGCCGTAGTCAACTTCTTTTTTAAATGCTCAAAAGCAGGCAGACTTTCCTCATCTAATCTAAACTGGACATCTTTTTCTAACAAACTGCATAGCGGCTTAGTAATCTTGGAGAAGTCCTTGATAAACCGATGATAAAAGCATGCATGCCCCAAAAAGCTACGGACCCCTTTTACAGAAATAAGTGGAGGTAAGTTCCCGATAGTTTCCAATTTTTCCCTGTCCACCTCTAACCCTTTCCTTGAAACTCTATGTCCCAAAATAATACCTTCTTGTACCATAAAATGGCACTTCTCCCAGTTCAGAACTAGATTGGTTTCAACACACCTTTTCAGCACCATCACCAGATTCTCCAAACACAAGTCAAAAGAATCTCCAAAAACTGAGAAATCGTCCATGAAGACTTAAACATTATGCTCAACCATATCAGAGAAAACGGCCATCATGCACCTCTGGAATGTAACTTGGGCATTGCATAAATCGAAAGACATCCTTCTGAAAGCAAATGTGTTAGGTTTGTAATATCATGAACGCAATCAAATTGCACAAATTAAGCAGAAACGTGGAAAATCATAGTTTTAAAATTTTACAAACCATATACCCGGATCATCCTTTATGCGCAATTATTAATTAAACGAAAAGATAAAGAACAAGAATCATACCCTTGAAGATCCGACTTTCTTCAGGTACAAGTTCACCTCCAATCCTTTTCGCGTTCAACTTGAATCCACCGGGTTTGGTTCATTTCTTTTGATCAATGTTAGTCACCCAAGTATTTGGCCTCTAGAGGTGATCCACCAAGGAAGAATAAAGATTCAAGAAGATGAGTATTTGGCAAAACCCTAATTTTTCTATCTCTCATAGAAAAGGATACTCTCTCAAATATTGGAATTATGTATTCACGTATTTTGTGAAAGTGTCAACCAACCTCACCCATAATAAGACTCCTCTTATTTATAGATGTGGGCAACCCTCTTTAACAATTAAATAATTGAGTTTTATTTTAATTAATTAAATTCTTTTAATTAATTAGGTTCCCAATATTATTAGGAATAATTAATTAAACTCTTTTAATTAATTAGCCTCATAATCTTATTAGGATATATGAGAATACTTTTATTAATTAATTTCCAAACTCCTTTAGGAATTAAATAATAATAATAGTAATAATAATAATAAGACTCCTCTTATTAATTTATATTTAATATTTCTAAAATATTAAATAATAAATATTAAGCTTTTTAATTTATTCTATCACCATAGATTAAATTAAATATACTTAACTTATTATTACGATTATGTCATTAACTTCTTAAATAATTATTCTTCCTTTTATGGTGTGACCCTTTAGGTTCTCCATATTAAACCGGTTGTGAATAAATCAATTAGAACATTTCTAATCTTATTTAAATAAATAAATTAAAATTTTAATTTATTTAAATAAATAATATTTATTCTACAATAGGGATAAGCCTCCCTAGCGATCAACGACTTTCTAGACAATATAGATTTCAACGTTAATCATAAAAGAACCTTTGAGTAAATAGTTACTGTATAATTCATTCCTTCCACCATACAATGTCCCAATTAAATATAAGACATGGAATTACTGTCAAGTCTTATTTTATTTAATTATATATATTTCGACTCTTAAATGCACAACTCCAAATAATACAAATTAGAAACTCTTTTTTAATTTCATTCTGCCTTGCTCAAGGACTACTGGGTTGTCATTTATCGAATCACATAGGACCTTTCTCTTCTTTTACTAGAAGCGGTAGATTCTTTATTGATTACATTATCTCCATGTACAACTTATTATACCCAAGCATATCCTTTGATATACCCTAAGGGTCTTAAGGAATAAGTCAAAGTATAACTCATCATATATAAGATACTATTATGATCGCAAGTCCAAGGATCACTTGTACTACTATCACTACAGGAATTCCTATTGGCAGGCAAGTAAAACTCCATTAGGTATTCCTTAGCGAGCCACGTTCAGTGAACTTAATCTCTAATAAGCACCTACATACTTGCTTTAGTGTCTCCACACAAATGATCATGAGATCAATCATCCTCATCCAATGAGCAAGCAACGTATGTACCAATGTATCCGGAATCACTAATCCCTAATTTAGTAATCTAACGATTGGGAACTATTTTAATTTTAAGCTTTCTAAGAATTTAGATCTCATTAGAATGATCATCATCATTATTCTAAAAGTATTGTTTAAAACTATGGGTTTATCACATATTATAAATCAGTAGCATGTAGATAATTAAAAGCCTTTAATAAATTAATACTTTTTATTACAAAGTATATGCTTTATCATCAAACATGATTGACTTGTGTACATACTACTTTCAAAATGTTCCATAAGGACAAGTGAAGGTAGTCTTCTCTTGGCCATCCGGGACTATCACTATTTGGTTGCACCCAGAATAACCATCCAGGAGGCACTAGTACTCATTATCTACTAACCTATCCAGCATTTGATCAATAAATGGGAGAGGGGAATGATCTTTCCTTATAGCTTTGTTTAGTATGCGGTAGTCCATACAGACCCTTCAACCCGTAACTATTTTGGTTGGTATTAGCTCATTGTTTTCATTGGATACCACTGTCATACCCTCTTTCTTCGGCACGCACTACATCGGGCTCACCCAAGAGCTGTCTGAAATAGGATAAATGATCCATGCATCTAACCACTTCAAGATTTCCTTCTTAACCACTTCCTTCATGATAGGATTCAATCTTCGTTGTTGCTCTACTGATGGCTTACTATCATCTTCCAGAAGGATTTTGTGCATACAAAATGAGGGGCTGATCCCCTTTATGTATGCTATAGTCCATCCAATCGCTTATTTAAACTCTCGCAATACTCGTAGCAATTTATCTTCCTGGCAAGACATTAGTGCTGCAGCAATTATAACAGGCAACTTTGAAGATTCACTTTAAAATGTGTACCTTAAATAATTTGGAAGGGGTTTAAGGTCAAGATCTAGAGGCATCTCAAGAGAAGGATTGAGTCGTTCTGATGTCTCCCCAGTGAGTCTGAGTGGTTCAATGGGAATCTTGAATTTTTGCATATATGGTGTTATGTCCAGAATTTGTACATACTTTACAACCTCAGTATCCTCCATATCAGATTCTCCCAGTATAGCACTTTCCAATGGCTCAATGTCAATCAAATTTCTAGCCTCTTCATTTAACACTCTGTCGACTACATCGATCCGAAAGCACTCTTCCTCGTCAGTGGGGAACTTCATAGTTTTAAAGACATTGAACGTGACCTCTTGATCTTGAACCCTCATGGTCAACTCTCCTTTCTATACATCTACAAGTGTTCTCCCTGTGGCTAGAAAAGGTCTCCCAAGAATGATTGGTATGTCTCTATCCTCTTCATAGTTCAAAATGATGAAGTCTGTTGGGAAGATAAACTTGTCTACTTTAACCAAGACATCTTCTACAACACCTATTGGGTATGTGATGGATCTATCGGCAAGCTTTAATGATATATTTGTCAGCTTTGGAGCCAGCAATCCCAACTGAGTGAATACCGATAGAGGCATCAAGTTTATACTTGCCCCCAAGTCACATAGGCATTTGTTGAAAGAAAGTTTTCCAATGGAGCATGGTATTGTAAAACTGTCCGGATCTTTAAGCTTTAGAGGTAGCTTACGCTGCAACACTGTACTACATTCTTCTGTTAAGGCAACTGTCTCATAATCCTCTAATCTCTTCTTCCTTGATAGAATGTCTTTCATAAACTTCGCGTAGCTTGGCATTTATTTTAAAGCCTCTGCGAATGGTATGTTGATTTGCAGTTTCTTAAAGACCTCCAAGAACTTAGCAAACTGTTTGTCTTCTCTTTGCTTTTGAAGTCTCTGTGGATAAGGAATAGGAGGGTAAACAAGTGGTGGTGTGGTTGTGGCTTTCTCGGCCAACTCCTTATGTTCTGTCTCGACTACCCGCTGCTCGAAACCCCTATCAGATAAGCCATTCTCAGAACTTACTGTACCTTGGCGCGGGCACACCAGGGTTTCTTCACTAATGGGCACGGGGGCGCCAGAGTCCAACTCTGCAGTCTGTTTTCCTGATCTCAATGTAATGGCTTGACATTGCTCTTTCCCTTCCTTTCTTGGATTGGCTTTAATATTACTCAGCAGAGCTCCTTGCGGTCTATTGTTCAACAAACTAGCCATCTGGCCCATTTGAGTCTCCAAATTCTTAATAGCCACCGCTTGGCTCTTTATCATCACTTCAGTGTTCGCCATATATTTCAACATCATTTCTTCCATCTCTGATTTCTTTTCTGGTTGAGGGGCATGAGGTGGATGATGTTGATGTTGCTGTTGATAAAATCCAGGAGGGTAAGGAGGCTTAGGTGCATACTACTGATGAGATTGTTGTGGTTGATATTGTTGTTGTTGAGGTTGGTATTGTTGTTGTGGTTAGTGTTGTTGAACATTCTGATTGTTGCTCCAACTGAAATTGGGATGGTTTCTGTTATTGGGATGGTAGGAATTTTGAAACTAATTATGTGGCTTTTGGTAGTTGCTAACGAACTATACCGACTCTGCAGTGATAGTAAATTTTTCTTCATGGTGTGACCCTGCACAAATCTCACAGACATAGGCAACTTGCTTAACTTTGTTCTCGGCCAAGGAATCAATTTTCTTTGCCATTGCTGCCATTTGAGCTAAAAACGCTGTGATGGCATCCACCTCCAATAACCCAGCAACTTTTGGTTGAGGCATCCTGGCCATTGGATTTTGAAAATCATTTGCTGCCATGGTCTCAATAAGCTCATAAGCTTCTTCATAGCTCTTAGCCCACAAAGCTCCTCCTGCAGCGGCATCAATGATTGGCCTAGATTGCCAACCCAACCCATTGTAGAAAGTATTAATGACCATCCAGACAAGCATCCCGTGGTGAGGGCATTTCCTTAGCATCTCTTTGTAACGTTCCCATGCCTCATACAGCGATTCTCCATGTTGTTGCTCAAACTTAGATATAGCAATCCTCATCTTCGTTGTTTTAGCCATAAGAAAGAATTTGGCTAAAAACTTATGTGCTAAGTCCTCTCATGTGGTTATTGATCCAGATGGCAATGAATGGAGTCAACTTCTTGCCTTATCCCTCAAAGTAAAAGGAAACAGTCTAAGCCGCACTGCATCGTTTGACACATCATTATACTTAAATTTGTCACATATCTCAATAAAATTCAACAAGTGCTCGTTAGGATCATCAGTAGCAGCACCCCCAAACTAAACCGAATTTTGTACCATTTGTATTGTTCCTGATTTAATCTCGAAGGTGTTTGATGCTATTGTTGGCCTGACAATGCTAGACTGTAGCTCATTTATTTTTGGCATAGAATAGTCTCTTAAAGCTCTGTGTTCTTCCCTATGCTCTTCTGCCATATTTGTTGATGTTTTAGTGATCTTTTACGTGTTAAAATGACCTGCAGTCGCTCTCCAAGCTTTTCCGTTAATATTATCCTGCCTAGGTACCAACTCAGAGTTTTAAGATCAAGTGTGCATATACTATCCACAAGTACCTGAAATGCAAATAAAGGAAAAATAGAAATGAGATAAGATAAGAATTATTCAAGTCAGACAAATCTAACTTAAGTTGATGATGACAGTAATAAAAATAAAAACCTATCCCCAGCAACGGCGCCAAAAACTTGTTGGCCTATTTCGGGTTTAACAAAACAATCACACTCGTGCAAGTATACATGGTCAACAAGTAATATAGAGTAAGTTAAGTATCGTTCCCATGGAGAAAGGTAATTATTCTTACTCTATCATGCAACAACTATATAGCTATTTCTGGCATCTTAAACGATCGAATAATAGGTAAATTAAAAACTAAAATAATTATCTACACAAAATAACTAATTAACAAACGAAGAGATTCAAATTAGAAAGATATGGGACCCTAATTTCACTTATTGCTTCATCCAGATTATACACCTCTTGTTTAACTTGATTAATTATTATGGACTGCTAGTCGAGAGCACGAAAGTGAAACATGACTATTTGTCAATACACCATGTCCATATCACACAAAATTCACGAAATAGATAGAATTCGTATGAACATCAATATTACCTAACCCACTATATGTCTATGTGAATTACAAGTAATATCAATTTAAGCGAAAGCTCTCTCAACGACTACACATGGCAAGCCGGTATATGTCTATCCAGATTGCAAATCACAAAATCTATCACATGTAAATTTCATGAACACATGCCAACAAGGTCAGATCTGAACTTATATTTCCTTTTTCAATTCCATACAAGTTATCAAGGTAAATGGTGATCAGGCATCTAATCAATAAGCACAACCAAGTTAGGCAATCCAACTATAATCATTCAAGCATCACAACAAGGCATATAAATCTAAACTATGCAATAAGATTCATTAGAATCCTATAATGGTGGTTAGTTCATCTCTAAATCAACAACCATTATGGGATATAAACCAAGCATGAGAAGATTCAATGAAAACAAAGAGATTAAATAGAAGAGAGAATGCAAATCTGTTCAAACTCTTGCTCAAAGTCAACTTCCAACTCAGTTCATAACCACAATCGATCCAAAGTAAAGTTTCACTAATCACAAGCTAATAGATCTAAAGAGAAGCAAAATAGTAGTAGTAGCTATGGAATCTCTCTAGCTTTATGAAACCCTAAATATGGTAAATAAAACTAAAAGTAATTGTTGTTCGTAACTAGCAAATACACCCTTATAAGGAAAATACGCTTTAGCATATTTTAATTGAAAAGTCAAATTTTTTTTCTAAGTCTGACTGGCGTGGCAACGCGGGCACGTATAAGGATTGGGGCGCAGGCATGCCAATTCGTTGCCTAAGGATCTCCTAGCGCGGGAGTGCTGACATTGAACTATACTATGGCACGGCCGCGCGGCTGCTAATTTCTACACTCTGCTGTTAACTTCTTGTTGGTGTTTTGCTGGCTTGAATGCTGCTGATTCCTTCTTCCTCTTTCTTCACTTGACTTCCTTATCTTTCAATTAACTCTCTCAGATGCCCTCCTCTCATGCACTTGCTCAGCTACATTCTTCATTCTAGACAAGTTCACCATGTCATGCCACTTCCATGCCATTGCCATGCCTTTGGAGTTTCCTTGATGCAACCTACAAAAACAAACATAAAAGCACTCAAACAATACTAAAAATACTTAAGTTTAAGCATAATTTTAGCAAGTTGATAGCCAATAAGTAGGTCTAAAACCTACTTATCACATACCATTGCAACTTGATTTAGAACCTTGATTAGCTAGTTAAGAGCCAGAAACTCACAAATTTTCTCTAATTTGGTGAAGTATCAAGCTCGATCGTTTTTCTACTCATAGAGCCCTAGCTTTTTACATAAATAAAATTTTCCAATTATTATTCAGTAAATCCCTTTCTAACGTACTTTTATTGGAATTGTATTTCGTAAATAACCATATATTTTTACGGGATTTACACAGTCATATATAGTCAAACCGTATACAACAGGCATTCACCGTGACATATTAGCAATACGACCATTTTTATGGCAAAAAATGAAATTAGGGTCAGTTTTGCTTACTTAAGTGTACTTGGAGACTCCTATTATAAGTTTTTTTAGATTAGAGTTACTTGTGTAAAAAGGGTGATATTTTGAGGGAGAAAAGTGTGTTTAACCCATATTTTAATTATTTTGATTTACATTCAGTTTGACATGACACACCATAAATTGATGATGTAGAAAGATGACTATTGTAGCGCCCCAAAAAATCGAACCTTTTGTGAATACTTTAATAATGAATAAAATAATATTATTTGTTATTATTATGTGTTGATAAGATGATTGTCGTTCTATAATCTAGAAGTGTCGGAAAGTCGTAGTATTTTAACTACGTGAAAGAATTAAAGTGTTTGAATTTTTAAGACGAAAAGAAAAGCTTTCCGAGAAATTTTCCGAAAAATACTATTCATCATTTTTCGCTCGGAAATTATTTTTGAACTTCCGAGAAATACGTAACGTTATAATATCGAGGTGAGATGGATTATGTAATAATAATTCAAGTATGGAAAACGCAATATTTTGCATGCGGACTTAATTTAAGAACGTTAAGGATTAAAGAAAAAATGAAATGGAATTGTGAATATTGTATAAAGTACAAGTCCAATATGAATAAAGGTAAGCTATGTGGGATTAATATTAAGCCCAAGTGGTTATTAATATAAAGCCCAAAATAAGGTAAGGTAAGCCCAAAGCTATGATCCATTGGATAATTAGGATCCATGGGGCAACCCATGGGTGAACTTGGAGACCAAGACCTTTATGTGGTG
Organism: Panax notoginseng; assembly: GCA_016801055.1. Lineage (NCBI taxonomy): Eukaryota > Viridiplantae > Streptophyta > Magnoliopsida > Apiales > Araliaceae > Panax > Panax notoginseng. The sequence continues at coordinate 141,319,860 of CM029019.1, read as the reverse complement.
GCCAAGTATTTGATGTAGGGAGCAAGTATACTTGGGAGCTAAGGAAGGAATAGTAAGGAGGTTATTAAAGGAGGTGGGATGTCCTAATGACTAGAATACCCTAACTTAGAAAGCCTATAAATACAAAGACTTGGATTCATTATTTACTTATTCAATTTTCATCCAAGTTTAACAACTTAATTGGTAGAGAGAATAAGCACTTATAAGTCCAACCATCTTTTGTTAGATTTTCAAGAAGAAGGAAGACTAGTTATCAAAGGTAATAATCTTATGATCCTATATCTTCCATCTCTACCATTGTAAGGTGATAAGAAAAGTGTAATTTAATGAACATGTATGTTAAGAATCCATAAAAGATTGGATAATCAATGGACTTAAGCCAAATAAGTAAGGAATAAGCAATTTAAATCTAAATAAGTTATAAAATCATGAAGAACAATGATGAACTTGTCATATGTTGACCTTAAGAAGATAGTGTGATTGTTAAGATGTAAGGATGTTGCTTAAATGACTTAAATCAATAATAAGTCGTAAGGAAATGAAATCATGTAGGGTATAATTTGTTAAGTTATGAACTTATGAGGAATAAGCCATAACCTAATTTAAAGATAAGTCGTTGTAATATGTAGTTGGAAATGTCTAATTAATGGATTGAATCCATTTGGAATGATGAACAAATTGTTAGTAACGAAGTTTTGCCGGAATTCACACAATTGGACGATAATCGTCGAATTCGTGAAATTCTTAGAATGGAAGTCGAATTTTGTGTTTGAACTCAGAAATGTTGGTTTTCGATGGAAACAAGTCTTATTTGGCATTATAGAGTTACGGACTCGAAAATGACTGGATTTCAACTTAGAACGAAGAAACGAGCGTTGAACGTCACGAACGTTTATCGTTTTCATTAAAAATGGACTACTAGGTGAATTTTTAGTTAACAAAGACAAATAGATGAAATTCTTGCATGAACATATAGAGCATGTAATTTGTGAACCGTAGGCTCTTGAACGAGCCAATTCGGACTTATAACAAAGAAGTTACGAGCCCGGGAGTTTCACAAAATTTTAAAATTGCCCAAGTTATCTGGTGCACAGAGCTGGCGCCGTGGCGCCAACCCAAGGCTTAAAGGTGGCGCTGCAGCGCTAGTGCCATGCCCAGACATACTGCAGAGTCACGCCGCGGCGCGGCCAAGGGAGTTAAGTGTGGCGCCGCAGCGCCAAGGCCGGGCTCTGGCTACTGTTAACCCGCGCCGCAGCACAAGTTGTATAAGGATGACTGGCGCCGCAGCGCCAGCCTTAAGAAGTACATAGTGAAGAAGGTTTACAAGTATAGAATGAATGGTAATCGTAAGGCAAAACAGTAAAAGATTAATTATAATATTGTTAAGACATGTTTAAACCTCAAGTATGATCACTTAGGGTTGAAGTAACTCAAATTGCAGATGAACGTAAGAATGACGTAACGAAAAGACGGAACCAATAATAACAAATCTAATACGTAATTAGATTGAGAAGAAGGGTAAGATTATTTAGGAACCATGTATGTTTATCCCTGACCTAATGTGCTATGTGATGTTATCATCTACTGTAGAGACCTTAAAGACTTAAAGTGCACGTGTTATAATTGTAGCAAACGCTAAAGGCAAGTATTCTAACCCTTGTTTCAGTTCAATCTGGACAAGTTTTGTGATTCATGTATTCTTACGCATGAGTTAATGTCTGATGAAGTCAACACCAATTCTTTCGGCTAGACTTACGATATGTTGGATTTCTTATAATCTATCAAAGTATTCTCAATGATTTACTAAACTAATATTGGTGTGGTTTTCAAAAGGAGACTGAGTATGCTAAAATATTTTGTTGTCAAACGACAGGCACGTGAGGTTGCCACAACTTAAACGTATACGCTTTTAATGAATGTAGTGTTGATCAACATAGAGTACTATAGGCTGATCACCTAGACATGCTCGTAAGCTATGCCGGACTTACGGACTTCGTGTCGGGATGTCCTTTTCAAAGTACTTACGAAATGCTCATGGTATTGGATCGGAATTGATATTTTACTAAATACTGTCATTGTAAAACGTTTTGAAGGGAAATAAGTGCTATTTTAAATTATCAATAGTACTTCGTAACTATTGTTCAGTTATCGAAGATATAAGATTCCTATGTTTCAAGCATATATGAATGCAGCTAAGGTCGAACGGACCGATGAATCCGGCAAATATAAAGGGAAGGCTAAAGCGAACCGGTAGATTACTTATGTAATAGTATAGGTTTGTAATGATAATATTTGATATTATGACAAGGACAAATGTAATGGTTATAATGAACATGGGGGAATGTTAATATCATTTTGAATATATATATATATATATATATATATATATATATATATATATATATATATATATATATATATATATATATATATATATATATATATATATAAGACATATTCGCTCTTTTAAGGCATTTCAATTGAATGTTTGTGTGAACTGTAGCACCGTGTAGCATCATCTGTTGGGTTGAAAGATACCCGGATTTGGGGGCGTCACAACTATACCAATCAATGCTTATATATAATTTTAAAAAATATATTTTAAATGACTTATTTCACATTTATTAAACAGTCAATAGTGAAAACGTCATAAATTTCATGAATTTTTATTCCTTGATGTCTAATAAATGTAAAAAAAATCGTTTAAAAAATCATTTATAATTACACATAAGTATTGATTGACTTAGTTAGCAAGTCACGTTATCAATTTGTGAGTCAGTATGTCTAATTGAACGTAAATTAAAAAATTTAAAATTTTGATCACTTAATTGCAAAATTTGAAAGATCAATCACTGAAATAAAAAAGGTTAATAGTTTAAAATAATAATTTATATTTATGTCTTTTTTTTAATTCTTTAAGTGGAAGTGAAAACACACTTGATGAAGTTAAAATTGGCCCTAAAGAATGTAACAAGATACGAGTGTACTAGTGTAATAGCATTAAGGCGAATATGAAAAAAATAATGCCTTTGTGCATGTGTTGACAACCTAGAAAAGGATGTGATCTGAGCCTCCGAGGATCCGAGCTCTACAACAATAGCAATGGCTAGCTAAAAAAGAAAGTATATAAATTTTGAGTTTCAAAAAAATTTAAAATATCTCTAATTTTAAAATAGATAGAATATTAATTTGATTCAATACAAAAAATGGGGTCTCACAGTTACTATTAGGGCAAAAAACATTTGACACAGTTTTTTCACATAATTCCTCTTGCACTGCTTCTATTAAAGTTTTACTTGCAACATAATAGATTTTATTTAATTTCTCGGTCTAATTGGTGGGAAGTAAAAATAAAAGGGGAAAAGTTACTTGTTCTTTATTTAATATATCTATTTCTTATCAATTTGGTTGAGAATTTAAAATAATATCCAATTGCAAGTCATTTGAACCTTCTATAAACTTTAATGGAAGCTCCAAGGAACACATTGAAATAATTAAAAAGTATGGGGTAAAAGGTTCAAAATGTTTTCCACTCCTATTATTATTAAACCAGACCCAAGAAGAAATGTTCCCCATTTACTTTTATGGTCAAATTAATTATTTTAAAATTAATAAAAAATCATACTATCAATTTAAATACACGCAAAGAGACTATAACCATCATAAACTCGTATAATTATGCAATTTTGAGATCTACACATAAAATTGAATCATATTTTAATTACACATTTCAATTTGATTTAGTTGTAGTCAGTATAACTATATAATGTTTTCATACAAACTAGTTGATAACCCGTGCAATGCGCAGGCTAGTTTGAATAATAAATTTAATAATTTGCAGAACATTCATGTCATATCTCAGCTAAATATTAATTTCATTATTTGAAAGTGAAGTAGAATAGTGAATCGTTGTTGTTTGTAAAGTTGTAAACCCAACTTTTCTACATGAGGGCAATGTCAATTCTTAAGAATTACTCCCTTGCAGGTTGCTTTTGCAACTAAAAAGCAACATAAAAATTTACTAAAAAGCCTCCTAGAAGAGGTTCAAAATTATCATACAATAAAACAATTGAAAGGATGTTAAGTTATCTATCCATTTTTTCTTGCTCATTATAAGTCTCAATAAAAAAAAATTAGACAAAAAATATTTTACTTTATCCTTTTCATTAATTGTAAAACTCATGAACATAGTGTAAGCTCAATTGAATGTATTCGTCTCAATTATACCCTCAGGTGTCCTGTTTTCACTCTCTATAACCATTTACAGCAACTAAAACAAATGATACCATAAAGGAAAAAGGAACCTGCTTCACCATAAAAAGCTCAATAATTCCCTCCCCTCTTTATCCTTCCCACTTATATAAATAAACAAAACAAAACCCCATCTCCTTGACATTTCTCACTCATTGGTTGCCTTTTCCCTAACAGAGCATCTGGAGATTTCCAAAAAAACCCAACAATCCACCTAAATAAACAGAAAATGATCAAGAGTTACAACCTTTAGAGGTGTCAAAAGATGTTGGTGGGTGATAAAATAGCAAAAGGGTAAAAGAAGTTCAAAACCCACACATCAAGAAATTCATTAACCACACATCTACCAAGTAAATTTAAAAGTAAATAATCAAATAGCTAACCTTAAGATAGAGAACACCACCGCCCAAAGCACAATTATCGTCGACGGTAAAGTCAAGGTGAGCCTTGATACTATAAATTTAAACACCCCTCCAATCAATTGAGGTGTTTTTAGAAGTCACAGATCCCATAAACGTCAGTAACAAATCAACGGCACTATGAAAGTTATTAAGGACGGGCGACGAAATTTGTCTAGGCAGAACTGGAAGTACATTTGTTGGCCTGAACGGAATCTTGAAAGCATACTCAAATAAAAATTCAGACTTTCTGAACTAAACCAAAATTAAAAGTAAAAATGCTACCTTTATCAAGCATTTTCAAAGCACAATAATATTCGATCATTGATACCATAGAAATCAAAATGCAATCACTTTTCCCAAATATGAAAGGTAGTAATAATTCCTTAAAATATCAAAGAAAGCAAAAAAAAATTGAAATTTTTAGCACACAATTAATCACACAGTGTGCATATATTCATATCATTCCTAAAAAATTTAAATAAAAAACAAATGCCAAAATTTTATATCCAAAACAAATTATGCGCTTCAGTCACATAGTGAGAATCCCCATTCAAAAGTCAAAGCTTGAACGAAATTATGAATGTAAAGTCAAAGTAAAATCTTTAAGCTAAACTATGAGTGTAACATCAATATTAAAAAGTATTTACCTGAATATAATATATAACATGAGAAATTTAAAGAATTACTTAAGAGCATGTGTTGATTAAATAGATAGCCACCATTTAGCCAAAAATACATAAATAGATAACCACAAAACAATACAATCCATAACTCCATATAACACCAAAAATAATCTCCTCATCACAATGCTGAAGTAGATAATTATTGAAACCCTGATCTATAAATGACGCAGCCAATATTTGATGCAAGAGCAAAAAAAAGTTTCAAATTCATGGTGGGCAAAATTTTTATATATTTACAGTTTTACATTATTTCTTCTATAAATAAGATTTTTAGCACTATTAAATTTTTTTCACCCAATTCATGATGGGTAATTGCCCACCTTATTGTGTGAATTGATATGCCCCTAATGTTAAAGCATTTAACTATTCCTCCATCATCCACAAATGAGAGTTCAATTTCTCTTTCTAGGATGTATGAAAATGAAACCCTTTTAAAAGAAATCTACAATAAATCTCATTATATCTAAGAAAGTAAGTTATCATCTTGGTATCTACAATGCATATTTTTTGTACATACATCAACAAAAGCAGTTCATCAACAAACAAAATATTATGTAGTAAGTTGTAATCTGTAATTTGTACTCTGTCAAAATTATGAAAGGGATCTGTAACAACTTCAGTAAATCTTAAACTTAACGGACGATACTCCCATTATGAACACTATCCTGTCACACTTGTATTGTATCAAAAATTCTCTAGTCTTGTTGTCATAAAATATAACAATGAGAAAAAATATCATAAAGATGGTACTTCATTCTTTATTAGTAGTGTTTCTCCCCATGTTTGGGACCAAATTTAACCTATTAAAAAACAAATGGTAATTCATTCTCCTGTCTTAGTGAATAATCCCATGCCAACCAGCAAAGTATGGATGACTCGATTACTAAAAAAGTAGTTTTTTTTTATTAGTAAGAATTATACCATTTTATCCGACAAAAAGTCTTTTCTAGTATAAATAAAAGAGCACTTAATGCCACAATATTGAACTGGATTATATGACAGTACCTTTGGTAACTAATAATATTCACAAAGATAAGTATATACAAACATGCATATATCTTTTATATGTAAAAGAACACCAAGCACAGATAATGGAGTTGAGGCCAGTTTTAGTCAGTATTGTCCACGGTGTATCATCATATCCTTGAGATAGAACCTTCTGCAATTGAATCCTATGAAATAGTCGCAAAAGAAGTCATGTAATTTATAATTTTACAACAACAAAAAAAGGTTGTTGAATCAAACAATCTAATAGCATAAATTCCGATGTGTATAAAAGCACTTACTTTCCTGTGCCATTCAAATCATCATAAGTGATGAAATTGCTATTCCAGACAGCAACATTGAACTCTCTTAACCCTTCAATTAGAGTCAAAACAAATTTCTCTTGGAAAGTAATATTTTTACCTCAATCTAAAAAAAATCCACAAACGAAATTCAAATTCCAAATTCCAATTGAAACTTAATCGTAATAAATTTCTCCCAACATCAATCAAAGTTGGATAAAAGCTCAAACACGCAAATCACAAGATAGAAGGAATTAAATGGGTATGGCGTTTGGATTCATCAAAAACAAAGTGGATGAATTTCTGGTAAGAGCAGCAAGCAGAAACTTTAATTGAATCCCTCAATTTCCTCGTTGTACTACCACTAATTGAAGGTAATAATGGAGGCTTTAGCGTTGAGAAAATGTCTGACAAAGAAGAAGACTCCATAGTAGAAATGGAAGGGGGTGGGTTTCCATATGGAGGGGTAGAATTAAAGATATCATGGGACCCAAAGTAATTCACAAATTCAATCAAATTACAATCCCCATAGTAAAGTTTATAGCTTTTTCTGTTCATAAAACAAATGAAATCTAGAAACTTAATTTTCCAAATTTTGGGGCCAAAACAGATCACAAATCAAAAAGTATAAATGAACAAACCTCAAGTACAAAAACTACAGTGACATCACTTTGGGGTTCAAATTACACACTCAAAAACACACAAATTAATTTATTTAATTAAACAAATTATTTTTTACCCAATTTCTAATCAAAGCTACAAATCTACAATTGAGCTCAGATGGAGGGAGAAAGTAAAGAACTTAAACCAAAAAAGAAATGCCCCAATACAGATTCACAAATGTCCAAACAAACATTAAATATCAAATCAAAACCACTAAATAGAAACTTCCCTAATCTGAATTGCGATCAGCACTACATTTGAACTCGAAATAAAAATGAGATTCAGATTCACTAACACCAACAGTTAATTTATCGAATCCCAATCAATGAACAACATTAACAATAACACCAACATTCCTTCATTCAATCCTCAACAACAAAACCCAAAATGATTTTCAATTATTCTGTTATTTGGCTATGAAAGGGAATTGAAAAAAATATATGAAGAAATTGTATTTGTTTGGTGTACCTGTGCGGAACGAAATAGACCCGTACATTGTCGTTTTGGGTGGGAGAAGTGTCGGAACAATCTTCGGAAGCGGAATTAAAAGGAGCGAGAGAAGGGGAACAGGAATATGAAAGTGAAATAGGGGTGAGGGTAGCGAAGAAGAGAAAGAATTGGGAATGAGGAACGGTTTTGTCGATAAGGGTCGATTCCAATTTAGCGTGAGTTTTTTCCAATTGAGCGAGTTAACTCATTTCAAATTGAGTGATTCGGCTCACCTAATTATGCAATTTAAAGGATAGGTTATGATGTCTTTATATATAAGGTATTGATTCTCTTATTTTCATCTCATCTAGGTAAGGCTATAAACGAGCCAACATAGTTCGGGCTCGACTAAAAAAAATACGAGCGAAACTCTGATTCGTTAATAATATGATTCAAATCTGAGCATTAAAAATATTTTGAGGAAAAATATGAGTAGAATCTGAGCAAGGTTATACTCGACTCGTTTAATATTCAAACTATTTGAATTTTTTATTGTGATTCGATACATACTCGGTTAATATATATTCGATTAGATGTTCGATACATTCTCTTATAATATATACAAATTTAAATCAAATTAGGATAATTAATTATTATTTGTTTTGTTTTTTATTTTAATTGTGATTTATATTTGTAAAGTGTAATAATAAATATATTTTCTCATTTTTAAATAAACTAACAAATTCAATTTATAATTATATTTATTATAAAACTAGTTATTATGTGGAGACTCGAATTCGAGCTTGAATTTGAAGTTCGCGAGTAGTTTGAATAAATATTCAAGTCGAGTCGGATTGAATTCGAGTAATAAATATTCCAGTCGAGTCGAATCTGAGTAGGATTTTTCAAATATAATTCGAATTCGAGCCGAATTCGAGTACGAATTTATCATTTCGAGTCGAATTCGAGTAGCTCTATGTTCTCTCCGGTTCGACTCGTTTACTCCCTTATAGAGGTGGCAAGCGGGCGGGCCCGGGCCGGACTAAAATGGCCCGGGTTTTAGCGGGCTGAAATTATGAGGCCCGTGGCCCGGGTTGGGCCGGCTCGGCCCGGGTTGGGCCGGCTCGGCCCGGCCCGGACCAGCCCGCAGGCTTCTTTCTCTTTTTTTTTTTTTGCAAAATCTTGATACACCAAAAATAATAATAATAATAAATATTAAAAATAATAAAATAATTTATAATAAACAATAATTCTAATTCAAAAACAACATTGAACGAGCCACAATTATGTGGTTTGCTTTATAGCATCCAATAATACCCATGAACTTACATATACGCAATATTTGGTATCCTGCTTAAGTCGGGGATAGTGCAATGAACTGCATTTTTTAGTGAGCGTGCTATCTACACTGCTAATTGCGTTTAGATTTCCTTTTCTTAATTTCTTCTTTTTCTTTTTCTTTTTTATCTTTGTGCATGTTCCTCTCTGTGGGTGAAGCAATTAATGAAGGAAAAAAAGAAAAGAAAACAGCCGCACACACACACACACACACACACACACACACACACACATATATATATATATATATATATATATATATATATATATATATATATATATATATATATATATATATATAACTTAATTCCAAGTTGCATATGAGCCACCAACCGTCCATTACTATTAATTACAATTAAGAAATTAAAGAAATGAAATTAAGATAATGATGTGGTTCTAATCTCTTTAATATGCAACTTGGACTGGTACCATGTCCGTACAAGTATTCGTCCATCGATTAATTAACAAATGAGTATATAATTATATATAGTTAAGCTGAAATATACATATATAATATAATATATAATATAGTTACATGCATGCAAAGATCTTTTACTCCCGAAGAAGACACCATTATTTTCAATCTCTATAGTTGAAGATTGCATTAAAAATAAATAATTATTGTAGTTCAATTGGTTTAAACTCTTATTTATTTATTTATTTAAAAAAAAAATCACGGGCTACGGACCGGGCCAAAATGGCCCGTATTTTCCTGGACTAAAAAGCTGTAACCCATAGCCCAGCCCGTGACGGACGGGTCAACCCGGCCCGCGGGCTTGGGCCATGTTTACCAGGCCTACTCCCTTACATCGAAGTAGAATTCTCTCTAAAGAACTAAAGAAAAAGAATTCTAAATACAAATAAAATCCTCATTTTCTTTGTTTGGAATTTCCAATTCAATTTTTTATAATTCTTTATTAAAAATTGAGAACCATTTTTATTATCTTTATATAGTTCTATTTTCATTTCAGGGGTTAAAAGAAAGGTTCCTCAATGACATACTACACATTTTTGTATATTAGATTTCCTCAACTTATTTCTATACTAATATAACCCGTGTCTATTTATTTAGTATCTCATCAAAAAAGTCCTATCTAGTTCACTCTAAAAAAATGATAATTGTAAATCTCAAAAATATAATTTTCAATATCAAAATATATGGAATAACTGTTTTCATCCCTAAAATCAATTTTAAAATATTTAATTTGATCAAAAAAGTTGATAAAAGACATTTATGCTAAGCGTCTCGTTAAAGATTCACGTTACCTCCATTTTCAGGTAAATTATCATAGCCACAATATTGTAAATAGTCAATACAACACCAGAAATAAGTAACAGAAAGGACGGTAAAAAAACCACTTAACGCTGATAATTTAACAGAATGCATCGTCGCTACTGATGCTCTACATCAAACCAGAATAGGATGGAAGTTCGAGCATAAATAACCCGAATTCGCTGCAAAGCTAGGCTTCCACTCGTCAAGACAGCCTTAGCACCCCCTTCAATACGAGTTTGAGAAACAGAGACACCGTCACCACAGCACTTCAGCAATGAAGGGGCAACCTTGGAGCACTTGGCTGTGCTTACAATTGCATAAGAAAGGTAGTCTAGGGGATTCGACTCGCACTGAAGTATGCAACCATCAATTGACAGCTTCCCGCTTCGATGCAGCAGGCAGCAACCAAGCTCCGCCTTCACGGTTAAGTTTGCCAGTTTGCACGAGGACAGAAACTCCAACGCACTGCTCAAACATAAGGAATAGTATATACAAAAATCTGTTGTTTGCCATCAATAGATATATGGTGATTTTTTAAACAGCTCAATTCAAACTGCTGGAATTCTATTCTCATAGCGACTTGGCTTCGCATACAATAGAGATGAACTATAGTTTTTGAAGAAAATGATTTAAGTCGGAAAGTCTTTGATTTGAAACAAGCATTCAAATTTCAAAATATATTATCCATAACACCTATAAAATATTTTTTAACAGATGAATATTAAACACCTATAATGTACTCAAGGTAATAAGTCCTATCAAGGGAAAGAAAGAGTCGATATCATATGACAACCTGTCAATTCAGGGTAGGGGCAATTATAATAAGTGAGGCCAATATAGATAAAGCTGACCCCCAAGATTAGTTTGCCTCACTTTCAGGGGTGTTTCATGCTTCCTTATAAGGTGAGCTCTTTAGTTAAAAATTTCAGGTAGTCCCGATATTATTTTTTTTGAAAACCCTGTAAAATGAGCTCAGTGAATAAGACAACAGGATAAACGACTTGCATACCTGTCTGAACCCCGTGAACAAATAAGAGTTGTATCATCAGGAAGGTCGCCTCCACCAATCTGAGCAAATTTGAGGCAGAAAAAGGAATGGTAATATTTTTTATGCTACAAATCATTCTTTTTCAGCTGGTGTAAGAATTATGCGAGTAAGTTGGGCACTCCCTGTAACCGTATGAAATATTTCTCTGTCTATCTTAACTTTTAAGGATAGTTGGCTGACATGAAATTATATATCGCAAACAAAATTTAATATTCTTTATTTTTCTTTTCTTGACAATTAAAGCAAATATATGTGTGCGCGCGCGCGCGTGTGTGTATATAATACAATAAAATTAGGAAGGAAAAAAAAAGAAACTCTTAGCTCACAATATATGTAAAAGTAGAAAGCAAATTTGTGACTACAAAACATCAAGTCCATGTTACACTAACATAGTCGAATACTACCTCTGTTCCAAATTATAGATCACTTGCCTTTTTATTTTACAAAGGCAATTGATCTTATGTTTTGGAACGGAGGAAGTATTAAAACAGCAAGCAGAGAAATTAGATGTTACCAGTCTGTACCTCATGCGAAGAAGAGAAGAAAGAAATAGACAACAAATACTAGTTGTTCCAAGTTGAAAGAAACCTAATAAAATCATTTTATATCTCTCCGATCAGATAAATAATGACCATGAAGAGCAATAAATAAGTCAAGTTGGAAAAAAAGAATGGAACTTGGTCCCCCCTGAAAGGGATGTTAAAACCTCATCATCACACTTATTCGAAGAAAATGTGTCAAAAATGAAAACTCAAAGAATGTTAAAAACATAAAATAAACAACCGCATTTGCATTAATGTATGTTTTTTTGGTAATAAATTGTATCAAATCAATTATTAAAACAACCCTAGATGAGGTACCACTCTTAAGAAAGGAATTAAAATTGTAAAAAATTTAAACAGATGGTTTCTACACTAAAATAAAACATTATCATATATGTTATAAAAAACAGAAAAGGACAAATAAGACCCAGAGTAAAACATAAGAGTACATACAACACTAGAAAGAACACCGCCTCCATGTACAAAAATAAAGCAAACTTAATTTCAGGGATTTTTTCCCGAGATTAACTTGACAGCTGTTCAAGTTTCTGAAAGAGGACCGATTCATTCTATTTTTCTCTGTCTAACCTAAAACTGAACTAACGCTAATGTGAATAGCAATTTACAACAAATAAAGCTATTTGAAGTAGCATTAACATGGCCCCCAAATTCCGACCTATTTCGTTGATAACAGTATGGATATACCTTGATTATAATCAACCAATTCCCTAATCCAGTCCTTCAATCGTTGTTTCTAAAAGCTTTATAAGCTTTACCCAATTTGAATCCTGCCCTTACCTTTTCTCCTCCAACAGAAATCGTTGTCCTATTCTCTCTTCTTCTCCTTCTCAGTTGCTGCTGTCTCTTCTCAGTCAACTCCAACGGCAATCTGCTGCTAAGATTCTCCAACAGCTCTTTGTGTAAGGTATAATATTATATAAATATCTCTTCCTTTTCTCATCTGCTGCTAAGTTTCTTAAAGTTCTAGAGAGATGAGAAAACTCTAATTCCCAAAATTGAAAAGTAGCGATACCCTATTAACGCTAGTGAAACTAGCATTACTCTTCTTAATACCCTTCCAGGATTGTGTCCTTCTTCTTCGACTTTGAAGCAGTGCCATGGGCCAGCATATCGTTATTTCTAGTAACAGTTAGGGAGGGCGACTAGCGAAGGTAATTAGGTTTCCTTTTATTATAATCTGCCCATACCACTATTTCAACTGGCAAAAAACCTGAATATATTTGGGTTAGACACAGAAACGCTCAATGTTTTGGTCCTGACTGAGACAGTTCAACTTCTGTCAAGTTAATCTCAGTAAAAAATCTAATTTCAGGTTACCGAGGAAATTTGACTCCACATAATAGAAGAATGAATAAGTTAATCAGAAACAGAATACTTAAAAGAGAAAACACCATTGGCCAATAACTTCCTTGGTAAAAAGTTGACAGCAGCATGTACCAACTATTTTAAAATTTAGACGGTCAAGAAAACACCAGCAATCATGAAAATAATAGCCCTTTGAAGGTAACTAACCCAGAACATACCAGACAAAGTGGCTTTTTTATCTGAATATCAGAAGCACGATGACTCCCTCCTGCCCCAATCAAAATGGTGTCACCAGGCCTGCATGGCTCAAGTCTTTATCAAGTTTCGTTCAAACCACACGACTCTGGGATCAAACCCAAGCAAATATAAGTTTACAAACCTAGCAGCAGAGACAGCCGCTTCAACACTGGGGAAAACTCCAGCTTGAGATAAATCTTTGATGGACCGATCTACTCGCAACCATAAACGAGGGTGACATGCCAGGAAGAGCCATCTGTGGCAAACGAGGGCGGTGTTATACCGATCTGCAAACTCAACAGCCATTCATGACAGAAACAACATGAAATTGTATCATATACACATACTAAGCCTAAAGATTTAAAGCACCCGGTTACTAGCATAGTAGCACGAATGCAACAATTATTCCAAGCACTTTCATAAAATTTACCAATCCTCACAGCTCATCTCAAAATCAATGGTATGTGGTAACATGGAAACAGTAAATACAAGTATGGATATGCAGAAGATATGGATGAAAACATATGTAAATTATTCACAGAATTACAAGTTATGTAACTAAATTATTTTATTTAAGAGTTCTCCCATATGAGATATCTCTAATCAACCATATCACTTACCAATGCCTTTATAATCTTTTCATTTCATGCAAGAGATCAAATAACCATTGTGAGCCCATGAAATAAAGAGGGGTACGTACACGACAAGCAATCATAATGGAGCGAGCACGTGACCCAAATGAACTATGTGTGGCCCAAACTAAGTAACCTGCACGTGAGCTTCCGGAAAACCTACCCTTGAGCTTCCATCAAGAAGGTCGGAAGACCTGCCCTTGTGCTTCCGTCACAATAGCTCAGAAGGCTTACCCTTGTGCTTCTGTGAAGTCACTACCGAAGGCCTACCCCTGGGCTTCCGCCAAGGTTGGTCGGCTCTAATTTGTCTTAATGATTGTGGAAGAGCTACCTGGACACATCTCACGGATAATGCAGCCTCAGATAATCAAGTTTGGGAGGTTGCCTCCTTGAGCTCCCCGGCAGAAGGCTCAAGGAGGCCTCCTCTACATGGGACCTGACTGAGGGACTTGGATTGGTGGGATGGAAGGATAGGCTTCATGAAGATGGTACATTGACCCATGGGACCCACTTCACCTAAGTGGCACATGACTCCGACCATCTGACCAAGAGTTATCCACACCTATAAATACCCGAACTAGAGAGAGGACTTTTGATCACCTGCACATCTCCCAAGAGAGTTCTGCCATTGTCAATGAGTGAAGCTTGCATGTTCTTCTCCCCTCTCCTACTCTCAACCAGACCATCTCCTTCATTGATTTCTCGTCTCCTTGGCACAACCCTTCAAACCCCTAACCCTAATTTGAAAAGGTATGATTTTCCGACCAACAACCACTAACTTAGAGGTACCAGTAACTCACCAACCAGAATGTGGGCTTTATTTTTGTATTCAATCTCCAATTTACCTCAAACTGGTTTGATTAAGCACTTCTTACTTCTAAATTTTTACATAGTATTATAGAATTAAGTATGTTTGATGAAGCTGACTTTTAATTTTGTAAGGTTTTGATACCTAATTACAACCGTGAGATGGGGTAAAAACAAAATTCTCAATGATTTACACATTTATAGAAACCCTAGCAATTGCTGTTGTGTGAAACTCATGGCGAAATCCTAGGCAAACCTTAACATGCTTTAAGAGAATCAATCAACAGACCCTTAATTTTCAGAATATAGATAGAATAGCAAACAATTCTTCACCATTCTAAGAGGTCATAGTATTAATCCTAAAGCTAGAAATAGACACTCTCTTAGTGCAACAAGCCAACTCAGAAATGCATGGACATCTCAGTAAAATTGATCTAATCTGTTGTGAGCAGTGGCACATGAAGGGCTAATCCGTCATTAACTACAGGAAGTGGCAAGAAGCTGATTAACAGAAGTAACTAACTGGAAGTTGTTGAAGCTAGAGTTGAATAGAAATTGAGAGGGAAAATATATTTCAAATAGAGGAGGGAAAGTTGGTTACTATGAGAGCTGTAATAGAATAGATTGAGAATATGTATAAATAGGAAATACTGTAGAGAGAGAGGGATCTTTTGGAAAAATATCAATACTCTGTAATCTTTTGTCTATCAATCTATACAAATCTTACTACCATTTCTAAGTCTTCCATTTTTTTTCTATTCTTTTCCATTCTATATTCATTTATTTAAGTTGGTAAATCTGAATTCACAACATTTGGTATCAGAGCCATCTTTCCTTGGCCCTAGATTCATAATTCTTTTTCAATTTCCTAACTCAACCCTTTTTTCTTTCTGAAATCTTACCAAAGCTACAAAATCGTGGTGCCATTACATAATAATGGCGACAGGAACTAGATCGAAGGATTCATTGGAGGAAAGTATTAAGAAAACTGATTTCCAGGTTCAAGAGCTCATGAATAGCCATTACCATCTGCAACAAACGGTGGACGAACTGGGAACTGGGTTCAAAAATGGGCAGAGTACAATGGAGTTGATGATGACGCAATTCCAGCAGTTTATCAAAGGTAAAGACTCTGACCTTGGAAACAATAATGAACCTGTGATAGAATTGGGACAAACTGATGGGAGAAATGTGGAAAATGTGGTTCAAAGAAATTTTCATCCTAAATTTGATTTTCCAGTTTTTAATGGATTAGATATCAAGAATTGGATAATGAAGTGTGAATACTTCTTCCAATTCCACCCTATGAATTACATACTAAGATTGAGAAGTGTAGCCTTGCATCTTGAAGGTGAAGCAAGATCTTGGTTTTTGACTTATTTTAAAAATAATCCAAATGTATCTTGGAAACAATTCATAGAGGATGTTGAAACCAGATTTGGGGATAGTGTTTCTAGCAATGCCTTGGCAGAATTCAATAGATTACAACAGAGTACAACAGTCAGTCATTATCAGAAGAAATTCGAATTTCTTAGAGCCTTGGTTCAATTGGAAAATCAGGGATTGGATGAGGCCTACTTTGTTAAGTGTTTTGTGGGTGGATTAAAGGAAGAAATAGGTGGTTTTGTGGGTTTACTCAAGCCAAAAAAATTAACCGAAGCCATAGCAGCTGCTAGAGTCCAAGAAATGACTGTGGAAGCCATTTACAAAAGGAGCAAACACACTCCACAATTGCATAAAACCATAGCCAACAGTGGTGAGAATCACACAGCTGGGTTCAACAACAGGACTTTTAAACCAAAATTTCAAAGCAGTGGAGACATTCAAGTGGGAAATTCTCATATTGCTGGTGGACTTCATAAGGACAGTATGGGAAATCATGTAAAAAGATTGACATTTGGTGAAATGCAAGCAAGGAAAGAAAAGGGGCTATGTTTCAACTGTGATGAGTTGTTTACCCAAGGGCATAGGTGCAAATTTAAGCAACTCTATTTGATAACTTGTGATGATGACTGGGAGGAAGTGGTTAATGATGAAGCTGTTAGCACAGAACCAGTGGACATGATAGACCACCAAACGGAAACAGAGATGGCTATTTCTATACATGCTTTGAATGGTAATACCTCTGAAACTACATTAAGGATTAAAGCTTCTGTGCAAGGTAAACAAATTATCATTCTTATTGACACTGGAAGCACTCACAATTTTCTGAATAGTGACACAGCTAGTAGATTACATTGTACCAAAGAAGTAGACAAACCTATGCAAGTATGTGTGGCTGATGGTTACAAAATGATATGCAATGAAAGATGTAAGAAATTTGAATGGGGAACACAAGGACACAAGTTCTGCACGGATATGAGGTTGATACCTCTAAAAGGTTGTAATGCTGTGTTGGGGGTTCAATGGTTAAAAACCTTGGGAGATTGTATGTTCAACTTTAACACTTTGACTCTCAGTTTTTCTGTGGGAAAGGACAAAATTATGCTGAAGGGTACTAGTGATGGACATCAAAATTCTGTAGCTATGATAACTGCAGTGAGTTTACAAGAAGCCTGGCGAAAAGAACAGTTATCACTATTAGCCTATGTTTGTGCAATACAGGGTCAGGAACTTAATAATCCACAGCACCCACCTCAGATTCAACAAGTACTACATACATTTGAGGATGTTTTTAACGAACCCAAAACATTGCCTCCTCAGAGAGACTTTGATCATAAAATACCAGTGAAAGTAGGTTCCGAACCATTTACAATCAGGCCATATCGATATCCCCATATCCAAAAAACTGAGATTAAAAAAATTGTTAAGGAAATGTTGGAAGCAGGAATCATACAACCAAGTCAAAGCCCATTTGCTTCTCCGGTGCTGTTAGTAAAGAAAAAAGATGGTTCTTGGCGATTTTGTGTGGACTATAGGGAATTAAATAAAATGACAGTCAAAGACAAGTTTCCTATTCCCATCATTGAAGAATTATTGGATGAGCTCAAAGGATCTACAATTTTTTCTAAATTAGATCTAAGGGCTGGTTATCACCAAATAAGGATGAATTCAGATGATGTCTCCAAAACAGCATTTCGAACGCATGTAGGCCATTATGAGTTCTTGGTTATGCCCTTTGGCCTCACAAATGCTCCAGCATCATTTCAAGCTCTCATGAACAAAGTGTTTTCTGCACACTTAAGGAAATTTATTTTAGTCTTCTTTGATGATATATTGGTCTATAGTTCAGATTTATCTTCACATGTTAAACACTTGGAAGTGACGTTGGCATTATTGAGGCAGCACACTTTATTTGCCAAATTATCTAAATGTTCATTTGCTCAAAACAAGGTTGAATATCTGGGTCATATCATTACTGCTGAAGGAGTTTCTGCAGATCCATCCAAGATAGCTTGCATGCTTAAGTGGCCTGAACCAACTACAGTCAAAGGACTTAGAGGATTCTTGGGTTTAACAGGCTACTATAGAAGGTTCATCCGAAAGTATGGAGAAATTGCTAGACCATTAACTACACTTTACAAAAGGATAAATTCCAATGGACTAATGAAGCAACAGAAGCTTTTCACAAATTGAAGGAAGCTATGAGTTCAACTGAGGTATTGGCTCTACCTGATTTTACTCAAACTTTTGTAATTGAAACTGATGCTAGTTCCAAGGGTATTGGGGCTGTTTTGATGCAAGGGGAAGACCATTGGCATTCCTAAGCAAGGCTTTAGCTCCCAAACACTTGGGTTTATCTGTTTATGAGAAAGAACTCCTTGCTATTCTGCAAGCTATTACTAAGTGGAGATCTTACCTAATTGGAGCCCATTTTGTTATAAAGACTGATCATCAAAGTCTGAAATTTTTTATGGAACAAAGGTTGTCCACTTTTCTGCAGCAGAAATGGCTAAGTAAAATGCTTGGTTATGATTATGAGATAACCTACAAAAAAGGGCAGCGACAATATTGTGGCAGATGCCCTTTCTAGACGAAATTGGGAGGATCAACCTTCTTAAGCAATGGCCATTACTGGAGTGGTGCCTACTTGGGTGCAGGATATTCTCTTTTCCTATGAAGGAGATGAAAGCATTCAGTCCATCATCCAATAAGTTACTGTGTCACAAGGCAGTGTGCCTCATTATACATTTTCAAATGAGATTTTGAGATACAAGGGACTGATTTATGTGGGTTCTCAAACAAATCTAAGAAAAAATATATTTTCAGTTTTTCATGAGAGTTCTATAGGTGGCCATTCTGGAATTCAAGCAACTATTAAGAAAGTGAGAGCTTACTTTGTTTGGGATACCATTACAGCTGATATTAAACTTTGGGTACAAGAATGTGAAGTTTGCCAAAGACACAAACCAGAAAGTATATCTTACCCAGGGCTGTTACAACCGTTGGAGTTACCTTATAAACCATGGACTGACATTTCCATGGATTTTATTGAAGGGTTGCCTAATTCCGAAGGACGAACAGTTATTTTAGTCATCATTGATAGATTTTCTAAGTTTGCTCACTTCATTGGGTTACACCATCCTTATACTACTAGTACAATAGCACGGGTATTCATTGATCACATTTATAGCATACATGGCCTACCTCAGACTATAGTCACTGACAGGGATAAAATTTTTGTGAGCTTATTTTGGCAAACATTGTTTAAACAATTGGGAGTGAAGTTGTGCTTGAGTTCAGCCTATCATCTTCAGTCTGATGGCCAAACTGAACGACTGAATCGTTGTTTAGAATGTTATTTACGATGTATGTGTAGTGATCATCCGAAGAAATGGTGGTCTTGGTTAAACTTGGCTCAATGGTGGTATAACACTAACTACCATAATGCTTTACAGTGTACTCCTTTCCAAGCTCTTTTTGGCATACCTCCACCTCATTTGAATTTCCACCAGATTGAATCCTCTAGACTTCCAGCTGTGGATAATTTTATCAGGGATCGCAGTGGTGTTTTGGCTGACTTACGAAATAAGCTACTCCACGCCCAAGTACGAATGAAAAACTATACGGATCAACATCGAACTGAACGAAAATTTGAAATCGGTGATTGGGTTTTTCTTAAACTTCAACCATACAAGCAGTCTACTTTAGCTCAGAGATCTTCCTTCAAGTTGGCCCCAAGATATTATGGCCCTTATGTAGTCTTGGAAAAAATTGGGCAGGTGGCTTATAAACTAGACCTTCCCAGCTATGCTCAAATCCACAATGTATTCCATGTGTCATTACTTAAAAAACATATTGGCTCTCAAGCACGAACATCGCCAACACTACCACCTCTAGCTGCTGATGGGAGGCCAAAAATTGTTCCGTTTGCTTGCATAGACAGGCGAGTAGTAAAATTCCAGAATCGGCCTAAAGTGGAGTACCTCATTCATTGGGCTAACAGTAATGTGGAGGATGCTTCATGGGAAGATGCTCAACAAATGGTGAATCAATTTCCAGACTTCAATTTTAATCCTTGAGGACAAGGACAATTTGAAGAGCAGGGTAATGTTGTGAGCAGTGGCACATGAAGGGCTAATCCGTCATTAACTACAGGAAGTGGCAAGAAGCTGATTAACAGAAGTAACTAACTGGAAGTTGTTGAAGCTAGAGTTGAATAGAAATTGAGAGGGAAAATATATTTCAAATAGAGGAGGGAAAGTTGGTTACTATGAGAGCTGTAATAGAATAGATTGAGAATATGTATAAATAGGAAATGCTGTAGAGAGAGAGGGATCTTTTGGAAAAATATCAATACTCTGTAATCTTTTGTCTATCAATTTATACAAATCTTACTAGCATTTCTAAGTCTTCCATTTTTTTTCTATTCTTTTCCATTCTATATTCATTTCTTTAAGTTGGTGAATCTGAATTCACAACATAATCACAACACTTATTAGTCATACCAGCACTTCATTGACCCATATAAGCAAGGCCCAAAAAGAATTACACACAAAACATCTCAAAAATACCATCTTTACATAATTATAATAGCTAACTCACATAAATGAAATTGTTCACTTACCATACCAATCAATCGAAATCTACCAATAACAAGATACAACTGGTTAAAAACTAGGGTTTAATGATGTATTCACGTCCAATTAAAATAACAATACTAAAAAGATCTAATCTTTTATAAATTAACAGATGAAATTACATAATGGGTTCTTAAATTACTCAATTATATAGCTTAATTGAGCTAACATAGATAATTGGACTTTAAAATTGTCACATCCTCAAACCAACCTATCCAAATCTACCGAAAACCAGATATAATTCATTATAAAATAGGGTTTGAGGATTACCCATATTCAATATCCAATTAGCATGAGAAAAATCCAATCTTTTTTTTAAACTTAAATTACTCAATTTTATTGTTTAATTGAGCTAACATAGAAAATAGGACTTTAAAATTGTCACATTCTAAAACCAATTTATCCAAATCAAATATGTAGTTCATTATAAAAACTAGGGTTTGAGGATGTACCCATATCCAATTAACATGACAGAAAAATCCAATCTTTTTTTACATTATAGATAAAATTACATAATGGGTTCTTAAATTACTCAATTTTATCGCTTAATTAAGCTACCACAGATTATTGGAGTTTAAAATTTTGGGTACAGATATGTATATGTATGTACCTGGAATTGGGGGTAAGAAACTGAAGATGTACATAAGACAACCATCGTCAAGATTATTAATATGCGGATGATCTGACGACTGTTTTGAGAAACGCTTCCACTTTCGCCTTTCTTCCATTGGATTAGGGCCAGTGAACAGGCTTCTTCGTTCCTTGATTGAAAACTCTGCCATGGTACGAATGGCTTTTAAGTTGACTTCGTTATACCTTTTGACTTTGATTACACCATGCCACGAATAATAACGCAACTTTGGGGAGTGAATTCCGATATTGTTTACATGATTTTTCTTATACGGCATAAATTTGAATTAATATATTAAATTTTTAATATTTTTTCAGATTTTCTTTTTAATTTTTTTAATTAAAAGATTAAAATTTTAATTTTTTTTCATTTTATGAATTGTCTTTTCAATTTTTTTCATTAAAGAATTAAATTTTTCTGATTACGTCTAAATTGATAGTGAAAATTGATAATATGTGAAGGACACATGATTAAAAAATACTCATGTGTTATCGAGTCTTATTTTAACATTTATTCAATTAATTTTTCGTACAAAAAAGGATACATATAAGACTATTATTAATTTTACTTTAAAAAATTGTCATTAAATTTTCTTTAAAAAATTAAATTTACCAAAAAACTAAATTTAAAAATTAATAATTTACCAAAAGGGTAAAATTATCATTAAATTTACTTTAAAAAATTAAAAATTGTTCTATATTAGTTACGTGTCAATGTTTTGTCATCAATTTTTTTACGTTGAACTATCAATTAGACGTAATCATACAAAATTAAAAGTTAATCCGTTAATGGAAAAAATTGAGAAGACAATCCCAATGAAAAAAAGAGTAAAAATTTAATATGACACCCCCAAATTCGGGTACTCAAATCCCACATATTTGGTTCTCACTATCCAATACAATCACATCTAGCTACCCATAACAAAGGATAATAAATCTCATAAACATTAATAATCCCATTAAAGAGTTAAATCATTAATACGAAGTCTCAGATCATCTAACATTTAATCATTACATCATCAGCGGAAATAAAACATAAACACAACTAGGTCTGATTACATAAGCTTCATAAAAGAAAATAAACTAATAATCATTTATTTGTTCATCTTGCCCTTGCTCGTCGACAGCTCCTCGGGTTTCTCGGGCTTAACTGAAATGTTTTTATACAAGAGTGAGCAACACAATTGCTCACTAGAATAACAATAAACAATAACAACATATGAATAGTAATGGATAAGCTTTAACTGAACAATATAATCTTCTCTGAAATCAGTCAATGATAATCAAGAATTGAAAGCTCAATGGAAAATTTGACTTTTGAATCAACAATATAAATCAAGATCAATAATATAACTGAGGGTCACAAGACCACAAACTATGTCTTAGGTTAACAAGAATTTCTATTTAAACCTTTAATAGTCTAATAGACTATATGGACCATCTATCTCGTATTTCGGGGGATCAGTCATTCGTATAATGTATTGTGCACAAACATTTTAACGCTATTGCGTAATATAATCCTCTATTCTAGGGTTTTTCATCTCAGCTTTGACATCAGAGTCTGTACCAAAGGAAGTTTGGTTTAGAATAGATTTGAAAGATTTTAGAACTTTAGAACGCTAATTAACTATGGACTAGTTGAATTAATAAGGGTTGATAACCATTTTGAAGTTTGATAACAACATTATCTCAACAAGATACATAAGCACGTCATGATTTAATAAATACGATTCACAATCGAATAAACATCATTTAAAGAAGTAATGCTTTCGGAAGAATTAAAAACCTTATTGAGAAACATAGACATTGAAACAACATATGAAACCTTGTTGAATTATAAAGTTGCAAAGGTTAGGAAACTTGCACGATGTAAAAGTAGAGTTAAAAAACTTGTCTTGTGCGTTTGCTACGCAATTACAACACATGTTCTCCAATTTCCTACATATATCATTTAAAAACACAATTCCATTTAATTTCATTAAAGTTAACCCTATTGGTTTTAATCACCATCTTAGTTAAGTCTTATAATCTTAGCTCAAAATCTGATTACCCTAATCACGTAACGTGAATCTGAAATCCTTATTAATATATAACATAAGGCTTAGCATTTAAACGACATTACAAACCTCACAAACATCAAGTTAAAGTCTTTAAATAACTTATATTTCATAACTTATAATCATTATCTTTTGTAATTAGCCTCTGATATTAAGCCTTATAACATGATTTAAGCTTTACTACAATCATTAGAATAGGTTAGGATTATATCTACGGGGCTGAACAAATAAAAATTCTTCTCTGGGTCAGACTACCAACTGGCGCGGCTGCGCCACATTAAGCCTTAGAAACGACGCGACAACGCCCAAACTGGCCTTCACACCAGTACGATAGCGTCGCGACACAGTCCCAACCACTACAGTTGATTTTCAAACTCTGTTCTTTAGCCAAAATTCTAATCCTTTTCATATAATAACATCAAATTACTTAATTCCAGATTCTACAAGCTTAGCAACACAGTACTAACCACTTATAAAATAATTCTAACAACTCAAACACCTTTAACAACCAAATTAAAAGTTCAAATTTCATATTCATACTAGTTCTGTGACGCCCCTAAAATAGGTATAAATAACTCATTTTGGGTCGCTAGATACGTAGTACAAAATTTAAATACAAACTTAATTATACAACTATCGTGCAAAATACGACGACACATATACTGTGAGTTTCAATAAAAATATTGTAACGTATATAATACGACAATATTCACACTCAAATTATTACAATGCCATATAAAGTACAGCAGCAAATATTTCAATTCTCCAAAGGAACACGAGAAGATTTATGTCCTCCTCATTCTAATGGAGTATATTTTTGACCCTTCCAAATTCGAGTTCACCTCACCCTATTGTTGTTCATAAAAATTAAATATTAAATTATATATAAAAGACGTCACACCCAATTTAAGTTCTCAGTACAATTATTATGTCACACCGTTTCATAATTTGATTAGGATTGCAACTAATTCGAAACACCACTTTATACCCACGTTCTCTCTACTAGTCCCAGCTACACTTTTATTTCCTGAAAGGGGTGGTGAAGTAAAAGGGTGAGCACAAATAGCCTAGTAAAGAATATCATGACTTAAGATAATTACATTATCAATAGCCTTCATCAATAATAAATCAGATATTTATAACATATGGTAGAAGATAAAAGTTTTCAACCATAATAGCATCGGAATCAACAATCCATTAGAAGAGTCAAGTAGAACATAATGTTTACTATCCTCTCCAAATTAAAAGTCCATCATCAATATTTTATTCCTGTAATACTCATCAACAGTTCTTTATTGTAACCAAGACAAATATAATTCTCATTACCTGTCTTCACCTGAACCACCAAAGATTATAGTTAAATTCACAATTCATATTTATATTCAGGTAAATCAATAGTCCATCTTTGCACTACGAGCCAAGACATACAACTGTATTTTAGAAAAGTCAAGTAGAACATGATATCTACTATCTTCTATGATTTAAAAAGTGTAACATCAATTTTATCGCTGAGACTTAGCTAAATAAATAATCCACATCACCGAATTATCCATGCACTACGACTAAGGATATTCGTTAGTATCACATCCATGAATTATCCATGCAATACAGGACAAGGATATTTATTATTATCACATCTACTAATTATCCATGCACTACGGGCCAAGGATATTCGTTATTATCACATCCATGAATTAATATTTCATCGCTGAGACTCAGCTCAATAATTAATCCACATCACTGAATTATCCATGCACAAGAAGCCAATGATATTCGTTATTATCACATCCATGAATTATTCATGCACTACGGGCCAATGATATTTGTTATTATCACATCCATGAATTAATATTTCATCGCTGAGACTCAGCTCAATAATTAATCCACATCACTGAATTATCCATGCACTACAGGCTAAGGATATTCTTTATTATCACATCCATGAATTAATATTTTATTGCTGAGACTTAGCTCAATAATTAATCCACATTACTGAATTATCCATGCACTACAGGCCAAAAATATTCATTAGTATCACATCCACGATTTATCCATGTACTACGGGCCAAGGATATTCGTGTTATCAATAATGGTTATGATTATACCGAATAATCTCTAGTAATAATCATACCAATCAATAGTCCATCTATGCACTACGGGCCAAAGATGACTTTCAACACAATATAAGCATGAGAATGATGACAATAATATATATATAATGAATAAACATAAATAATCAGAATAATAAGATAAAATAGATCTTAGTGATTTTCAACTTAATTATCTAGCGTCCAAATTGCTTAACATGATATTAGATGAAGCACAACTATTAAGGATATTCTAATCATTTCAGGACCTTTCATTATTTAATGATAAGCTGAAAAAACGAATAATAACATCTTACCATAATATGGAGTATGAAAGAAAATGATATCACTTTACCATAAAAATGATACCCCTTACCACAATAATGATATCCCTTACCTTAGCATGTGATTTGATTATGCTTTCTGTGAAATTGATCAACTTAAACAATGCTTCTATTCTTTATCTACACTTGGAGTAACATTACACTCAATAGAAATACTCACAATATTATAGTAAAAGAATTCTATATTTTTAATGTAGTGATGATATGTGTTTAGTTGCTCAACCGGGCAACCTATTTATACTAAAAATTTAGTAAACAACTAGCACACCTGCTTTGACAAAATAACCAAATGAGGTATATAATAATGGTAGTGAAATTTATGGTTCCAACGAGAAAATTTAAACCAACCTGTGCATGTTTTAACAAAATTTGTTCAATAATAGAGCTGTGGTCCATACTACTTTAGAAAAAATAGAGTGTCAACAAGTCCTGCCAAGCTTACTTTTGTAAAAAAGAAAATAATTGAACAAACATCTGCATATCATACTTATATTTAATCAACACCTTTTATTCATCAATTGTTTACACATTTTTAATATTTCAACAATTATAATACTGCCAACTGGTTTAATTATATCAAATAATATGAGTTACTGTGCAATAACTACTGTGACAATTATTGAATGAAAGACTGAGTGACTTCTTACGTAATTAAGAATCAATAATATGAATCATTGTGCAATAATTACTGTAACAATTATTGAATGAAATACATGGTGACTTCTTACGTAAGAATCAAATCAATACCTTACTATAAAAAATTTAAATTCTATTAAAAGTAGGGATCAACACCAAATCATATTTATCTCGAATAACATATAAACCAACTAATAATTCATTATTCATTTAAGTTATCTTTATTTATCGCATAAAATTATTATTCATATTCCAAAACTTTAGAAGTGAATAATAAAACTTGAGAAATCTAAACCTAACAAAAATATTATTTTTGTTTTAATCTTAACTCATTCGTTACTTGTGCGTTTACATTCCGACGCTATGACATCCCCAAATCCGGGTACTTCGATTCTACGGGATTTGATGTTCACTGTACAAACATCATCTATCTATCTACCCATAATAAATGCAAACCATGCAATAGATAGAAATAAAAATCTTCCCCTTATAGGGTTACAACATCTGAATCATAAACATAATCCCAAGTTGAACTAACCTTAAACATCTATGCGGAAATATAAACAATAAGTCTTAAACAACATCATTAACTTAAGTCTAACATAAATACATCATCAAATAAAATAACAAGTCTTCAACACTTGCTAACTTTGTCCGTGCCTTTACTAGTGGAAGGTTCGTCGGTTCTTTCGTTCTTAACTGCAATGTTATTATAACGCAAGAGTGAGCATGATTGCCCACAAGTATAAAAATGAAATAACAATATAATAACATGCAAGTGAATCAAAGATATCTGAAATAAAAGCTCAACTTTTGAATCAAGAATGAATAACAAGAATCAAAAGATTTCTGAGGGTCATAAGACCTTGAACTATGTCCTAGGTTATCAAGGGTTATACTTGCAACCTTTAACAGTCATAAGACTATGGACCTTTCTTCTCGTACTTAGGGGGGTCAGCCCTTAGTACCATACTGTGCACAATATCTTAACGCCAACGCATAAGTAAATCCCTTTGCAGGGTTGTTCATCTCAGTTTGACATTCGAGTCCGCACCAAAGGAAGTTTGATTTGGATAATTCAATAAGGATTCTGAAATTTAGAACGTTCATCAACTAAGGACTAGTTGAATCAATAAAGTTCACTAGTCTAATAAGGTTCAACAATAATGATATTCAATTTGAATAATAATCTCAAGAAGTATACAATAGGACAATTATTGTATAACTGAATCATGCTTTGAAAAAAAATAATATAACATTTGAACTTGAATAATAGTAATGATAATTTACTCGAGGTAAATAATAATCTTGAACAATAATGACAAGTAGGGTTAGGAAACTTGCCTCGTGCGTAGGCTAAACGATTACTACTTCCGTTCACCACAAATCCTACACACATACCATATGTATTCACGACATTCATTAGTTACATTTTCACTTAATTATTTAATATAAACTCCACTTTATTTAACAAATCATTACCCTTCTAATTTAATTACTTAATTAAATTAGAATATTTTTATTTTCTTACTATTATTACACTCGAATAAATACTTTAATAATAATTTCCATCGAATATTTATTTTATTCCATAAATATCTCAATTAAAATATTTACTTTATTTTATAAATACTTTAATAATAATTTTCATCGAATATTTATTTTCTTCCATAAATATATCAATTAAAATATTTAATTTTTTTAATAAATATTTTAATAATAATTTTCATCGAATATTTATTTTATTCCATAATATCTCAATTAAAATATTTAATTTATTTTATAAATATTTGAATAATAATTTTCATCAAATATTTATTTTATTCAATAAATATCTCAATTAAAATATTTAATTTATTTTATAAATATATTAATAATAATTTTCATCTAATATTTATTTATTTTTATTTTTTTATATATTTTTATATTTTTTATATTTTTATATTTTTTATTTTTTTTGACCGTCGGGGCGGGGTAATTTAGTTTGGTAACGCCAGCCGGGGGCGGGGTTACCCAGGCTCATTTTCTACAGTTTCTGCAGTTCTGCAGTTCGCGAACATAACAAGGCCAAATTAGGCCAAAAATCAATCACACGTAAAATTATACATGAATATGGCCATAACTTCCAATTAGTAATTTTATACGAATTTAGACTTACCCAATCATTGTAATACATATATAATCATTACTTAACCTATCTAGCATGATTTTTAACAAGTTATAACACATAATTTGCAAAATCAACACATTTACTTTTACTGTTCTTGATGTTCTTGAATGTTTTGAAAATAAAACATGAAAATTGTCACTACGGATTCGTTATAACACCGAATCCGTTTATTTAAACTTTGGTCTCTTCGTATCAATATGCATAATAATATACGAGTGTAAAATTTAGGGATAACATACGATCAATACATAAAATATCACGTTTATGGCCATAAGGCCAAAACCCATACTCTGTAAATTTTTGAAATATCAATTCATAGTATTATGAAACTGATGACATGATAATTCACATAATATATATATAATCAAATACGATTTGATACATCTTAACCCATATATAAACTCATAATCAAACCCTTTCTCAATTACAGAGATTTTACAAAATATATGAAAGCCATTTTTATAAAAACTAATGACGCGAAATTTAGAATTTGGGAAGAGGAGATTACCTTGAGAATAAGTATAGATTAGTAGGGAATAATTTCTTCTCAACTCTTCTTCAATCAAAATTCTTTCTCAACACTTCTCAATCTTTCTCTGAAACTCTCTCTGTTTCTACTTTTCTAGACTTAGGAAAAATGAAGAAAGAAAAGAAGACGTATGATATAATAAGAGAACTGACGCACTGAGTGGTCAGTTAACCCAATAATGGATAACTACTCCAACTCCCCATAGGGCCTTGTTTGGCTAGCAAAATAGATTTAAAAACTATTTAATTTAATAAAGCTTTATCATATAGTTTAATTAATGGCATACTCCTTCATAAAATAAATCAATATCTTATTTAATTTATTTTAAATAAAATATAATAATTTCTCATAATTTCACATAGTCACATTATTAATTTTCTCATTAATAAATAATGTCAAATTATTAACTCTCTAATTAATAATTAAATTAATTAAATAACATCATGCTTAATTAAATATTTCATTTAATTCGATAAGCTCACATAATTACATATTTGAATAATAATTATTCTCTACATTAATTTAATAAATGTAACACATAATTAAATTAATCTACCACAATTGCATCAAATAATTATTTAATCCAATAATTAAATCATCAAAAAATATTTATTTAATTCAATAAATATTAAAATTAATTTACAAAAATCTCGTTCATCACATCTTTCCCCCCTTAAAAGGATTCTGTCCCCAGAATCACGACTCAATAAATTCGACCCGTTATATTCTCCCCTCCTTACAAAGATTCTGTCCCCAGAATCGCTTACACATAATTTAAGTAAATAAATGAGGGTAATTCTTCATCATATTCTCTTCGAGTTCGCACGTAGCTTCTTCAGCGTTGTGGTTCCTCTAAATTACCTTAACAGAAGGTATAACTTTATTTCTGAGAACTTGTTCTTTACGGTCGACAATTTGGACAGGAATTTCTTCGTAAGATAAGTCTTTCTCAAAATACAGGGGTTCGTATTTAATTACATGCTTGTAATCGGCTTTGTAGGGTCGTAACACAGAAACATGGAAGACGTTGTGGACATTCTCGAGTGCTGGAGGTAAAGCTACCTCATACACGACTTCTCCGATTCTTCGTAATACTTCAAATGGTCTAATGAATCTTGGGCTCAATTTTCCTTTCTTTCCGAACCTGCTCTTCCCCTTCCAGGGAGAGACCTTCAAGAAAACATAACTACCTGATTCAAATTCGATATTTTTACGATGTGGATCAGCGTATTTCTTCTGTCGATCTTGAGCTACTACCAGTCGTGCTCGGATCACTTTGACTATTTCTGCCGTCTGCTGTACCAATTCTGGCCCTATCAATTGTCTTTCACCAACTTCATCCCAGTAAAGCGGAGCTCTGCACTTTCTGCCATATAACGCTTTGTAAGGCGGCATGCCAGTACTAGCGTGGTAACTGTTGTTGTAGCCGAACTCTACTAACGGTAGATGATCATCCCAATTTCCTTTGAAGTCCATCACACAGGCTCTTAGCATATCTTCTAATGTTTGAATCGTTCTCTCGCTCTGTCCGTCTGTTTGAGGGTGATATGCTGTACTCATTCGCAATTGCGTACCCATGCATTCCTGAAGACGTTTCCAGAAATTTGATGTGAAGCGCGGATCTCTATCAGAAACAATTGACACCGGTACTCTGTGTCTTGAAACGATTTTTTTTACGTATAACCTCGTCAACTGATCTAAGTTGAATCTGATTTTGATCGGAAGGAAGTGTGCGGATTTCGTCAGTCGGTCAACGATAACCCATACTGCGTCGTAGCCTTTTTGAGTCATCGGAAGGCCAACCACGAAGTCCATTGTAATATGTTCCCATTTTCATTATGGGATCTCTAACGGTTGTAGCAATCCACTTGGTCTCTGATGTTCCGCTTTCACTTTGTGACAGGTCAGACACTTGGCAACACATTCTACAACATCAAGTTTCAAA
Source organism: Panax notoginseng (assembly GCA_016801055.1). Taxonomy (NCBI): domain Eukaryota; kingdom Viridiplantae; phylum Streptophyta; class Magnoliopsida; order Apiales; family Araliaceae; genus Panax; species Panax notoginseng. The sequence goes on along the minus strand of CM029019.1, from coordinate 141,288,523 downwards.
TTCGGCCACCAGAAATGTTGTCTAAGATCTTGGTACATTTTGGTACTACCAGGGTGAATCGAATATCGTGAACTATGAGCCTCGCTCAAAATATCTTCCTTAATCTCTTGTACTGGCGGTACCCAAATTCTACTCTCAAATCTCAGTATTCCTTCTTTATCCATCTTAAATCTCGGTTCGGTTCCTTCAGATATCTTCTTTGTCACCATTTTGCATTCATCATCCTGAAGCTGAGCCTCCTTCACTTTATCTAGTAGAGTTATACCAGATTGCATCTGAAATAGCTTCTCATCAATCTCCATTGGATACTTCACTTCTAATTCCAGTTTCTCCATTTCCACAATTAGCTCTTCCTGAGCAGTTAACATCATTAATTTCTCACGTCTCTTTCTACTTAAGGCGTCGACAACTACATTCGCTTTACCCGGATGTATAAAATCTCACAGTCGTAATCCTTAATTAATTTCAACCATCTTCTTTGACGCATATTCAAATCCTTCTGTGTGAAAATATATTTCAGACTCTTGTGGTCCGTATATATTTCACACTTCTCCCCGTAGAGATAGTGCCTCCAAATTTTCAAAGTAAAAACAACTGCAGCTAACTCCAAGTCATGGGTCGGATACCCCTTCTCGTAATCCTTCAATTGTCGTGATGCATACGCAATGACTTTGCCGTTTTGCATCAGCACACAACCAAGTCCTTTATCCGACGCATCACTAAAAACCACAAAATTGCCTGTATCATCTGGAAGAGATAACACAGGTGTCGTACTCAACCTCTTCTTTAATTCTTGAAAGCTCTCCTCACACTTCTCCGTCCAAACAAATTTCACAGCTTTTCGAGTTAAATTTGTTAATGGAGTTGCGATCTTGGAAAAATCTTGAATGAATCTTCTATAATATCTTACTAATCCAAGGAAACTTCTTACTTCCGACGGTGTCCTCGGCTGATCCCAGTTAATCACAGCTTCTACTTTGGATGGATCTACCAAAATTCGGTTTTTATCAATCACGTGACCAAGAAATTGTACTCGCTCGATCCAGAATTCGCATTTCAAAAATTTAGTGTACAACTTCTCCCTTCTCAATACCTCCAATGTTAATCTCAAATACTCTTCGTGTTCTTCCTTGGTTTTCGAATATACCAAAATATCGTCTATAAATACCACCACGAATTTGTCCAAAAACGGCTTGAACACACCATTCATTAGTCCCATAAATGCTGCAGGAGCATTCGTTAGACCAAACGACATTACTAAAAATTCGTAGTGACTGTATTGCATTCTGAACGCTGTCTTCGGTACATCCTCTGGCCTCACCTTCAGTTGGTGATGACCACTCCTCAAGTCTATCTTGGAAAAATATCTTGCTCCCTTTAATTGATCAAACAGATCGTCGATTCTCGGTAATGGATATCTATTCTTAATTGTGACCTTGTTCAGTTCTCTGTAGTCTATGCAGAGCCGCATCGATCCGTCCTTCTTTTTCACAAACAACACCGGCGCTCCCTACGGCGATACGCTCGGTTGAATGTACTTCTTGTCCAGTAATTTTTGTAATTGTACCATTAATTCTTTCATCTCTACTGGTGCCATTCTGTGTGGTGCCTTCGATATTGGAACAGTTCCGGGCGCCAAATCGATCACGAAATCTACCTCTCTATCTGGTGGAAGTCCTGGCAAATCGTCTGGAAATACGTTGACGAAGTCCCTCACAATCGGTGTTTCTTCTACTTTCGGATTCTCTTTTCGACTGTCGACTATGTAAGCTAAGTATCCTACACAACCTTGTCTTAATAACTTCCTGGCCTGCATCATCGTTAGACAACTCGCTTGTCTAGGCGACTTGCTACCATAAAACATCACCTTTGACGGAGTCATAAGGTTAATACGCTTCTTTTGGCAATCAATTACAGCCCCGTAATTGAATAACCAAGCCATTCCCAAAATAACGTCAAATTCCCCAAATCGAATAGGGATAAGATCTACATTCATGATATTACCCTTAATATCCACTCTACAGTTCTTATACACGTACTTAACAGGAATTATCTCTCTATTCGCAATTTCTATATTCATGGGATATTTCAATTTATCCATAAGCAAATCTAAACTATTAACAAAGTCCTCGGATATAAAGGAACAAGTAGCACCCGAATCAAATAAAATATAAGCATTAATTTCATTGATCGAAATGATACCTGACACCACATCACGAGACTGGATTGCATCCTGCACCGTCATATTAAAAGTTCTGGCGGTCAGTCGATTTGTTGTAGGTGGTCCGGTGATGGTTAAGGTATTTCCACTGTTATTTCCACGGTTACCTCCTGATACTGCTCATCCTGATCCCTTCTTAGGGCAGTCTCTTGCTAGATAATCCTTCGAACCACAGTTGAAACAAGCACCCTTCTTTGGGTTTGGACAGTTTGGTGCTATATGGCCTTCCTAACCACAATTGTAGCACAATTGCTTCCCTTTCATGCAAACTCCCAGATGAGCTTTTTCGCAGTTTGAACACGCTTCGATCTTCTTTTTCTGCCCTCCTTGTTGACTTCCAGCTGACGAGTTATCCGTCCACTTCCTCTTCTGATTATTATTATTCCTAGTGGTACTCCCACCAGTCTTATTATTACCTTCATTCTCACTCTTCTTCTTCTTCTTCTTCTGTTCTTGATTATACTTGGTCACCGCATCGCTTCCTCCTTCAGCGAGGATGGCCTTTTCCAGTACTCCGAAAAATGTGTTTATCTGAAACATTGAAACTTTACTGTATACCCAAGACTTTAGTCCTTGTTCGAATCTTCTGGCTTTTCTCTCGTCCGTATGTACTTGATACGGGGCAAACCTTGCCAACTCATCGAATTTAGCCGTATAGTCAGGTATGCTCATATTTCCCTGCTTCAACTCTAGAAATTAAACCTCCATCTGGTTCTGTGAACTGGTCGGGAAATACATTTCGAAGAACATCTCTTTAAATCTCTCCCACGTAATTACACCTTCACCTCCTCGTACTTTGTTTGCTTGCCACCAGTAGCTAGCCTCAGATTTCAGCATAAACGTTGCAAAAGCGGTCTTCTGGTCTTCTCTAACCCTAGCAATGTCGAAAACCTTCTCCATCTCCATAACCCACGTTTGAGCCTCGATCGGGTTCCTGGAACCTTTAAACCCTGGCGGTCCCACCGCCTTGAAATCTTTAAAAGTAGTATTTGGTGGAGCTTGAGGTTGATTATTCATGGCTCCAGTCAGTAAGTTCACCAACTGCTGAGCGGGATTAGCATTGGCGTTATTGTTATTATTGGTAGACTCTTCCTGAGTCGGTTGACGCTGTTGTCTTCTCCTTGGCGGAATATTTCTGTTAAATAAACGCTTATTAGAACTTTATTTATTTCTCTAAATAGTTAAGGCATTACTTAACAATTTAACATACTCATTTAACACATCATCTCAAACAATTTGATATATTTTCATTCAAATCAAAAGTTTTAACATCAAACTATAACATCACTGCTATTTACATCAACTATCCTGGAATAAAGAATCCACATGATTTAAAACATTAAAATATTCTTTCGTTCATAAACACGTCAGAATTTACATCTAAAAACTAATTAAGTTCTTCACATAATTAAGCAAATCATATCACTGCCGGTTAAGGTGCTGAATAGCCTTGCTACGCTCCTCTTCTAAGATGCGATACATCGTCCTGCGATCCATCATGTACAATAGTAGTCCTTCGAACTGGATTGGGTACCTCAAAACTCGATCTTGGGTCTCATTCATTGCCTTGTTAAGTGTAGAGTATGTCTCTCCAATCTTCGCCTTCTTTGCACGACTATCATCTTCTGCACGATCAGCTCGACGTGATTCTCTTACCCATCCTTCCTCTGCTGTTTTCAGTCTTCCGGAGGTTTCCTTCAGTTCCTTCTTCAGCTTCTCTATCTCCTCGGTCTTATCTTCAGTTTGACCCTTCTCATGGACCAAATCCCATTCTACATTTCTCAGTCGTGAGTGAAGAGTCGAAATCTCCCTCTCCTTCTGCTCGAGAGTAGACTGCTGAACAGTCGCTCGCTCAGTCAAATCCTGAACCTCGTCTTGTAATTCTACGTTACGGTCGTATAACGTGTCATACATCTTAGCATCAACGGTTTACCGTGGTAACTCATCTTCTTCTTCTTCATCAAATTCCTCCTCAGGATCCTCCTCAGGATCAGTCTCAGGTTCATGCTCCTGACCAACAACGGTGATCAGTGGAGATGACTCCCTCTGTACCAACTGTTCCCTAACGACATGAATGTCTCGGGACTCCTCCTTTATCGGTACTATAGGTATTCGGGATTCCTCCTCCCCTGGTCGACTAGTTCCTCCAACGTCAGACATCCTGACAATAAAATTTCAAGTTTTAGTTACTAAGTCGTATTAATGAGCACATAATTAAACACATAAGCACATAAAGTCTTTTATTATCTTCAATGAATTACAAAAATTCATTTCTTAGAACTCGATAAGAGTTTTCCATTACTATCTTCTTCTATAAGGTTACTACCTAAGGTTGTTCCCCCACCTAAGGTTCATAACCTACAGCTCTGATACCAACTTGTGACACCCCCAAATCCGGGTACTTCGATTCCACGGGATTTGGTGTTCACTGTACAAATATCATCTATCTATCTACCCATAATAAATGCAAACCATGCAATAGATAGAAATAAAAATCTTCCCCTTATAGGGTTACAACATCTGAATCATAAACATAATCCCAGGTTGAACTAACCTTAAACATCTGTGCGGAAATATAAACAATAAGTCTTAAACAACATCATTAACTCAAGCCTAACATAAATACATTATTAAATAAAATAACAAGTCTTCAACACTTGCTAACTTTGCCCTTGCCTTTACTAGTGGAAGGTTCGTCAGTTCTTTCGTTCTTAACTGCAATGTTATTATAACGCAAGAGTGAGCATGATTGCCCACAAGTATAAAAATGAAATAACAATATAATAACATGCAAGTGAATCAAAGATATCTGAAATAAAAGCTCAACTTTTGAATCAAGAATGAATAACAAGAATCAAAAGATTTCTGAGGGTCATAAGACCTTGAACTATGTCCTAGGTCATCAAGGGTTATACTTGAAACCTTTAACAGTCATAAGACTATGGACCTTTCTTCTCGTACTTAGGGGGATCAGCCCTTAGTACCATACTGTGCACAATATCTTAACGCTAACGCATAAGTAAATCCCTTTGTAGGGTTGTTCATCTCAGTTTGACATTCGAGTCCGCACCAAAGGAAGTTTGGTTTTGATAATTCAATAAGGGTTCTGAAATTTAGAACGTTCATCAACTAAGGACTAGTTAAATCAATAAAGTTCACTAGTCTAATAAGGTTCAACAATAATGATATTCAATTTGAATAATAATCTCAAGAAGTATACAATATGACAATTATTGTATAACTGAATCATGCTTTGAAAAAAAATAATATAACATTTGAACTTGAATAATAGTAATGATAATTTACTCGAGGTAAATAATAATCTTGAACAATAATGACAAGTAGGGTTAGGAAACTTGCCTCGTGCGTAGGCTAAACGATTACTACTTCCGTTCACCACAAATCCTACACACATACCATATGTATTCACGACATTCATTAGTTACATTTTCACTTAATTATTTAATATAAACTCCACTTTATTTAACAAATCATTACCCTTCTAATTTAATTACTTAATTAAATTAGAATATTTTTATTCTCTTACTATTATTACACTCGAATAAATTATTTCATAATAATTTCCATCGAATATTTATTTTATTCCATAAATATCTCAATTAAAATATTTACTTTATTTTATAAATATTTTAATAATAATTTTCATCGAATATTTATTTTATTCTATAAATATCTCAACTAAAATATTTACTTTATTTTATAAATATTTTAATAATAATTTTCATTGAATATTTATTTTATTCCATAAATATCTCAATTAAAATATTTAATTTATTTTATAAATATTTTAATAATATTTTTTATCGAATATTTATTTTATTTCATAATATCTCAATTAAAATATTTAATTTATTTTATAAATATTTTAATAATAATTTTCATTGAATATTTATTTTATTCCATAAATATCTCAATTAAAATATTTAATTTATTTTATAAATATTTTAATAATAATTTTCATCGAATATTTATTTTATTTCATAATATCTCAATTAAAATATTTAATTTATTATATAAATATTTTAATAATAATTTTCATCGAATATTTATTTTATTTAATAAATATCTCAATTAAAATATTTAATTTATTTTATAAATATTTTAATAATAATTTTCATCAAATATTTTTTTTTATTTTTTTTATTTTTTATATTTTATATTTTTATTTTATTTATTTTTTTTGACCGTCGGGGCGGGGTAATTTAGTTTGGTAACTGTTGGTTCGATTTAGCTATTGCCAAATCGCGCGCAAGTATACGCGGTCTTAACAAGTAATATAAGAAAGTAGAGTGTCGAACCCACGAGGACAAAGATTTAATCGGAAACAAATACTAAGGTAAAATCGTTACTAAACTTATCTAAACGATTGGAAGCAAAGGTTGGTTAAGCTATTTTAATCAGAAAACTATCTAAGAGACGTTGGTTGTGCTAGGAGGGTAAGATAGGATTACAACTCCCCTAATGCTTCGCCTAATCTTCTAACTCTCCGCAATACAAACGAATCAAGGAATGGTCGACCTAGAACAATAATAGGCATAAACTTCTATCGAAGGTCAAATGCACATCCCTAGCAAGCTAGAACACCATATGTCTATGGGTGGAACTAACTGGGTCGAGGTCATTAAGCACATTCACAAGGTCACACAAGGCAAATAAGGATATGTCTATCTTATTGGCACATTAAGCCCCACATTCAAATGTCAAGGTCATAACAGGTGTTGCTGCATTTAAAGACAAACAGTAATATCCATTTATCAATTTCCATTACTATCAGTTCCCTTCTTGTCTCTGATTTCTAAGTCAAATTCCTGGAGAAGCAGAACCCACCGTATCAATCTCGGCTTAGTGTCCTTCTTTTCAATCAAATACTTGATCGCCGAGTGATCGGTGTATACGATCACCTTCGTCCCGATGAGGTAGGAACGGAACTTATCAAAAGCATATACCACCGCCAAAAGCTCCTTCTCAGTAGTGGTGTAATTTAACTGAGCGTCAGTCAATGTCTTACTGGCATAATAAATGGTATGGAAAACCTTCTCCCTTCTCTGGCCCAAAACTGCCCCTATAGCATAGTCACTGGCGTCGCACATCAGCTCAAAAGGGTAGGCCCAGTCTGGAGCTACCACGATAGGTGCCGAGACAAGCCTTTTCTTTAATAACTCAAAAGCGCTCAGGCAGGCGGCATTGAACTGGAAAGGCATGTCCTTTTCCAAAAGAGTGCACAACGGTTTAGTGATCCGAGAGAAGTCCTATATGAACCTTCTGTAAAAATCGGCGTGCCCGAGGAAACTCCTCACCCCTTTTACTGAGGTGGGAGGTGGAAGGTTATTGATCACATCTATCTTAGCCTTGTCAACTTCAATTCCTCCTACAGAAACCCGATGACCCAAAATAATGCCCTCTTCGACCATGAAGTGACACTTCTCCCAATTTAACACCAAGTTTGTTTCAACACATCGATGGAGAACTACCGTCAGATTAGTCAAGCAATTTTCGAATGAGCTCCCAAAGACTGAGAAGTCGTCCATGAAGACCTCCAAGGTCTTCTCAACCATGTCAGAGAATATTGACATCATACACTGCTGGAATGTGGCGGGAGCATTACATAACCCGAAGGACATTTTTCGGAAGGCAAAGGTCCCATAAGGACATGTAAATGTCGTCTTCTCCTGATCTTCTGGAGCAATAGAAATCTGATTGTACCCCGAATAGCCATCAAGCAAACAATAGTATTCGTGCCCAGCCAACCGGTCCAGCATCTGATCAATGAAAGGAAGGGGAAAGTGGTCCTTACAGGATGATTTGTTCAGCTTCCTGTAATCCATGCACACTCTCCACCCGGTCACCGTCCTGGTGGGAATCAGTTCGTTATTTTCGTTGGACACCACTGTCATACCCCCCTTCTTTGGCACACATTGGATTGGACTAACCCAAGGACTGTCTGAGATGGGATAAATAATGCCCGCATCTAGCAACTTAATGATTTCTTTCCGGACAACCTCCTTCATAATAGGATTTAGCCACCTCTGATGCTCTATAGATGGCTTCGAGCCTTCCTCCAAAAGAATTTTGTGCATACAGAGGGTTGGGCTGATCCCTTTTATATCAGCGATAGACCATCCTAAGGCCGTTTTGTATTTTTTGAGCACAAACAACAGCTTTTCTTCCTGACACTTGGTTAGAGATGCAGAAATTATCACAGGTAATGTAGATGAAATTCCTAAATAAGCATACCTCAAGTGAGTAGGCAAAGGTTTGAGCTCAAGGACAGGAGGTTCGATGATAGATGGCTGAGCTTTGGATGTAGAAGCCTCATTATCATTCAGAGATTCGAACTGTCGGTGGAATTGCTTTGATCTTTGAGCTTCATCGAGCCACATGGCATATTCCACATGCGAAGGATCTTCTGTAGTATTAGTCCCAGTTAGTGAAGCTTCCAAGGGGTTTGGAATGCAAGTTTCTGAGAATACCCCCTCCACTGATTTATCAATAGTGCTAATCTGGAAACAATCCTCAGGGGTATTAGGATATTTCATGGATCGGAAGACATTGAACGTCACTTCCTGATCGTTAACTCTCATAGTCAACTCCCCCCTTTGGACATCAATGAGGGTCCTCCCAGTTGCCAAGAACGGCCTTCCCAATATTATTGGGATTTCCCTATCCTCCTCAAAATCAAGGACTATGAAATCCGCCGGAAAAATGAATTTGTCGACTTTCACTAGCACATCCTCTACAATTCCCTTCGGGTATGTCAGAGATCTATCAGCTAATTGAAGGGTGACACTTGTTGGCTTGGCTTCATTTAGGCCCAGCTTCTTATAAATGGAGAGGGGCATCAGGTTGATGCTGGCCCCTAAATCACAAAGAGCCTTCCCAATAAACTGGTCTCCAATGGAGCACGGGATTGTAAAACTTCCCGGGTCCTTGAGCTTTGGCGGAAGCTTGTTTTAAAGGATGGCACTACACTCTTCTGTCAGCGCCACCGTCTCATAATCCCCCATTTTTCGTTTCTTGGACAGAATATCCTTCATGAATTTGACATAACTAGGCATTCCCTCCAATGCCTCTGCAAATGGAATGTTTATGTGCAGTCTTTTGAACACCTCCAAGAATTTGGAAAACTGCTTATCCAACTTTTGTTTCTGCACCCTCTGGGGGAATGGTAATTGAGGGAGAGGCTGCATGACCACAGTCGTTGGAGGAGATGGTGATGAAGGGTTGTCTTTACCACTTTTCGTACCCCCACTAGTTTCAGCATTTTCCTTCTCAGAAAATTCCTCGTCAGACACTATCTTAACTGCCACAGGAATACCCTCTCCCCCTTGCACATTAGTGGTTCTCCCACTTCGTAGGGTCACTGCTTTACACTGCTCCTTGCCTTCCCTCTTTGGGTTGACATCAGTGTCGCTTGGCAGTGCGCCTGGTGGTCGACTATTCAAGGCAGTAGCCAACTGACCCATCTGTACTTCAAGATTCCTAATGGAGGCTTCTTGATTGTTACTTCTGGTTTCGTTCTGGGCTATATACCTCGACAGGAGATCTTCTAAACTGGGCTTTTTTTCCTGTTGTGGTGGAGGATGGTGAAACTGATTCTGATTGCTCTGTGGATGTGGGTTGAACTGAGTCTGAGGTTGGAATCCAGGAGGATTAGCATAATTTGGTCTGGTAGTTGGAGGTTGTTGTGGAATGGGGTGGTTACTATTGTTGTTGGAATTGTTGCCCCATGAAAAGTTTGGATGATTTCTTAACCCCGGGTGGTAATGAGTGGGAAGGTTAGAGTTTTGTTGCCGCCCGTAGTTGGAAACAAATTGAACTGACTCAGGGCATATCGCACACAGATCCGTAGGGTGGCTCCCTTGGCATAATTCACATTGAACTACGACACTCTGCACGTTCTGAACCACTGAAGATTCCTGGTTATCTAACCTTCTCGTTAGTGCTGCTACCTGAGCCGCTAACGCAGTGATAGAGTCAACTTCATAAACCCCCGCTGGTCTTCTCGGGGCTTGTCTGTCATTTGGCCATTGGTAATTATTGGCCGCCATGGTCTCCACCAGCTCATATCCTGCTATGTGATGTTTGTCCATGAAGGCCCCCACAGATGCGGCATCAATACTCGAACGAGTTGATCCTGCCAACCCATTGTAAAAAGGTTGGATGGGTAACCATTCGGGCAATCCATGGTGCGGGCATTTCCTTAGAAGATCCTTAAATCGCTCCCACGAGTCGTATAAGGATTCTGATTCGAACTGAATGAAGGAAGTGATCTCATGCCTGGGCCTGGCTGTTTTAGCTGGCGGAAAGAACTTCGCCACAAATTTCTGTGCCATGTCAGTCCATGTGGTAATGGAACCTGACGGTAATGAATGTAGCCAGCTCTTGGCTTTGTCCCTCAAGGTGAAAGGAAACAACCGGAGTCTGATGGCATCGTCAGACACTCCGTTGCATTTAAATGTGTCACAGATCTCCAGAAAATTGATTAAGTGATCATTAGGATCATCATTCGGTTGTCCCCCAAACTGAATATTGGTGCACATTTGAATGGTGCCCGACTTGATCTCAAAATTATTAGCTTGGATGGCTGGCCTAAGAATGCTCGCCTGGAGATCGTCTGTAACAGGCATAGCATGCTCCCTCAAGGACTTTTACAGTGGTTCAGCCATAATGATAGGAGCAGGTATGTCCCCGGATTTTTCTCTCCGCAATCGTCTGAATGTTCTTTCAACCTCGGGATCGAGAGGAATTATATTTCGTCCCTTCCGAGGTGGCATAAACAATGAGGACTACCTGAAAAGAAAAATTAAACAGAAAATTCAATTTAAAGTAAGATCGTAATGACTTAGTTTTAATATTGTAAAACAATTAATTCTAAGTCCCCGGCAGCAGCGCCAAAAACTTGTTGGTTCGATTTAGCTATTGCCAAATCGCGCGCAAGTATACGCGGTCTTAACAAGTAATATAAGAAAGTAGAGTGTCGAACCCACGAGGACAAAGATTTAATCGGAAACAAATACTAAGGTAAAATCGTTACTAAACTTATCTAAACGATTGGAAACAAAGGTTGGTTAAGCTATTTTAATCAGAAAACTATCTAAGAGACGTTGGTTGTGCTAGGAGGGTAAGATAGGATTACAACTCCCCTAATGCTTCGCCTAATCTTCTAACTCTCTGCAATACAAACGAATCAAGGAATGGTCGACCTAGAACAATAATAGGCATAAACTTCTGTCGAAGGTCAAATGCACATCTCTAGCAAGCTAGAACACCATATGTCTATGGGTGGAACTAACTGGGTCGAGGTCATTAAGAACATTCACAAGGTCACACAAGGCAAATAAGGATATGTCTATCCTATTGGCACATTAAGCCCCACATTCAAATGTCAAGGTCATAACAGGTGTTGCTGCATTTAAAGACAAACAGTAATATCCATTTATCAATTTCCATTACTATTAGTACCAATTTCTTTACCAAGAAATCAAACAATATAAGCAAAATACAACAACCCATTCCAACATGCTTCATTATATAAAACGAGAGAGAAAGTCGATTAAGCTAATCAAAAGGTTACATTGCAATTCTAAAATGGAGTTAGTTCATAACTATGAGACTAACACAAATTTCTACTGCACTATCCATTATCAGACAAATATAATAAAAACAATATTTGCAATAAGAAAAACCCCTGTAGAAAGAAGTTATCTTCTGCCAAATATTCTCTTCACGCGCACATTCGGAAAATGTGGAGAGCAATTGATCTCTTTTTCTTCAAGCTTCTTTTGTTTTTCTCTTGTTATCTCCTCTCTTTTTCTTTTCTCCAAGTCTCCTCTCTCCTCCTTTTCTTGCCGCCCCCTGCTCTCTCTTTATTGCTAGGTCAAACAAAGTCCATGTCTGCCTGGGAACCGGAGGTGGCGTCGCGGCGCGGGTCACCAGGTATTGAGCAGCGCTGCGGTGCGACAGTATGAAATGGGACACGGTGATCGCGCTGCAGCGCGAGACAAAGAGGGATGCATGGCGCCGTGGGGCGGCTTACGCAAGCTGGGGGCAGGACATGGCGCTGCGGCGCGACAATTAAGCCTAGAGATGGCGCCGCTGTGCGAACATTGGCAAAATGACTGCTTTGCCCCTATAAAGCTGCAAAAACACTGTGAAGCTTTGCAATGCAACGATTAAACACACTAACATTATATTTCTATGATACTACAACAGAAAACTACGAATTCAGGCGAATATTTAAGCCATAAGGTATCCGATTCGCGGGTTTAAATCACACTCATCAGTAACGCCAGCTGGGGGTGGGGTTACCCAGGCTCATTTTCTGCAGTTCTGCAGTTCGCGAAAATAACAAGGCCAATTTAGGCCAAAAATCAATCACACGTAAAATTATACATGAATATGGCCATAACTTCCAATTAGTAATTTTATACGAATTTAGACTTACCCAATCATTGTAATACATATATAATCATTACTTAACCCATCTAGCATGATTTTTAACAAGTTACAACACATAATTTACAAAATCAACACATTTACTTTCACTGTTCTTGATGTTCTTGAAGGTTTTGAAAATAAAACATAAAAATTGTCACTACGGATTCGTTATAACACCGAATCCGTTTATTTAAATTTTGGTCTCTTCGTATCAACATGCATAATAATATACGAGTATAAAATTTAGGAATAACATACGATCAATACATAAAATATCACGTATAAGGCCATAAAGCCAAAACCCATACTCTGTAAATTTTTGAAATAGCAATTCATAGTATTATGAAACTGATGACATGATAATTCACATAATATATATATAATCAAATACGATTTGATACATCTTAACCCATATATAAACTCATAATCAAACCCTTTCTCAATTACAGAGATTTTACAAAATGTATGAAAGTCATTTTTATAAAAACTAATGACGTGAAATTTAGAATTTGGGAAGAGGAGATTACCTTGAGAATAAGTATAGATTAGTAGGGAATAATTTCTTCTCAACTCTTCTTCAATCAAAATTCTTTCTCAACACTTCTCAATCTCTCTCTGAAACTCTCTCTGTTTCTACTTTTCTAGACTTAGGAAAAATGAAGAAAGAAAAGAAGACGTATGATATAATAAGAGAACTGACGCACTGAGTGGTCAGTTAACCCAATAATTGGTAACTGCTCCAACTCCCCATAGGGCCTTGTTTGGCTAGCAAAATAGATTTAAAAACCATTTAATTTAATAAAGCTTTATCATATAGTTTAATTAATGTCACACTCCTTCATAAAATAAATCAATATCTTATTTAATTTATTTTAAATAAAATATAATAATTTCTCATAATTTCACATAGTCACATTATTAATTTTCTCATTAATAAATAATGTCAAATTATTAACTCTCTAATTAATAATTAAATTAATTAAATAACATCATGCTTAATTAAATATTTCATTTCATTTAATTCGATAAGCTCACATAATTACATATTTGATACATTAATTTAATAAATGTAACACATAATTAAATTAATCTACCACAATTGCATCAAATAATTATTTAATCCAATAATTAAATCATTGAAAAATATTTATTTAATTCAATAAATATTAAAATTAATTTACAAAAATCTCGTTCGTCACAAACACCTCATGAGCTTACTAATACTTCTAAAATATTTAAAAAATATGAATCTAAAATTTCCAAACAATTTTCACAATTTTCAGATTATCCAACAATTTTCTATAATTATTTCTATTTATAAAAACTATCATGTAATAGCTTCAAAATAGAAATACCCACTCCATATACTTTTATATCTTTCAAATATCATCAATATTAATCTTACATTGTTATAATATTTTTCAGTAGAATTCATAATTTTTCACCATTCATAGAATTTTCTATGAATTTTCTCTATTTTTAAACTAACCATAAATAACTTAAAAACACAATAAATATTTCTGATATTCAATAATTTTTTTTCAAAACTATCCAGAAATTATAAAATAATATTATAAGATTTTTAACCAACTTTCATAATTTTTCATCATTAATAGAATTTTCTATGAATTTCTTCTATTTTAAAACTAACTATAAATAGTTTAAAAATATAATAATTACTTCTGCTTTTCAATAATTCATCAAAATTTTACAGAAATTTTAAGATGATATTATAAGCATTCTGTAAAAATATTTCAGCCCAAATAATTTTTTAGATAGTTTAATTATAAATACCAATATTCAGAAACTTCAATAATTCATAATAATTAGCACTTTTATCAGAAAAATACGAATCTTATGTTCTTTTCATGTAAAATTTAATTCTCTACAACTTTGTAGAAGAAAGTTTTTCTAAATTCTGACTTTAACATGGAGAGAAAGACTTACCGAAAATTCTGGTCGAAAATTTCTAAATCAACCACCTCACGAAAATCATAACAAATTATACGTTAATCTTTAACGGTTCAAAATTTGTGAACATATACTCAACTTATATATGTATAACATATCCAAAAATTACAACGATCCAACGATCGGATTAAAAATTATAACTCACGCAATAGAGCTTAATAAAACTGATTTTTCAGACTATAAGCCCTTTGTACCAGTTTTACTCAAACTGTCACCATGAAAAATCTACAAAGAATTTTTGGGTGATTCAAATTTCTACATTTAGCTTACTTCCAGGACTTTCTTTTGATATATGGTTCATCTTCTAACTCATTATACACAAAGAGTTATGGATTTTACAAAATCAAGTAGTAAACTAATTTTTCTGAAAATCTCCATATTTTGTTCTTCTTTTGATTTCTAGATTTCTCTCATTTGATTCATGTTTATGCAAGTTTAAATCATCTCAACAAGCACATACATAAATATGTACTCATAAAATTCATAAATCTATTAATAGATCAAAGGTTAAAAAAATACCTTATTAATTTCTCCTTCTTCTTCTTTCTCTTCTCTTTCTCTCTCTCTATTCTTTCTTTTTGCTTAAGTGCTTGGCTACGGGAGGTGGGAGTATATTGATGGTTTCCTTTTCCTTCTTTTCCTCTTTCTTTCCTCTTTTTTCTTCTTCTTTTCCCCTCTTTTCTTCCTTTCCTTTTCTCTTTTCTTTTCTTCCACCAATTCTTGTCCCCCCCCCCCGTGATCTTCATTACTCAGCTGCCCACATGGGCTGTTCTTCCAAAAAAATTATTTCCTTTCCTCTTTATTTGCTCATATATCCGATTAATTATTCATTTGACCATTTATCAATTTAACATTTTATAATTTTAAAATAATAATCATAAATTAAATTAGACTTTTATTTTATAAAAGTCGGGATCTTACAAGTTCTTCATATTTTGACATACCTAGCGAAATCATTCACCACGAATTCGTTTTTTAACCAATTTGATTCATTCAACTTGCAATGTTTTTCGTATTTCAGAGTTCTAACAGTCATTAATTTATAATTTCAAGCCTGATTTCACCACTAACTTTAGCCTCTAAACAAACCATAATATATATTACAACCAAAGTCCAATTTTTTCCTTATTTAACACATATATGAATTTTTTTGATTCAAAATCAGTTCTAAATGATGATTAACAAATTTATTAACCCCAAAACTCATATATACAACTATTCATCAAACAAATCATCAAATAAATTTTATAGTGAAGAATTTAGAGAAACACAAACTAAGAAGTTTAAAGTTCATCTATTACCTTTGATTCCTTTTTGGACTTAATTAGATGATGGAAATTTCTTGCTTAATCTTCTTCTTCCTCTTGAAATTCACATAACTATTTATTTTAATTTTACATAACTCTCTCCCTCACAGCTCTCTCAATTTCTCTTTGTTTTCAACCTTTACAAATAAACGTGAGCATAGATATAAACTGAAGGAAAGGTTTAACGTGAGTTGTCAGTTTAAAACACAGAAGGCCTCGGTAGTTTAGGAAAACAAGGGTCACAAGGCCCTGCTTGGCTAACTCCTAAAACCCTTTTTAATTTATATATTTTTATTTTTCACTTATCATTGATCCATTTGTCACATCCATTAACCAATTCTCATATTTTAAATTAAATTAAATTTAATTCCTTAAGAAATAAAATTAAACCTTATTAATAAAATTATAATTTCTATTTAGCTATTATAATTATAATTTTATTTAACAATCATTAATCCTCTAATTTAATTATTTAATTAAATTAGAATATTACTATTACAATAGCGTAATAAAATACACACCAAAATTGTCAAACTTAAATAAATTATTCCACAATAATTTCCATTAAATATTTATTTTATTTAATAAATATTCCAACAAAAATATTTATTTTATTCGATAAATATTTTTAATTGTTACAAAATTCATGATAGTTATAATTAATCCCTTAATTAAAAAAATTGAGGAGACAATCCCCAAAATAGAAAAAAAATTAAAAATTTAATCCCTTAATTGAAAAAAATTTAGAAAATAATTCCCAAAATAGATTTTTTTTTAAAAGTTCAGGGTATTAATCTATATTTAGGCCTATATGATAGTGAGTCACGACCTTTAATATTTACGAATTTTTTTTAATGTTTTTGCAAGGAAAATTTTGATATTTTTTATGAAAAGAGATAGATAAATTTTATAGAATTCTCTTCACAATAATACTAAACGGGATCCATGTTTATATAACTGAAATATTGTGAAAATATTCTTTTTTTTGTGAAATTAGTAATTCAAATTAAAAAAACCACGTGAAAAAAATAGAATTGAAACGTACAGAGTAAATTAATTATTTTATTATTCAATTTTTTTAATTGAGTTACATCTTTTATTTAATTTTTATTCTTTTAATATTTTTGTAGACACCCAAATTTCACACTTTAGCATTAAAAAACAAAGAGAAAAATATTAAAAAGTGATAAATTTGGAAAAACGTAACATCTTGGGGTCTAAAATAGCTAAAATAGGAAACCCAAGGGGAGGAGGAGAAATAGAAAAAGACCTCCCAATTGACCCATGTGCGCCCCCTTGGGATCATGGCTCAAGTCACATATACATAGGGTTAAATGCTTATTTAGTCACTGTACTATAGGTCAACTTACAAGTGAGTCACTGAACCGATTTTTCTTACAGTCAACTCACTATACCTTACTTTTCTAACAAAAAATTAAATTTTTGTTAAAAGAGTTAAGTTTTTAAACGGAAAGGTGACGTGGCAAAAAATTTAAAGTACTAAATCCTAGTCATTACACACATATAGCCCACCCACCCGATTCGATCCGAGCCAAGCCCACCCAGCCCACCCGATCCGATCCGACCCATCTCATTTCAGCAACATTAAATTAAGAGTTCATCAGTTCAGTTCAATAGGGGCTTTTAGGGTTCTTCGTTAGAGTATTCAAATTGGCAAATCCTTAAAGTAATTGAGAGTAAGAGAGTTATACTAAAGTGTATGTAGAGAAGATGAGTACTTCAAGTGGGGTAGAGAGCTCTTATAGAAGAAAAATGGTGAACATATCTGCAGATTCGCAATGCGACACTGCCTCATTAAATCCCATCATCTGTAGATGTGGAATCGTTGCACCCATGTGGGAAGCATGGAAAGATCGAACCCTAGATCCAGGTAGATGATTTGTTGGTTGTAGCAGGTATAAGGTATGTGAATTTTGCAATCTTTTTTTAAAAAATTATACGAAATAAAAAAATGGGATGTAAATGTCACAAATCTTCCTCTATTGTATCTTTTGAGCAGGATCCAAAGATGTATTGTCAATTTTTCAAGTGGTGTGACCCTCCATTCACTGAAAGATCAAGGGAAGTGATAAAAAAAATTGAGGGATGAACTATGCTCAGCGAATGAAGAAATACAACAGATGAAATTTTTTGAGAATGGAAGTGAATCAAGTGTGCTCAAAGAATTGAAGAGAGAAAATTTCCAAAAAACAAAAAAACTCAGAAGGATGTGGCTTTTCCTAATTTGTACATGGATGGTGTTTTTATTGTTTTTATGGAAGTTTGGTGTTTGAAGGTTGTGATTGTAAATGGAGAAGTCTAGATTTTGAATCTCTGATTATAATGAATGGAATAGAAAAACAGAGCATTATGCTCTTTTGATGTATTTGGAATGGTAATCTAGTTGGACTTGTTGAAATAATAGTCTAGTTCTTTTCATAAATTGAGTTATTTTGCTCATTTTTTTTCCTTTGCAAAATTTGATTGTAATTGGCATCTGAGTTATAATATATTAATTGACTAATATTTCCAACAAAGCTAAACAGAGCATATAGTGACAAATCTAAACAAAGCATATATTTCCAACAAAGCAAAAGTTGATTGTAACTGGTATTTGGTATGTTAGAAATAGAACTGCACCATAGTGACAAAGCTAAACAGAGCATATTGCTCTTATGCCATGGCATTGGTATGACAACATTTAACCAAAATACTATGCCATTATTAAACTCTGTTAAAAACAGAATTGCACTAGTTAGCATCTGTAGCAGTCATCTGTAGCATAACATTGATAACCATTACATTGATAACCATCTGGAGCATTGATAACCATTACATTGATAACCATAACATTGATAACCATAACTGCACCATAAACTAAAATATAACCAATAACAGTCAATAACATTGATAACCATCTGTAGCATTACATCTGTAGCATTACATCAGTTATGCCAAAAGAGTATGACCAGCTTTCTCATACATATATAACCCCATATACCAAAATATTATGACCAGCTATTCCAAAACACTATGTCCATATCAATTCTAAAACTATACCAAAAGACTACGACCAACTTTCTTATACATATATAACCCCATATACCAAAACACTATGCAAAGAGCTGGTAAACTACACCAAAAGTACACCAAAATATATCATTCTTCTTGCATGCTACTACTGTTTTGTGTTACTTCCATCCTTTTGCCTTGGTGTTTTAAATGGCCTGCATGTTGAAGACTGTGACCCTCTAGTGTATGCTTCTCTATTCCTTGTATTTTCCTGGTTTGGTGGTGTAGAAGCTGCAGTGCAACCTTCCCTTATTTTTGTTGAGGTCTTTTTTTTTCTCACAAGGGTTGGAGTTGGCATCTGTTTAGAATAAATAGGAACAGTTAATTAACATAGGTAACAACTAAGAAACAATTTCTTTAGTAATTTCTGTTAACTTCAAATACTATCAATTAAAGTAAGAAATTTAGAAAGAACTGGGTAGAACTTATACTTACAAAGGTTACTTTGTCTTTGTCTTTTCCAATCTCACTTGCATTGTCAACCCTTTTACCTTTTTCAGTACACTGTGGAATAGAATAGGAATAATCAATAAAAAATTGCAAAGATATGAAAATAGGTATTAAAATATATATAAATAAAACTTACCACATTTTTAGTAGATGGATTCACTTGTTTTGTTGCTCTTTTCTTTTGCCTTGGGGACTGCAGTTTATGGGCATGTAGGTAATGTCCAGGCAGAGTTGGGTGCTTTGGACACCTTAGTCGATTGTGACCCTCTTCCTTGCATAAACTGCAGTGCATCTTCCTCCCTTTCCTCGACACCCTACCCACCTGCCCACTGTTATTTACTCCATCCTCCCACTCCTCTTTTCTTCTTAACATTTTTGGTCTTCCCTTCAACTTCTTTTTCATAGGTGGAGGTAATAAGATATCATAACTAGTAAAGTCCCAGAAATCTTCCCCATTCAACACTTCTAAGGTATGAGAATAAGTCTTAACGTAAGTGTCCCTAGTGTACCAGTGAGCTATATAATCTATTGGGTTTCCATATATAGAATGAATTGCCCTAACAGCATGACAACAAGGGATTCCTGTCAAATCCCACACCCTACATGCACAACTTTTCTCCACAAGGTTAACAGTGTATCCTCCTCTCCCTCTCTCCTTCACTTGGAACTTTGACTGTCCATCCCATAAAGCTTCACAATGTGTAGATTCTAAGATGGCAGCATCCAATATGTTCTTAATCCTTGGGCATATTAATTCTTCAGTCTTCAATATTTCATCTCTTTTTTGGTGCAACCTCACCATAATTTGATCATGTATCTCAGTTAGAATATGTAACACTGGCATATATCTTGCTCTTATGATCCATGCATTGAAGCACTCAGACATGTTATTATCCACACTGTCAGTCTTTGAGTGAGTCTCAAAGAATGCCTTGGACCAAACCTTGGGATCTTGTTCTGCCAGTTTATCATGTGCAGGAGTTGATACTCTTTTAACCTCTGCCATTGCCCTTTTGTGTGCTACAGTATGAGTTGCCAAGGCTGCCTCCCAAAAAGCTGTTTTAAGAGCTTGGGAAGGATACTTCTTCCTCCAATTTGCATAGATGTGCCTTGCACAGTTTCTATGCTCTGCATGAGGAAGAAGATCTTGAATAGCTCCTTTCAACCCCTGAAAATATCAACTATTAGATAAATGTACATGGCCACAATTTCAAAAATAAATAATGATGTGAATTGTAATTATTACCAAATATTAACAAAGATGCTAACCTTTTATTGGTCGGATATTAAAGTAAGCCTATAGCCATCTCCCAACATAAGATCAGACACCAACAACTGCATGAACCAAGTCCAACGGTCATAATTCTCACTCTCCACCACCCCCATAGCTATAGGAAACATCTGATTGTTTCCATCCCTACCAACTGCAGATAGAAGCTGTCCACCACATATTGTTTTCAAAAAATAGCCATCTAAGCCAATAACAGGCCTACATCCAACTTTCCAAGCCTTTTTCAAAGCATCATAGCAAATATAAAATCTCTTAAATCTTGGCACATCTTCAGGATTCAATCTGGTTGTTTTTATGTCAACTATGTTATTCTTATTACTCTTCACTAGCTCAGCCCCAAAGTCCCACACCCTTGCATAATGATCCTTCATAACCTGTTGAATCCCCTGCAGTGCTAACTGTCTAACCCTCATGCACTTAACCTCTGTAACATCCAACTTCAGTTTCAACTTTATCTCTTCTTGCATCTCCCTTAATTTCCAGCTAGGATTCTTCCTAATCCTATTCCCATAGTAGTCAGCCAAATACTTGACTGTAGCCAACTTATTTTTGAAAATTCTCGTGCAATTGTGAATGTATAAGATAGACTTAACCTGCCATGTATCAGTCCCTTGTATGTAACTAGCCCATAATTTCCAAGGACATCCTTTCTCACACTTAACTTGGCATCTCTTCAAATCATTGACTGGATACCATAATTTCCTCCCATTTGCAATGGAGTAGTCTCGTATGGCATCTTTAAACTCCCTAATGCCAGAAAATGTCATGTACTCCTTAAATTTTATCAACTTTTTTTTATCTTCTTTTTGTAAACCTCAACTGACTTTCTTTTTTCTTTACTAGGGGGAGGCTCTACATAACAAACATCCTCATCTTCTTCACTACTCTCAGAAAGAGACCTCAGTAAATCACTGTTCTCATATTCACTGTACCACGATGGATCATCTGAATCACTAGTCTCATATTCACTACCCTCAATATCTTTCTCAATTTGTTTTCCCTCTCTGTGTTTCACTTTTGGGTCATGTCCTGCCACATGTTCTTCCACATTTTCAGGCTCATCCACACCCTCACCCTCTTCATCTCCTTCATCTACTTGAGTTTTTCCTTCCTCTCCCTCTTTATCTGTCTCATGTCTCTCATCCTCCAACTCTGTGTTCTTGTTCATCTCCCTCTTATACTCCCTAGCCATCCTTATAGCTTCTACTAATTCTTCATCACTACAGTCTTCATCAAAATCACTATCAGAGGTATCTATATCAAAACATTGCTCAACTATTCTTTGTTTACCCATTTTGGACTTCCTACTATCACTCGACTTCTCCTCAACCACACTATCATCACCCTCACCTTCACCAATCACATTTTCATCCACAATTTCATTCACATTACCAGTAACATTATCAGCCACAATTTCAACATTTTCAATCACATTATCAGCCACAGTTTCATCAACATTTTCAAGCACGTTATCAGTCACATTAATACTAATATGCTCATCCAATATGGAGGTTTGATCAGTATTATATGCTAATACATGGTCTACATAGACATCAAGTACACCATGTGGCAAGCAAATATTGACCATATCTCTTATACTAGCATCATCATGAACAAGTCTAACCCCATTTTTAATATCTACTCCATCAATTTTAAAATAAACACTTGATTCATGATGATAATTGAGTTCAGTAGCTAAGTCCTTAATAGCACCCATACAAATATAATCAACATCCAATCGTGGAATATGATAAACATTACCTCCCACATAGTCACATAAAGGAACATAGATGAACTTCTCACCATGGTGTACATTCAGTTGCACAAAAGTGTCCGTCTGTAATAAACCACATGCAAAACAGAGCATAAGTTGAAGGAATGAAAATAAATATAGAGCATTCACGTGGGGACAAAAGAGAACCAAAATTTAGTCAAGAAATATTTTATAAATCTCCCACACAAGAAGCAGTAAAAAAAAGACAAAAGAACAATCAGATTTCAATTAGGGTTTAGACACAAAAGGGCACCACGACAACAAGTAACACAAAAAAATCAGCAAAGTCAAATAAGGGGACCATCAAATGGGACATACCTGTCGACTGGTACTTATCGAGCATTAAAGAGTTTAACCAACAAGTCAATTTTGTGTCGAAATCACACCAAATAATCGATTTTATCTTGAAATAGAGTTACAATCGAACAAGAAGTGGCTCTTTTCTGAACTTTTACATTGATCGATCACTTTGGAGAGGCTCGCTTAGGGCTGAGTTTGGTTTATCGATTGAAGTATGAACAAAATGACGATTTAGTTGCTTCTGGTGTCTTTTAATAGATTGTAATAGATGTGGGTCTGGGATTTAGGTGGGATATTTTCCCTCCATATCCACGTAATGAAGGCCACGTGGAGTGGGTCCTGCCACATCATACATTTTTTACATGTCACTTGCTTATTTGTTCATTTCCATCTAAAGTCAAAGGACTTGACGGATTTTGTAACGTTTTGTTGGAAAAGTAAGGTATAGTGAGTTGACTGTAAGAAAAATCGATTTAGTGACTCACTTGTAAGTTGACCTATAGTACAGTGACTAAATAAGCATTTAACCCCATATACATACGCGACTCAGGGCCAAAGCTGTGTATGTAAACACGACTTGCCACCTGTTTTCATTTTAACATTATTTATATCCTATTTCATCATTTTATGCATAAGAAAAAAGAGAGGGAGAAACTTCTAGTGAGAGAAATTCTGAAAATACTTAGAAGAGTAGAAAAAAAGAGAGAAAAACCAAATTAAATTTGTTTGTCACCTCATCTTCAAGCCCAATCAACTAAAAGGAGCACAAAAGCTAATCCAAGCATTTGAATCAACTTCTCCTCTCAAAGCTAGTACGGTCTAACTTGAATCTTCCTAAATTCTATTGAATTATATAGAGTTGTTAATCCTTCTATATCATCTTCTACATCTCAATTATTATATATGAAGAGAATTGATATTTCTACAAGCAAGTTTGATAGTTCCATAAGTTCTTTCTCACATAAATAGTAAGTGAGGTCAACCTCATGTGAGAGATGACCTTGTAGAACTATCAAATTTACTTGTGAAAATATCAATTCACTATATGAATTAGATATCAATTGGAATTATGTGAAACTCTAATGCCTAAATTACTTGGATTATTTGTGAATTACAAATTGTTGATGTCCTAGGTAAATCTAAGTTTTGTGGGTCTTTACCCATAAAATTAAACTTAGCACATGATGGTTCTAGAAGTTAGATTCATGCAATTATTTTATTTTTAATAAATTTATTGTTTGTGTGCCTAGGGAGAGGCTCAAGGCTTCTAAATTCATATTTAGAAGAATCGAGGCCTCTTCTAATTATGAATTTTGAAATTAAATTGTATTATTTGAATTGATGTGAATTTGGTGAAATTGTGAACCTAGTAAGAAACCTTAGAACTTTAAATCTATTTTAAAAGGAATTAGGACATTTCTCCCATGATGAACATTTAAAATTAGGCTTGTACATGACTATTAGTGTTTATAAATCATTCATGGGCTTTAGAACATTTACAACAGTTTTCCCAATAGACTCTCTATCTCCACGTTTGAAGAATATATCAATAAATCAGTATTCAATAGTTTTCTTATCCTTATATAATTCTCATTTTAATCCCTATATATGATTTGACTCCTCAGAGTGAGGGAATCAAAAGAGCGTTCCCTATTTATGTAAAATGACATTTCACACCCTATTTATTGCGATTTTATGTTGGTTAAAGGATCTTATCTTACTTAATTGCTGTTTTGGGTATGCCTATCAAATTCACTCATTTTTATTTTTTAAACAGATGATTTAGAGAAGAAAGAGAACTATAAAAAAATTAAAAATCAGTCAAATTTTGATTTTGATCATTTTTTTAAAAAATATTACAACTAATTATAAATTTTATTATTTTATAATTAAAATAATGTTGTTTTAGTTTTCGTAAACACATAATGATCGTTGCATTTTTGATTTCTAGCAATATCTATTTTTAAATTAAAATAATTGTAAATTTTAAATTCAAACAACAATTACTTTTAAATAAAAAATAGTTACAACGTTCAAAACATGATTTAACTGTTAGAACTTTCAAATTTTAACTTTTAAATTTCAAAATTTAATATTTAAGGAATCAATATAAGGAATCTGTTGGGTACATAGTGAAAAAATTGAATCCCCATCCTACAGAATGACCCAATAGCACTGCAGAATAGGGATAGAAATAAAAAAAACTGTTATGAATGCTCTTAAAACCATTTAGGTTGTTTTTACCTCTCAAGGTGGAGTTTAAGACCCAAACAGTGGATTATTAGTATAATTTGGTGATGGGTCCAATGTCATGGTCGTCATACCCTAAGTTGTACCCTAACTCATTTACTTGTTTTGGGAAGCAAAAATGATTTTTGAAAACTAAAGGCTTTCTAAAATCAAACAAATTCAAAGCGGTAAGACTTAAATTCTTGGAAGAGACTTTTGACAAACTAAAACACACTTGAAAATCACTTTGAAAAAATAAGGGTAAATTTAACTTAATCACCTAGGGTTTATACGTTTTATCACATGACCACCTATGTTTCAAAAGTACATTAATTGAAACACCTATGATATTGAGGCTATATGAAATTGTCACTTTTTTCATCCAATTTAACGGTGCGTGTTTGTCTCTCGCTAAAAGTGGGTGAAAGACCACAAAAACTGTAAAATTTTAAAAAAGATATCCAAAATACCCTTACCCAAACTCACTTGCCTCATCATCGTCTTCCTAAAGAGTGACCAATACCTCCATTACAAAACCTCTATAGCCACTAGCTTCCATTGAATGACCTTTATAGCCACCATCTTTTACACACACACATATACTCAAAACATACTTGCATGAAAAATAATTTTTTTAACAAGTAATTGTCTATTTTTTTATTGGGAAAATAAATAATTTTTGGGGACATTGTTTGAGATGTTCTCCATCTTTATCTTCATTTAATAGGCTTCTTCCAATTCAATCATCATCATTTTTCCCTTCACATCATCTTCTTACTCAATCTTTTTCTCCTAACTCTCAAATTGAAAACCTTAAATTAAACCCTCAAACACCAAATCCAACACTATCTTCACCCACCACCACCATCGTCACCTCCATCTCCACCATTATCGCACATGTACAACTCATCCATTTGATATCCCCTCACCAATTAAAAACCCAATTTGACTATATTTACTCTCAAATCATCAAATTAAAGAGAAACTTAATAATTATTCACTCATACACCATGAACAATGCTTCTAAAACTTGAGAAATTTAAAAGTAAAAGATGAGAGAGTGTGAGTGCCGATTGTGATAGGTGTGTAGGAGGGATGAAAGAACTTACCTCACTAAGTATGATAATGGGTGCGAGAGATTAAAGAACTAGTCTCACCAAGTTTGGAAGAATGAAGGAAGAATACCCCAATAAGAGTCATTGTAATACTTAGTACCAAGAGATTAGAGAGTATAGAAGCATGTGAGTTTTATAAGAAACAAATTAAATATGGACTAGGGCTTTAAGATTGGGCATTTACTGTTTAGAATAGAATTAAGAGTTTGGGGGCAAAAATGTCCTTACACATTTTAGTTAACAGAGTTATGGCAGAAAATGGGTTTTCACTTAGCTTCAATACAATAGGTTTTTAAGTGTTGATTTTTGAAACATAGGTAGTCATGTGAGAAGACATATATACCCCAGGTGGTTAAGTGAAATTTACCCAAAAAATAAACCTTTTAAACCCACTTTAAAAACACACATCTCAAAGCTAATTTTGAAAACACACATTTCAAAATCACTTTGAAAATGCACACTTTTAAAACACTTTTGGAAATACACATTTGAAATCACTTTTGAAAAACACAAATTTTAAACCCATGAACCTTTGTGGACATACACCTATGAGTTTAGAAACCAAACTCACAAACCTTTGTGGACATACCCTTACGAGTTTAGAAACCAAACTCATTTATTCTAAAACGCATGAGTTTAGAAACCAAACTCACTTCTTTTAACACACACCCGAGTTTAGAAATCAAACTCACGTCTTTGAAAACCCAAATCCCACCGAGCGACATGTAGAATCTGTGAGATCCCAAATTTTATGAAATGAAAGTATTCAATTTTCTTATAATTATTATTTTATTTCGTAAATGGTTAAATTGATAAAAGGTTAAAGTTAAGGGTGATATTTAATTTTTTTTTTTGCAAAGTAAGTAAGTTGTTATAAAATATTCGTTTGGTCAGGAATATTCTTTTTGTCAGAAAATATCCGTACGACGGTACAATCATTGGTGGACCCCGCAACGGAATTATTATCGGATTGAGAAAATGATAAAAATATTTTATGAAAATAACGGCGAAAGTTTTACCGTTAATACTGTTGAACTACTCGGTAGTAAAAGTACAGTAATACGCGTGATTGCATAGTAGCACACGGTATTGATTATTAATACTTAAGTGATAAGTCACTCAGTTTTGTTTTATTGATATTATTAATGTAATAAAATAGAAAAACTTTTTATATAAAACATAATACTTTTATAAAGTTATTCTATAAATAGAATATATTATATTTTATTAAGCATAGTGTTGCATAGTGCCTGCATAGTAAAATCTTTTTATATAAAACAGAATACTTTTATAAAGTTATTCGTTTTATTAGATTATAAATAGAATATATTATATTTTATTTAAAAGATTTTGCTTTAAATATGGACCGTCCGATTAAAAGTAAATCAATTTGGACCGTTCATGAATTAGTTACTATACAGTCCATTCTTCTATAAATAGAAGCTCATTCCTTCATTATTTCTTACGAATTCATTGAAACTCTAGAGAGAGAAACTATAGAGAGAGTTCTTCTTCTGTAATCTCGAGTGTATTTCTTTAGAGTTTAAGAAAGATTTGAGCGTAGAAGATAGTGCAAGTTTTCTTCAAGTATATTCTCGCCCTACCAGTCGGAGTACTCTTCTTCTTAAGGTAAGGGATATTATTTGTTGTACCTGTAAGGGGTATTATTTCTTTCTTATTCATGAAGGGAACTTTTGTTATTCCATTCTTTATTATTCTGTTGGAATAACTTGTCTGTGCGGTCTATCGCATGCATGGTGATTTCTGTTGTTATTCCATTTTTTATTATTCTATTGGAATAACCTGTCTGTGCGGTCTATCGCATGCATGGTGATTTTTGTTGTTATTCCATTCTTTATTATTCTGTTGGAATATCCTGTCGGTGCGTATCATGCATGGCCTGATTCCATTATTTATTATTCCGTTCTTTATTATTCTGTCGAAATATCCTGTCTGTGCGTTTACGCCGGACCTGGTTCCATTATTTATTATTCTGTCGGAATATCCTGTCTGTGCATTTTACGCCAGACCTGGTTCCATTATTTATTATTCTGTTGGAAATAACCTGTCTGTGCAGTCTATCGCACGCATGGTGAATCCTTCTGTTATTCTATTCTTTATTATTGTGTTGGAATAACCTGTTTATGTAGATTACCATATGCATGGTGAATGATCCTTTGTATTCATTCCTTATTAAATTGTGAAAATGATATGTATATGTGGATTACCGCATGGCGGGTGAAAATCCACTTGTAGTTTCATATATTTTATTATACTCAGTTGGTTAAAGTTTTGGCTTCTATACTCCATGAAATTAGTGGAATATCCTTGATATTTGTGCTTCATCCAGTATCTTTTCATAAAAATATTCTTCTGAGCATTTTTGAATTTTACTCTACAAAGCAGTATCATGTTGACAATTTGGACGTTATTGGTTCCTGGATAAATTAATTCTTGAACTCGTTTTATTGAATTCTTATATCATTGTCATCATCCTCATGTTTTTATTATGTTGAAAGTCATCTGTGGCCTGTAGTGCATAGATGGACTTGGTATGATTATGATCAGGGATTATTCGGTGTAATCATGACCGTAATGTTACAAATGATGTGGTAAAAGTTCTCACTGGCCCGTAGTGCATTGATGGACAGTTTTTGGTATGATTATGGCTATGGATTCTCTTCGACCAAGGGTGCAAAGATGAATTATTTTATGACATGATCAGGACCGTTGATGAAAACACGATTATCTTTGGCCCGTAGTGCATGGATAATTCGTGGTTGTGATATTAAAGAATATCCTTGGCCTATAGTGCAAGGATGATTCGATGATGTGGATTAAATATTGAGCTGAGTCTCAGCAATGAAATATTAATTCATGGATGTGATAATAATGAATATCTTTGGCCGTAGTGCAAAGATGATTTAATTAGTATGATTATGAGTAGAAATTGTGATTTGGTATAACCATAATTTTTGATGTTTCAGGTGAAGATAGGTGATAAAAATTATCTTCGTCCTGGGTGCGAAAAGGAATTCAGAATCACAATTATGATTATGAGTTATTCATATGATTGTGGATAAGAATTGTTGATTGATGTTACAGGGATAAACATTATTGGTGGACTTTTAACATGGAGAAGATATTAGACCTGATGGTCTATTTGACTCTTTTAATGGATTGCTCGTTCCGCTGCAACTATGGTTGAAAAGTTTTATCATCTACCATATGTTCTAAATCTCTGAGTTATTATTGATGAAAGCTATTGATAATGTAATTATCTTTAGTCGTGATATTCTTTACTGGGCTAGTTGTACTCACCCATTTGCTTCAAAATTCCTTTCAGGTAATAAAAGTGTAGTTGGGTCGAGCGGGGTATTAAGAGGATTAGAACGGTGGTCTCTAGCTGTGGATATTCTCCCTAAGTAGTATTGAAAAGTTCATTTAGTAGTTATATTTGGTGAATCCAATAGGGTGAGGTGAACCCAACTTTGAAAAGGTGTTTTGTCACTATCATACAAGATGTCTAATGATATACAACTTCGTGTTATCATAAGACAGGGTTGTATACATCCACTTGCTGAGTATATCTACGAGTACTACCTATATGATCTTGGAGTTTATTTGAAATTTAATTTTCACTTAGAGACAATAGAGATAATTATATGTCAAGAGAAGACTCGCCATTGGAAAGAAGATGATAGTAATCTTATCATTTTTCTTTGGGGTCTATTGGGTCAACCAAGGATAATTCTATGGACATATTATATCTATCATAATCTAGACGCATGGCCTCCCATGTACGAAGGTTTCCTTGAGCACTTCCCAAAGATTTTAATTTCTAAAATAATTATTGATTGTACCTTTATGTAAGGTAACATTGTAAGGTCTTGTGGTTAAGGCACCACGAGAGTATTATATATATTTATATTAAAACTCACAGCTTATCTGTTGTCGTGCTCTGCACGACAGTTCAACAGTTGTATAAATAAAGTTTGTATTTGATTTTTATAGTTTGATATATGGCGACTCAGAATGGGCCGTGTGGACCTATTTTGGGGGCGTCACAAATGGTATCAGAGCTTAGGGATATGGTCGCTGGCGGAGATATGAGTCTAGAACTAGGAGGGGAGGGACGAGTAATATACTTCGCTAGTGTGTGACTTACCTAAGCTGAAATTTTTACTTGATAAGTTGACAAATTGTGATATGTCAATTAACCTTTGTTTTGAAGATATATTCTAGAATGATATCTGAAATACAGGAGATGAGTAATGGGAAAATCATGATACAGAGGAAATAACCGAAAAGGTACAATCTAAAAAGAAAGCAATGTATTCTCATCTCTTCGAATACCAGGTAAGTACGTACATTTCGAGGGCGAAATTTCATAAGGAGGGGAGATTGTGAGATCCCAAATTTTATGAAATGAAAGTATTTAATTTTCTTATAATTATTATTTTATTTCGTAAATGGTTAAATTGATAAAAGGTTAAAGTTAAGGGTGATATTTTAAATTTTTTTTTACAAAGTAAGCAAGTTGTTATAAAATATTCGTTTGGTAGGGGAATATTCTTTTTGTCGGGAATATCTGTACGACGGTACAATCATTGGTGGACCCCGCAACGAAATTATTGTCGGATTGAGAAAATGACAAAAATATTTTATGAAAATAACGGCGGAAATTTTATCGTTAATACTGTTGAACTACTCGGTAGTAAAAGTACAGTAATACGCGTGGTTGCATAGTAGCATACGGTATTGATTATTGATGCTTAAGTGATAAGTCACTCAGTTTTATTTTATAGATATTATTAATGTAATAAAATAGAAAAACTTTTTACATAAAACAAATACTTTTATAAAGTTATTCTATAAATAGAATATATTATATTTTATTATACATAGTGTTGCATAGTGTCTGCATAGTGTTTTGCATAGTAAGATCTTTTTATATAAAACAGAATACTTTTATAAAGTTATTAGTTTTATTAGATTATAAATAGAATATATTATATTTTATTTAAAAGATTTTGCTTTAAATATGGACCGTCCGATTAAAAGTAAATCAATCTGGACGGTTCATGAATTAGTTACTATGCAGTCCATTCTTCTATAAATAGAAGCTCATTCCTTCATTATTTCTTACGAATTCATTAAAACTCTAGAGAGAGAAACTATAGAGAGAGTTCTTCTTCTGTAATCTCGAGCGTATTTCTTTAGAGTTTAAGAAAGATTTGAGTGTAGAAGATAGTGCAAATTTTCTTCAAGTATATTCTCGCCCTACCAGTCGGAGTACTCTTCTTCTTAAGGTAAGGGATATTATTTGTTATACCCGTAAGGGGTATTATTTCTTTCTTATTCATGAAGAGAACTTTTATTATTCCATTCTTTATTATTCTGTTGGAATAACCTGTCTGTGCGGTCTATTGCATGCATGGTAATTTCTGTTGTTATTCCATTCTTTATTATTCAGTTGGAATAACCTGTCTGTGCGGTCTATCGCATGCATGGTGATTTTCGTTGTTATTCTATTCTTTATTATTCTGTTGGAATATCCTGTCGGTGCGTATTACACCTGACCTGGTTCCATCATTTATTATTCCATTCTTTATTATTTTGTCGGAATATCTTGTCTGTGCGTTTACGCCGGACCTAGTTCTATTATTTGTTATTCTGTTGGAATATCCTGTCTGTGCATTTTACGCGTTCTGTTGGGAATAACCTGTCTGTGTAGTCTATCGCACGCATGGTGAATCCTTCTATTATTCCATTCTTTATTATTTTGTTGGAATAACCTGTTTATGTGGATTACCACATGCATGGTGAATGATCCTTTATATTCATTCCTTATTAAATTGTGAAAATGATCTGTATATGTGGATTACCGCATGGCGGGCAAAAATCCATTTCTAGTTTCATATATTTTATTATACTCAGTTGGTTAAAGTTTTGGCTTCTATACTCTAAAAAATTAGTGGAATATCCTTGATATTTGTGCTTTATCCAGTATCTTTTCATAGAAATATTCTTCTGAGCATTCTTGAATTTTACTCTACAAAGCAGTATCATGTTGACAATTTGGACGTTATTGGTTCCTGAAAAATTATTTCTTGAACTTGTTTTATTGAATTCTTATATCATTGTCATCATCCTTATGTTTATATTATGTTAAAAGTCATTTGTGGCCTGTAGTGCATAGATGGACTTGGTATGATTATGATCAGGGATTATTCGGTGTAATCATGACCGTAATGTTACAAATGATGTGGTAAAAGTCCTCATCGGCCCGTAGTGCATTGATGGACAGTTTTTGGTATGATTATGGCTATGGATTCTCTTCGGCCAAGGGTGCAAAGATGAATTGTTTTACGACATGATCAGGACCGTTGATGAAAACACGATTATCTTTGGCCCGTAGTGCATGGATAATTCGTGGTTGTGATACTAAAGAATATCCTTGGCCTGTAGTGCAGGGATGATTCGATGATGTGGATTAATTATTGAGCTGAGTCTCAGCAATGAAATATTAATTCATGGATGTGATAATAATGAATATCTTTGGCCGTAGTACAAAGATGATTTAATTAGTATGATTATGAGCAGAAATTATGATTTGGTATAACCATGATTTTTGATGTTTTAGGTGAAGATAGGTGATGAAAATTATCTTCGTCCTGGGTGCGAAAAAGAATTCAGAATCACAATTATGATTATGAGTTATTCATATGATTGTGGATAGGAATTGTTGATTGATGTTACAGGGATAAACATTATTGGTGGACTTTTAACATAGAGAAGATAATAGACCTGATGGTCTATTTGACTCTTTTAATGGATTGCTCGTTCCGCTGCAACTATGGTTGAAAAGTTTTATCATCTACCATATGTTCTAAATCTCTAAGTTATTATTGATGAAAGCTATTGATAATGTAATTATCTTTAGTCGTGATATTCTTTACTGGGCTAGTTGTACTCACCCTTTTGCTTCACAATTCCTTTCAGGTAATAAAAGTGTAGTTGGGTCGAGCGGGGTATTAAGAGGATTAGAACGGTGGTCTCTAGCTGTGGAGATTCTCCCTAAGTAGTATAGAAAAGTTCATTTAGTAGTTATATTTGGTGAATCTAATAGGGTGAGGTGAACCCAACTTTGAAAAGGTGTTTTGTCACTATCATACAAGATGTCTAATGACATACAACTTCGTGTTATCATAAGACAGGATTGTACACATCCACTTGCTGAGTATATCTGCGAGCACTACCTATATGATCTTGGAGTTTATTTGAAATATAATTTTCACTTGGAGACAACGGAGATAATTATATGTCAAGAGAAGACTCGCCATTGGAAAGAAGATGATAGTAATCTTATCGTTTTTCTTTGGGGTCTATTGGGTCAACCAAGGGTAATTCTATGGACATATTATATCTATCATAATCTAGACGCATTGCCTCCCATGTACGAAGGTTTCCTTGAGCACTTTCCAAAGATTTTAATTTCTAAAATAATTATTGACTGTACCTTTATGTAAGGTAACATTGTAAGGTCTTGTGGTCAAGGCACCACGAGAGTAATATATATATTTGTATTAAAACTCACAGCTTATCTGTTGTCGTGTTCTGCACGACAGTTCAACAGTTGTATAAATGAAGTTTGTATTTAATTTTTATAGTTTGATATATGGCGACTCAGAATGGGTCCTGTGGACCTATTTTGGAGGCGTCACAGAATCCTTTGCAGACGACTTAAATACATGACTAATACGTGCAACAAATCTCGACTTCTGGAAGTGATGTACTCCATCCGTCCCACGACAAAAGTCCTAGTTAACTTTTTACGCATATTAAGAAAGAGGATAAAATGATAAAATTGTCCATATTTAAATTCTCATTTAATTGCATAATTGTTTGCACATGACTAGTGATATTCCATAAATATGCATTAAGAATGTAAATATGACAATTAATACTTAGGGTATTATAGGCAAATTATTGTAAAAAATAGATTACTTAAGGTAAGTAGACATTTAACTTGGGACTACTTAAAATAGTAATAAAGACTTTTATCCTAAGATGGAGGGAGTATTTATTAGATAAAAGGTCATTAGAAATCAAACTTCTTTTGAAAAATCACATTCGCGAGTTTAGAAATCAAACTCAAACATCTTTTGAAACACACACACACACACGAGTTTAGAAATCAAACTCATCTCTTTTTAAGAACACACATAAATACGAGTTTAGAAAATCAACTCACAACTCTCTTTTCAACAAAAAATTATAAACTTATGGTCCCTTCCAAGCCAAAATGGAACCCCACTAGAATAAAATGGACTTACTGTGACGCCCCCAAATTCTCTACATTCACTGTAGCCAATTTGGTGCTCACGTAAATATTCTATAAGATAATAATTCCTATAAATCCAAGATTCACAGTACTCATAGCAAATCGTAGTTCTCGTGAAAACATTTATCATAACTGAGTACCCTCACTTGAATGTACAGGTTTAGTATCTTACAGATATTTCTTTCATATCAATAATTCCTATCTATCTGACCTCCATAGTATTAATGGTAGGGTTCTTGGAACTGAGAAGCGCTACCTCAGTGCATCAGAGAAGCCCAATGTCTGTTAACACTATCATTCAGTTGTATAGTTCATATAGATACTGTACTCTTTTCTAATTTCATTAGAATGAAAACTAAATACTTGAACTAATAATTACCTTACACAAATAATATACCATTACATTGATTCGGAATGCTGTCAAATATTACATTATAGTTCTCAAATGGATAACCATGTCTTAAGCCCTTCTGTCCACAAATACCGGAACCGCCTGAATACATTATTTCTATCTACAAATGAAGAAAATATTTGTAGGGATGAGCTACAGAAAGCTCAGCAAGTTTTGTACAATAAACGAATTTATACATATACCAAATCTGGATTAAATAAATATAAAGTTCAGAGTTTTTCCACACACACCAAATCTGGATTGAATGAACATAAAGTTTAGAGTAGTGCCACACATATATATTGAGGTTTGTCAGCCAAACCCTGCCCATTTCGAATTTCTGTCAGTTCTGTAAACTTAAAAATTCGGGTTGATCCGCTCAACCAAACAAAACTAAGAGTATGCATATCATCCTATCCAACTATTATTCGATCATTGCTATAAATGTCGGTGACAGTCTGTTGCTGCCTCTTGCCCGCTCATTGCTATAAATGTCGGTACAAAACCCCCAGTCAGTCTGTTATTGCCGATCTGAATAGTGTCAATATATATCGGTACAAAACAAAATTGGTTTCTCACAAACTATGCTTTGATATCAAATCAAAAGTATTTTTCCACAACAATAGCTCATATGACTTGGTTATGTTTGAACGAGAAATAATAACCTTTGAATAGCAGAAATCATGTACACTGTATATCACCAGATCATAACTGATAAATATAAAATTTTTATTTAATAAAATAATTTAAATGAAGCTTGCATTTAAAACATGAGGTTTGCACAAAGTGCAGAAAAACTTACCTGCATCGTCGACTACTGCTACACAGTCTATTTAACTTCATCTGAAGACTTTTAATAATATTGATCTCCAAGTTAGAATAATATCATCACAATATATTACTGTGAATTACTGTTATAAAATAACCTAAACACATTATCTCATCTCCCTATCAGTTCACAAACAATTTAAGACTCGGTATCAAGTTAAATTATTTCAGTCTGAGTTGAATCCGGTACAATTCTGACATCCCGACGTCCTAGTCGAATAATTCTAGAGCCTATTTTCCTTAATACTCTACTTAAACTGGTTCACAATTATCTTAGATAATTTATTATTTAGTCAAAATATTTTTCAGAGATTCATAATAATTTTTAAGTAATTATTATCATTTATCATGATTTTTCAATCATTAATATCATATTTATATGATTTAAACACCACATAATCCCTTTATCATTAATATTTAATTTCTGTCAAATATTAATGAAATTCATGTTATAATATTATAATATCTCAAAGTATTCTTAATACCTTAAAATTATATTTAAATAATTTTTAAACATTTAAATCCATTATCAATTAACTGCTATTAATATTAAATATTAATGTATTTAATGACAAAATATCAAAAGTTATATTTTATAACTTAAAATATTTTTATAATCCTTAAATCATTTTATATGATTTTTAAACCGTTAAAACTAATCTTCCATAATTTATTTGATATATTTATTAAATAAATCAATTATCATTAATATTAATTTATTAATAAAATTTATCATAAAATATTAGAAGTCATTAAAAATAACTTAAAATATTTTTAAATTATTTTTCTCATTTTTAAATGAATTTTAAATCAATAAAACCATTTTACCATCATTTATTTAATATAATAATTAAATAAATCTAATATCATTAATATTAAATTATTAATGAAAATTCTTCAAAAATACTAAAAGTTACATTTTATAACTTAAAATATTTTCTAACATTTTATTCTCATTTAAAATAATTTTTATAATATTAAAATTATTTTTCTCTAATTTATTTAATATACTAATTAAATAAATTAAATATCATTAATATTCAAATAAATATAAATATTAATGAAAAATATCCCAAATTATCAAAAGTTATTTTTCATTACTTAAAATAATTTTTAAAACCATTTTTGTAATTTTTAAAATTTATTTACTATTTTAAAGTATTTTTTAAAAATTAGGAAAATTAAATTAATTAAAACCGTCGCTGTAGCCTATAGCGACACTTTCTGTCACTATTGGTGTTCTTGAGCTAAAGAATACTGACTGTCAGTGCTCAAGGGGCTTGGTTTGACCACTTGTAATTCTCAGCCTAATGTGTTTCTGGGCTAACTTGAACATTAATTGATCTGGTAGTATATATGTAATACTACCATTATCAACCATCATCAAAGTCATATCTCATCACACTATAAAGATCTATGTCTTCAAAGTTGCTGTCAGAAGCTTTCTGGGCTTTCTGGGATACCCAGAAACCTAGACAGCTTCGGGTGTCCATCTTGTGGCTCAAATATCTTAAGGTTCTGGTTATCCAATAGGTGTTCTTAAGGTCCAAGCATGTAGTACTAATGTCAAGGAGCACATATACATCAACAAATTAGTCCGAGTACATCACACTCTCCAGATTTAGCCGAGTCAAACCTTGTCAGAAAGTTTGTTCATTCGTTTTTTGGAAATTCCAGAAAATAGCAACCGTGATCGGATGACCTACTTTGACCATCCACTACATCCAACATGTTTGTTGTTTAAGGGATCTAGAGGCATGGATCTAGAGTCCATCTAATAGGCTACAACATGTATACAACAACATCATCAAACTACTTAGCATCTGACAGATTCAACCTTTGCAAAATCTTGTCAAACACTGATATTGAGTTCTGGGTTTTCCAGAAATTGGAAACGTGATCGGTCAACGGGTTTTGACCATCAATAACTTGACATATATACATCCTATGATCCTGATTCAACTTCTAGATCACTAAGCTCATAACATACTACAACTATAATACATTAAACAACTCAAACATCTAACAGATTTGGATTCAAGGGACATGACATTCGGTTGTCAGACAAGATTTTAGGGTTCATGACTGTTTGTGCAAATCTTCATTTTGAAGCATTTAAATGTTATGGATTCGTGTTTTAGCAACCCAGATCACTTATTAACATGTTATATCATATATATAAACACTAAAATCACAAGTTTTGATATAGCTTCAAAGATATAATGTTAAGGGTTTACATTCTTACCTTTTTAGACCAATTCTGGACTTGTGCTTTCTGATTCTGGTCTTGGCTAGCTATGGACTGCTTAGGGGTTGTAATATGAAGTATTTTAAGTCTAGAATTTGTGAGGCTAGAGAGGAGAAGGATAGCTACACTTGGGCATTTAAAGTAAGGGTTAAATGAATTTTAATCCATCTTAAGTTTGATTCATTGCATCCAATTGTTGTTAGGTGTCATGTTGTGGCTAGTGTGGTCAATTTAACATATGTGGCTAATCTTTTAAGTGTTGAGTCATGGATTTGGCCTTATCATCAATGTTTTGGAAGAGGAATGGTATTTTAGTAATTTTCTATGCACTAAGGGTACTTTTGAAATTTCCCAATCAAATTTTAGTTAATTTAGTCATTTATGTTATGGATTTAGACACATGGCAAATCTTGGTGATGAGTCACCAAGATTTGTATTTATCTTTTGTTAAAAGATAAGCTCGAGGGTATTTTGGAATTTTTACCCCTACTAAGGGTATTTTGGTAATTTCCATATTATCCATGAGGTTATTTTAGTCATTGCATATCCTTCCCTAATATTTTTACTCCTTAGGTTTTGGTAACAAGTATTAGGGTTCCCTAATTAGATCTTAGGGTTTAAAAATTGAAATCAAGGTTTACCGATTAGAGTTTGATAATTCGGGTTAGGGTTTCCTAATCCTCATGAAATTTCTCTGATAGAATTTTATACTTTATCCTACATCCACATACCTATTATAATATTCAGTATCACAATTTCTTATTGATGACCCTAATTAGGGTTAGGGTTCCTGAATTGAGAATTAGGATTTTTCGGCATTCGATTAAGGTTTCTAATCCATTATTAGGGTTTACTAAGTTTATACCCTATTCGATCAATCATTGATCATCAATTCTATATTGTACACACACGTATTTATCAATACAATTATTGTAACTGTATTTTCTACTGAATCCCTATCCGAACTTAGAGTTAGGGTTTCTATTCTCTGTTAAGCACAACTCTACTCATATTTCTTAGTCAATACACAATTTGACCACTTCTCTAAACTTGTATCACAGATACTTTGCACAATATTGGTAATCAATTATTAAATAAAAAAAATTTATCCGTAAAATTTTCGGATCCTCACACTTACTCACAATTAATGACATTAAACACATATACACTATAGAATGACACAAAACACCTAGGGATGGAACACTTAGAACACACACCGAGGTAACTCATTTATAACTTGAGAAAAGATAAGGAAAAACAGTAACCGTGTTTCAACAAAGTTGAAGGGTGCCTAACACCTTCCCATCGCTTAAAAAAGCTTTAGAAGTCTTTGAATCTCGGTTACGGACCAATTTAATGGAGTCACATTTTGGGTCATCTCTATTTAAACCTTAAAACTTGAATAAGTTGCTACATCCAATTAAACATATACCAATTGATGACTTTGTCATATTGGCCTAAATCTAAAATTAATATTGTGACGCCCCCAAAAATAGGTATACATCACCCATCTTGGGTCGTCAGATACATAGTACAGAATACAAATACAACTTACTAATACAACTGTCGTGTACAATACGACAAAACATAAACTGTGAGTTTGAATACAAATATTATCTTCTAGAGAGTATTCATACTCAAAAGGAGTCCTCATTACATTTATTAACACACTATTACATAGAATAGTGAGGACTACTAACTAATACTATCATTTGAACCATCACTCCGTTCCCCGACTTGCCCCAGCTACGTTCTCATTTCCTGAAGAGAACAGTGAAAGAAAGGGTGAGCTCAACTAGCCCAGTAAGAAATATTATGACTAAGATAATGCAGAATAAATTATCATTAGCCTTCAACAATGTTAAACTGATAAAATATAATAGACATCAAGTTTAACTGTAGTGGAACAAGCAATCCATTAAAAGAGTCAAGTAGAAAATAAACTCTACTATCTTTTATGATTTAAAAGGTTTTTCAACACTGTTATTGCTGTGACTCAGCTTAATAAAATAATCCACATCATTGAATCACCCCTG
This sequence comes from Panax notoginseng, assembly GCA_016801055.1. Classification (NCBI taxonomy): domain Eukaryota; kingdom Viridiplantae; phylum Streptophyta; class Magnoliopsida; order Apiales; family Araliaceae; genus Panax; species Panax notoginseng. The sequence continues at coordinate 141,248,485 of CM029019.1, read as the reverse complement.
CACTACGGCCAAGGATATTCGTGTATTCATTAATGGTCATGATCATGCCAACAACTGTCCATCAATGCACTACGGGCCAATGAGGACTTTTACCACATCATTTGTAATATTACGGTCATGATTATACCGAATAATCCCTGGTCATAATCATACCAAGTCCATCTATGCACTACATGCCACAGATGACTTTCAACATTTTATAAACATGAGGATGATGACAATGATATAAGAATTCAATAAAACAAGTTCAAGAATTAATTTATCCAAGAATTAATAACGTCCAAATTGTAAACATGATACTGCTTTGTGGAGTAAAATTCAAGAATGCTTAGAAGAATATTTTCATGAAAAGATACTGGATGAAACGCAATTATCAAGGATATTCCACAAATTTCATGGAGTATAGAAGTCAAAACTTAACCAACTAAGTACAATAAAGAATGGAATAACAAAAGAAATCACCATGCATGCGATAGACCGCACAAACAGGTTATTCCAACAGAATAATAAATAATGGAACCAGGTCCGGCGTAAACGCACAGACAGGATATTTCGACAGAATAATAAATAATGGAACCAGGTCCGGCGTAAACGCACAGACAGGATATTCCGACAGAATAATAAATAATGGAACCAGGTCCGGTGTAAAACACACAGACAGGATGTTCCAACAGAATAATAACAAAAACGGAACCAGGTCCGGTGTAAAACACACAGACATGATGTTCCAATAGAATAATAGAAGAATGTCACCAAGTATAGGGTAGACCGCGTATACAGGTTATTCCAACAGAATAATAAGAAATAGAATAACAACAGTTCTCTTCATGAATAAGAAAGAATAACACCCCTTACCGTTTTAAAGAAGAGCTGAAATAAGGAAGTAGTTAAGTAGCAGAATACTCTTCTTCTCTCTCTCTATAGTTCTCTCTATAGTTTCTCTCTCTAGAGTTCAGTGAATTCGTAAGAAATAATGAAGGAATGAGCTGCTATTTATAGAAAAATTGAATGCATAGTAACTAATCCATGAACGGTCCAGATTGATTACTTTAATCTGACGGTCCATATTTAAAGAAAAATCTTTTAAATAAAATATAATATATTCTATTTATAGAATAACTTTAATAAAGTATTCTGTTTTATATAAAAAGATGTTTCTGTTTTATTACGTTAATAATACGAATAAAACAAAACGTCATTATCGCTAAATAATTCATATTATTAACTGACAATAATTGAATCAAACTGAGTGACTTCTCACATAAGCATTAATAATCAATACCGTGTGCTACTATGCAACCACACGTATTACTGTACTTTTACTACCGAGTAGTTCAACAGTAACAATGGTAAAACTTCCGCCGTTATTTTTAATAAAATATTTTTGTCGTTTTCTCAATCCGACAATAATTTCGTTGTGGGGTCCACCAATGATTGTGTCGTTGTACGAATATTCCCTGTTAAAACGAATATTCCCCGACCAATCGAATATTATATAACAACTTGCGTATTTTGCAAAATTTATAAATATTACCCACAACTATAACATTATATCAAATTAACTCCATAATATTCAAAAATGATATTTATAGAAAATTCATCTTTATTTATAAAAGTTGGGGTCTTACAACCTCCCCTTCTTATGAAATTTCGCCCTCGAAATTAGGGTACGTACCTGGTATGTCAAAGAGATAAGGATACCTTGATTTCATTTCAGATTCTAACTCCCAAGTCATTTCCTCAACATCGTGGTTTCTCCACAAAACTTTGACTTGAGGTATAACCTTGGAGCGTAGAATATGTTCCTTCTTATCCAAGATTTGAACAGGAACTTCTTCATACGTCAAATCCTCCGCTATTTCGTCCGGTTCTAACTCAATAATGTGGTTCGGGTCTTCCATATATTTGCGTAACATGGATATGTGAAAAACGTTATGAACACGAGACATACTTGGCGGTAAAGCGAGTCTATAAGCCACAGTTCCTACTCAATCGAGGATTAAAATGGACCGATAAATCGAGGATTGAGCTTTCCTCTCTTTCCAAATCTCGTAACTCCTTTCCATGGAGCAACACGTAAGAACACATGATCTCCTACATCAAATTCCACGTCCTTTCGATGAAGATCAGCATAACTCTTTTGTCGATCTTGTGAGGTTTTTATACGTTGTCGGATCGTTTGAATCTTTTCTGTAGTCATACGTACCAACTCCGGTCCCAACAACGTTGCTTCACCCACCTCATCCCAGCATACTGGAGAACGACATTTTCTTCCATACAATGCTTCGAATGGAGCCATGCCAATACTTGCTTGATAACTGTTGTTGTAGGAAAACTCCACCAATGGTAAGAACTTGTCCCAACTTCCCTTGAAGTCAAAGACACAGAGTCTTAATAGATCTTCAAGAGTTTGAATAGTCCTCTCTGATTGTCCGTCCGTCTGAGGATGATATGCTGAACTAAATCGTAAATCCGTGCCCATAGCTTTTTGTAAACTAACCCAAAATCGTGAAGTGAATCTTGGGTCTCGGTCAGAAACTATGGATACTGGCATACCATGCAGTCTTACAATCTCGTTTATGTACATACGAGCAAGACGTTCAAGTGTATAAGTTTCTCGTATCGGTAAGAAATGAGCAGACTTGGTCAATCTATCAACAATGACCCAAATCGCATCAATACCTTGAGAAACCCTAGGAAGACCGGTAACGAAATCCATGGTAATGTGCTCCCACTTCCATTCTAGAATTTCAAGTGGTTGTAATGGACCTTTTGGTACTTGATGCTCCGCTTTGACTCGTTGACAAGTTAGACACCTTGAGATAAACAACGCTATCTCTCTCTTCATATTGCTCCACCAAAATGTATGACGAAGATCATGATACATTTTGGTACTTCCAGGATGGATTGCAAACGGTGTGTTGTGCGCCTCCATCATGATTTCATACTTTAAATCAGGGTTGTTAGGAACACAAAGTCTGGAGTTGACTCGAAGTATTCCTTCTTCATCGATTCTTGCTTCCGGCATAGCACCTTCTTGCACTTTCTTCCTTATACGCATCAGCTCTAGGTCTGTAGCTTGAGCAGCTTTAACTTTATCGATTAAAGTCGGTTCTACTCGTATATTCGCCATCATCACATGGGTCCCTGGAGTCTTTAACTCTATCTCCATCCTTTGCAAATCACACAAAATAGGCCTTTGTGTTGACAATATCGCACTCGTACTTGCATATGATCTTCTACTCAATGCGTCAGCTACCACGTTCGCTTTTCCAGGATGGTATTGAATGGTATGATCATAATCTTTCAACAGTTCAAGCCAACGTCGTTGTCGCATGTTGAGTTCCTTTTGAGTGAAGAAATATTTAAGGCTTTTATGATCCGTAAAGATCTCCACCTTCTCCCCATACAAGTAATGCCTCCAAATTTTAAGTGCAAAGACAACAGCTGCCAACTCTAGATCATGAGTAGGATAATTCCTCTCATATTCCTTGAGTTGTCTTGATGCATAGGCTATGACTTTTTCATGTTGCATGAGAACACATCCCAACCCTTTGCTCGAAGCATCACTGTAGATGACAAATCCCTCCGAGCCAGATGGTATTGTTAGAACAGGTGCTGAAATGAGTCTCCTCTTGAGTTCTTAAAAACTCTGCTCACATTCTTCGCTCCAACCGAACTTTGTATCTTTCCGAGTCAGCTGAGTTAATGGAGTAGCAATTCGAGAAAATCCTTCCACGAATCTCCGATAATAACCAGCCAAACCAAGAAAGCTACGTACTTCGGTCACTGATTTAGGTTGCTCCCAGCTTTGAATAGCTTCAATCTTTGCCAGGTCAACCGATATTCCACGACTTGATACTACGTGCCCAAGGAATGCTACCTCTTCCAGCCAGAACTCGCATTTCTTCAACTTGGCATAAAGTTTATATTCACGAAGCTTTTGGAGTACCAACCTCAAGTGTTGCTCATGATCTTCACGACTTTTGGAATAAAAAAGGATGTCATCGATAAAGACGACCACAAAGTGATCCAAATATTCCTTGAATACCCTGTTCATCATATCCATGAAGGCAGCAGGAGCATTAGTCAATCCAAAAGACATAACTAAGAATTCATAATGCCCATACCGAGTTCTGAAGGCAGTCTTTGGAATATCCTCAGTTCTAACCTTCAGCTGATGATATCCAGAACGAAGATCGATCTTTGAAAAGAATTGTGCTCCTTGCAACTGGTCAAACAGGTCATCAATACGTGGCAATGGGTACCTATTTTTGATGGTGACATGATTCAACTCCCGATAATCAATACAAAGTCGCATACTCCCATCTTTCTTCTTCACGAACAGAACAGGAGCACCCCAAGGAGAAGTACTAGGACGAATAAAACCAATGTCTAACAATTCCTGCAGTTGGGTCTTTAACTCCTGAAGTTTAATAGGAGCCATTCGATATGGGGCTTTGGAAATGGGTTTTGTACCGGGTTCAAGGTCGATACAAAATTCAATTTCTCGCTCTGGGGGTAGGCCAGGAAGTTCTTCGGGAAATACGTCAGGAAATTTATTAACAACAGAAATATCATTCAAAGCTGACGTATTTTTGTTTAGATCTGTGATATGAGCTAAGAAAGCTTGACATCCGTTTTTCAATAAACGAATAGCTTTATGGCTTGAGATGACAGCGATTGATTTTAATGGTTTGGTTGCTTGAATTCGCATAATAGGTCGATTAGGAATATGAAAGCTAACAACCTTACGAAAACAATTAATTTTTGCATGATAAGTAGTTAACCAATCAATCCCTAGAATCACGTCAAATGCAAGTATTTTTAATGAAATAAGATCGACAGGTAATGTGTGGGTACCAACTTGAACCAAACAAGACTTATAAACCGTGGATGAGCGCAAGTAGGAGAAATAAAAGAATGGGTAGAACCGGTATCAAACAAAGTATAGACTTCGTTAGAGTTTATGATAAGCTTACCCGTGATGACCTCATTCGGGTTCCTTGCTCTCTGGGAGTTCACAACAAACGCTCTCCCTTGCACAACCGGTTTTGACTATTCTGGGACGGCCTTTGGTGCCTCCATCCCAGCTGAATTTGTCTTCGGTAAACGAAAAAATCGGGCTAAATGACCTTCTCTTCCACAATTATAACATGCTTTGGACGGCATCGCGCAGTTTGGACTGATGTGCCCCTCCCCTCCGCATTTGAAACATATGATAGGTGGTCGTTCTCCTTCCTTAACGACAGGTGCTGGTGCTGACATCTTTCCATCATTGTTGAATCTCCTCTTCTTGAAATGCCCATTCTTATTGTTTTGGCCCTGATTACCACCGAAGTGGTTACCATTTCTGGCCTGTTGATTCCCTCCACGCTTGTTGTCACCGCTTTGATGACTGCTTTCACTGGTATTATCATTTTGCCGGCTGCTCTCTTTTGGTTGCGTTGTCTCGTTATCGCGCTCCACCAACTGAGCCCTATTTACAACATCTGAATACAAACACAATTTATGAGAAACAAGGTGTTGACGTATCTCCGGCTTCAAACCTCTTAAAAACATCCGCGTCATTCTTTCTTCATTATCCACCAGGTGGGACGCAAACCGGGATAACTCCGCAAATTTTTTCTCGTATTGCGACACGGTCATATTATTCTGCTCCAATTTGATGAACTCCACCTCCTTCATGTGACGAATACTCTCGGGAAAGTATTTATCGTTAAACAGCTCTTGGAACTTCTCCCAAGACATCTTCAGTGCGGCAGGTTGAGTACGCTTTATCGATTCCCACCAGTAATCTGCCTCTCCTCGCAACATAAAGGCGGCAAAGGGAACCTTTTGCTCCTCGGAGCAACCCAAGACATCAAATATCTTGGTGATCTGCTTTATCCATGTTTCAGCTACAAGTGGTTTGGGTTCTCCCTTAAACTCCGGTGGTCCCAGCTCCTTAAACTGTTTAGCGGTGACCGCCTGAGAGTTTCCAGTATTTCCACCTACGTTGTGGACAGGAGCCGCTTTCACCTGTTGTTGCATGAATTGCATAAAACCTCTGAACATTCCATCATTCATCATCTGGTCAGTGTTGTTGTTTGCATGAGGATTGTCACCTTCCTGATGAACATTATCCTGATTATTGATATGTGGTGAATCAATAATCGCCTGTGCTCCATTGCTATTCTCAACATTCTCAGATGCCATTTTCAGATACTGCCACAAAATAAAAATTAATTGATATGTCATATATTATCCTTATATTATGACCGACCAATTAAATACCATGCAAATAAACTTAGGTAGGTCATACTAGCGAAGGAATTTCCCGTCTCTCCCCTCCTAGTTCTATTCTCACATCTTAGCCAGGGATCATATCCCTAAGCTCTGATACCAACTGTGACGCCCCCAAAAATAGGTATACATCACCCATCTTGGGTCGTCAGATACATAGTACAGAATACAAATACAACTTACTAATACAACTGTCGTGTACAATACGACAAAACATAAACTGTGAGTTTGAATACAAATATTATCTTCTAGAGAGTATTCATACTCAAAAGGAGTCCTCATTACATTTATTAACACACTATTACATAGAATAGTGAGGACTACTAACTAATACTATCATTCGAACCATCACTTCGTTCCCCGACTTGCCCCAGCTACGTTCTCATTTCCTGAAGAGAACAGTGAAAGAAAGGGTGAGCTCAACTAGCCCAGTAAGAAATATTATGACTAAGATAATGCAGAATAAATTATCATTAGCCTTCAACAATGTTAAACTGATAAAATATAATAGACATCAAGTTTAACTGCAGTGGAACAAGCAATCCATTAAAAGAGTCAAGTAGAAAATAAACTCTACTATCTTTTATGATTTAAAAGGTTTTTCAACACTGTTATCGCTGTGACTCAGCTTAATAAAATAATCCACATCATCGAATCACCCCTGCACTACGGCCAAGGATATTCGTGTATTCATTAATGGTCATGATCATGCCAACAACTGTCCATCAATGCACTACGGGCCAATGAGGACTTTTACCACATCATTTGTAACATTACGGTCATGATTATACCGAATAATCCCTGGTCATAATCATACCAAGTCCATCTATGCACTACATGCCACAGATGACTTTCAACATTTTATAAACATGAGGATGATGACAATGATATAAGAATTCAATAAAACAAGTTCAAGAATTAATTTATCCAAGAATTAATAACGTCCAAATTGTCAACATGATACTGCTTTGTGGAGTAAAATTCAAGAATGCTTAGAAGAATATTTTCATGAAAAGATACTGGATGAAACGCAATTATCAAGGATATTCCACAAATTTCATGGAGTATAGAAGTCAAAACTTAACCAACTGAGTACAATAAAGAATGGAATAACAAAAGAAATCACCATGCATGCGATAGACCGCACAAACAGGTTATTCCAACAGAATAATAAATAATGGAACCAGGTCCGGCGTAAACGCACAGACAGAATATTCCGACAGAATAATAAATAATGGAACCAGGTCCGGCATAAACGCACAGACATGATATTTCGACAGAATAATAAATAATGGAACCAGGTCCGGTGTAAAACACACAGACAGGATGTTCCAACAGAATAATAACAAAAACGGAACCAGGTCCGGTGTAAAACACACAGACATGATGTTCCAACAGAATAATAGAAGAATGTCACCAAGTATAGGGTAGACCGCGTATACAAGTTATTCCAACAGAATAATAAGAAATGGAATAACAACAGTTCTCTTCATGAATAAGAAAGAATAACACCCCTTACCGTTTTAAAGAAGAGCTGAAATAAGGAAGTAGTTAAGTAGCAGAATACTCTTCTTCTCTCTCTCTATAGTTTCTCTCTCTAGAGTTCAGTGAATTCGTAAGAAATAATGAAGGAATGAGCTGCTATTTATAGAAAAATTGAATGCATAGTAACTAATCCATGAACGGTCCAGATTGATTACTTTAATCTGACGGTCCATATTTAAAGAAAAATCTTTTAAATAAAATATAATATATTCTATTTATAGAATAACTTTAATAAAGTATTCTGTTTTATATAAAAAGATGTTTCTGTTTTATTACGTTAATAATACGAATAAAACAAAACGTCATTATCGCTAAATAATTCATATTATTAACTGACAATAATTGAATCAAACTGAGTGACTTCTCACATAAGCATTAATAATCAATACCGTGTGCTACTATGCAACCATACGTATTACTGTACTTTTACTACCGAGTAGTTCAACAGTAACAATGGTAAAACTTCCGCCGTTATTTTTAATAAAATATTTTTGTCGTTTTCTCAATCCGACAATAATTTCGTTGTGGGGTCCACCAATGATTGTGTCGTTGTACGAATATTCCTTGTTAAAACGAATATTCTCCGACCAATCGAATATTATATAACAACTTGCGTATTTTGCAAAATTTATAAATATTACCCACAACTATAACATTATATCAAATTAACTCCATAATATTCAAAAATGATATTTATAGAAAATTCATCTTTATTTATAAAAGTTGGGGTCTTACAAATATTTCAAACCTCATCGACAAAAGAATTGTTTTCCAAATATCTCATCTAATCACACCAAATTAAAGGAAAATGAGATTTCGTTTAGAAGTTATAAAAAACGAGAAGAGAAAATCTTCTCTCCTCAGCGTTTATAGTTTTTGTGCTAACATATATTAAAAAAGGGTAAATTAATTATTTTATCCCTAAACTATTTTTATTTAATTATTTTATCCCTAAACTATTTTTATAGAGACAACTAGGAAGTTTACTTAGAAGCAGATTCTCATAATGAGAATGTATATAAATTTATCCGGGTCTAGTCTAGTGTGGCTTTGTTTCTCTTGTTTATTCACTCTATTGTTAATTTGTTAAATAGATGTCCAACAATGAGTGTAAAGTTTAAGACACCAAAAGAAACATGGAGTGGTAGCAGCCAATTATTTTTTAAGCTATATTCGACTGAAATTTAAAATTATTGCCTTTGGCAAGAATGAATCCCAAGACCTCATGAATCCAAGCCAATAGTTGGACATTTCAAAATTTTTGGTTGTATAACACATTCTAGAACATAAGAGAAAGAAGCTAGATGATAGGAGAAAAATGCATTTTTATTGGCTAAGATAAAAGAAGTAAAACATACTAATTGTACAATCATCTTACCAAAAAGATGATCATCTCACGGAATGTTGAGTTCGATGAAACATATTATTAGAAATGGAGCGACCAAAAAAACAAAGTAAATGGCTTATTTTTTTAGGATAATGATAACTCAAAAGAATAATTAGTTAAAGAATGAAATGATCAAACTCCTCCACCAAGTCCTACTTAGGGGTGAGCATGGTGCGGTTTGAAGTTCAAACCGCATATGAAACTGCTTAGGTGCGGTTTAAAAAATTCAAAACCGCACATGAAACCATTTGTGATTGGTGCAGTGCGGTTTTGAACCGTGCGGTTTGGTTTCATTTGGTACGATTTCGGTTTCAAAACCAATTGAAATAATAAACCTGTAAAATAGTTACCAAAATCATTCACGCAAACGTATTATGCAGTGAACACAATCATGGAGCTAATTTAGCAAAATAGATCCAGGCATTAATAATTATATGGTTAATTAATACTATGCTATCTCATTTGATTTAGGAAATATCAAGCCATTCTTGATTTATAAACATAATTGATACTATTTATTCTTCATTCAACCATGCAATATATGTCTTCTAAAATAAAATGAGTAGAATATTTTATTGTAGAGAAATTATATATACTTGTAGCAAATTTGAGAAAACATGATGATTATTTGGTATGATTTCGATTTTATGCGTGCGGTTTTGACTAGAAATCAAACCGAAACTATAAATTTGATTTTTCAACCTAGCTAAAATCGCCACATATGCCGGAACCATTGGTGCGGTTTGTGTGATTTTTGGTGCGGTTTTGGTTCCAATTTGGTTACGTGCTCAGCCCTAGTCCTACTCCAATAAGTCTTATATCGACAACATCGATGACAGGACGTAGGGATATAATAGGTCCCAAACATAGAGAATAAAATGCTAAGATAATTTGTCTTCTCTTCGGGTGAGAAGTGTACCACAATTTGCATAGAATGATTACTTGTCTTCAAGTGATAAACTTTGGCTGATTAAATAAGCAAAGCCACCGAGCCATATATAAATAAACAAGTCGTGTACAAATAAACTGAAATAAAGGGTGTTAACGCCAAGATCTTTTCATGTGCCTCAATCATGTAACACACGTCTAATCCTGCATAGTAAACACGTCAATACCAGAAGCTTTATGGCTTGGACTGTCGGGAGATAGCTCCGGCGTAAGAGTCAGTACAAGGGAGCACAAGGTTAACAATGAAGGAAAATAAAGTCTAGTGTTTTGATAAGATAAAAAATCATTTACCTCATTTGTGTTGTACTTGATCCTCATATATCCAACCTCTGGTTTTTTGTGCCCCCGACTCCCCTGACACTACCCACTGTAGGTAGCTTACCTGCTGATCCCATCACCTTTGTCCACCGCCAGCCGATTCTGTCCCATCATTAATGTCATGCAGGAGACAACAGTCAACCATTACCTTTTTCATCATTACTGGTCAAAGCCCAATTCAAACCATTACATTCCTAATGGTCAGGCCTAATGATCTGGCCCAATAATTTCAGGACCCAATAGATTTAATCAAATGAATCAACCAAAATAGTCCGGCCCACTACATAAAATATCATGGCCCAACAATGCCCCCCAGTCTTTTATTAAACAAAATGTTTAATAAAAGAGTATATCCGGCCCAATAAATAAAGTTGACCGAGGCTCAACTAGTGAATCTCACATAGCAACATAAATAAAAACTAGAAGCCCAATTGAGAAGCCCACTCCAGTTAGTACTTAAAACCAAACCCGGACGTTACCCCTTAAAATTCATCATCATTACTGGCATTAAATTAGCCGCCCTCGAGTTTCAAAAAAACTGAAAAGACCGCCAGTATAATAACTCATTTTCCCCAATTTTGACAGTTTTACCTGCCAATTTGAATTTCAGACGCCTCTTGCTTCCTGCTTTCTCCTGATTTCTCTCTCTATCTACAAATCGTTAACAATGGCTTGCCAAAGTTCCGATAACGCAATCCACATCTCTATAATCCCAATTTCCACCGTTCCTCCTTCGCCAAATCCCTCAAAAATGGCCTCGGGGTCAAACCCCGACCCAACGGCTACCTTGAGCAAAAACCCACCGTCAAAACCGCTTCCAAACCCCTCCGTGTTCTTCCAAAGTGAAGAACAATTTTCCCATGCCAACACTCCATCTTCATTATCTGAGACAAATATTTGTATCATTCGAGAACGGTACCAGATACCAGAGACCCATCACCTCAGACGACCATCTTCCACAGAGAGGATGTACCAATGTCCAGAGGGCTGAACTGCTATGCCCCTCACACTCCTGGAGAAAGGGTTCGTCTTCCCTCTCCACGTATTTTTGGTGACACTGTTAGGGTTTGTGGGTGTCGAATTTGCCTAGCTTGTCTCGAAATCCTACATCCACAAACTAGCCTTCATCGCCTTCTATCACGAGGTAGGCATCGCCCCAACCCTCGACTTCTTCTTTTCCATTTACACCATCAATAAATCTTGAAAGAAGGGATTCAAAGTTCTGAGTAAGATAGCCTCGAATCCCGGGGAGAACTTCGAGAGACGTTCTCTGATCAACACCCCTTCCAGCAACAAGGGATGGGACAAGGAATGGCTCTTCGTCAAAGGGCCCGAAATCGCCTCTCTGCCAGACTGGACCACCTTAGAAAAAGTATTGGTAGACTTTAGGGACATCGCCGAAGAGCGTGTTACTGGGATGATCGAGCTCTTAGACAACTTCCTGAAGAAGGAATGGAGCCATGGTCTTCTCACCAAATAAGCATGGTTATATGACCACAAATGTAAGTCTCGAACTCTTATAAATTGCATAATTTGTTGAATTTTCTTTAAAAAATTGTTCTGAATGAAGGTTTTTCTCTTTTGCAGTATCTCTGATTAAGCCGACCTCTTTGGACCGAAGAGATTTAGTAGCCTTTCTATCCGACAAGGATTTTGAAAACATCACCGAACCCAAAATTGACGAGCCTTCAATTTTCGAACCCCGAGTCACCGAAACTCAAACTACCAAACCCCCTCCAACCGACGAGTCCACCCAACCTCGCCGTAAGAAGCGAGCCGTTCGAAAAGTCAAAATCGCTCCCTCACCAGCCTTCAAGGAAGGTCTACTAGATATGCCTCTAGATGAACGAATTAAAGCTCTTCGTATCAAAAAGAGGAAAGTCAAGATAAACCTTCTGTCCCCTGATGAACTTCGAGTACCCAATACTGAAACTGATCCTCCCATAGTCATCCCTGTGGAAATCCAAGTTTCTGAGGAAGAGTTTGAAGAACAAACTGAGCCTTCTTCATCTCTTTCTCGAAAAAGAAAATAACCTTCTGATGACTAGCCACCACCACCTCCTGAGCATGCCCCTATTCAACCCCCACCTCCTACTGAACCACCTATGTCTTCCCCATCGCGGCCATCCCCATCAGGATTCAGGCGTGAAGCCATGGCATCCCCTACCATATGGCCTGAATTCAATGAGAACTTCCCTTTTCAGCTCTATAATTCATTCGTCCGAGATACTGATGATTATAGATTCGGCAACAGCTGTACCATGGACCTAATTGAAGAGGTTATGAAGTACCATGCTAAAGTAAGTTTGTTATTTGATTTATCTGTATGCATTCCTGTCCCTCTATTTAAAACTGATAAATGAATACTGATTATCTGTAGGCAAATGCTGTCTTCGGGCGCCTCCGTCCGAAGTACAAAGAAGTTGAAGCTGAAGAGAAAGCCGTCCAAAAAGAGAATGCCATACTGAATTCAGCTCTGGCTAAAGAGAGAAGTGATCACGATATTACCTGTAGCATCCCCAAACCCGGGTCCCAAATCACCACGGATCTTGGTATGCTAATTCTATAACTATTACTGTTTGCGGAAGATATAAACATAAATTATTTATACAATAAACTTTACACATTATTTTCCCAAGGTCGAGTAACCTTCAAATAACACAATACATTATCCTATTTGACATACAACATTATTATCATACTAATCTATTACAATTTAACAGCACAATTTTTTTTTCCAAAGCTGCACTTGGCTTTATCCTTTCTTGTATTCGACGTATTCGTCTTAATCTGCAATGTTAAATCATGATATAGCAAGGGTGAGCATAAGTTTGCCCAACAAGTTTAAGTTCAATAAATTTAACGATATATCATGATTGAAAGAATCTGAATAATAAGCTGGCTATAATTCAACAATATAATTGTGAACTAGCAGGAACAAACTTCTGACTGAACAAGTATTAAACATGAACAAATATATCTGGACCGAATGGTAATAAAGGTGATCAGCCTTTCATACCTGACTTATACATGCAATATGTACAGAGTACAACTCTACAATGGCGATCAACAATGATTAACCATAAGCATATCTGAATGAAACAACTCTTAGTAGAGTTAAGTAAAACTTGCCTGAACCGTTGATTACCGCTACACAATTTATAACGCTTTATCCAAAAACCTAATATTAGTAATATAGATCCCCAATATTAGAATAATATCATCACAATATAATACTATTATATATATATATATATATATATATATATATATATATATTGAATAATCTAAACACATAACACATAACACATAACCCTATAAGTCAATACAGCACATAAAACTAGGTATCAAGTCAAATTATTACAGTCTGAGTTGAACCTGACACAAATCTGACATCCCGACGGTCTAGTCGGACCAATATCGAGTTTAAGTTCAATTAAACTCTGTCTAAACACTTAACAATTATCTAAGATAATTTATTAACAGTCAAAACATTTTTCATAAGCTCGTAATAATTTTTAAATAATTATTACTATTTATCATGAATTTTCAATCATTAATATCATATTTAAATGAATTAAATACCATATAATTCCTTTATTATTAATATTTATTTATTATCAAATATTAATGAAATACATGTCATAATATTATAATATATTTATAATATCACAAAGTATTTTTAATACTTTAAAATCACCTTTATATGATTTTAAACACTTCAATTCATTATCCGGTAATTACTATTAATATTAAAATATTAATATTTTCATGACAAAATATCAAAAGTTATATATTATAACTTAAAATATTTTTATAACACATAAATTATTTTTATATAATTTTTAAATCATTAATTCTATTTTTTCCATAATTTATTTAATATTTTTATTAAATAAATTAATTATCATCAATTTTAATTAAGTAATGAAATTCCTCACAAAATATTAAAAGTTATTAAAAATAACTTAAAATATTTTTTTTATACCATAATATAATTTTTCATGATTTTTCAAGTATTAAAATTATTTTTAAATAATTTATTTAATATTATAATTAAATAAATTAAATACCATTTATATTCCAAAAATATTAAATGTTTATGAAATATACTCAAAATAATTAAAAACTATTTTTCAGACTTTAAAATAATTTTTCTGAATTTATTTTGTATTTTTAATAATTAAAAACCATTTATTTCGATTTATTTAATTAAAATAATCATTTTCGGAAAATAATAATTACAAAAAGGCCCTATAGCGACAGACTCGTCGCTATAGGTGTTCTTGGGCCTGTTCTTGAGCTGCCCAGAACTTCAAGTCAGTGAACAAGGTCCCTAGTTTGACCGTGGATTGATGTAGGTTCTTGTTGATTATGGGCTTCTAATTTGTATTAAGGTTGTAGTATCAATGTAATACTACATCTGAAATCAGGTTTCAAGGTCATTACACAACATCACAGCAAGATTTAAGCTAGCAAAATGACTGACAACGTTGTTCTTCATTTTCTGGGTTTTCCAGAAAATGAAGAACAGTCGTAGGTGCTACTTTGGCCCTTTTAATCTTCACATCCCCGGCTTGGTTAGGGTGATATGAAGGTTCAATACTATAGTCCTGATGTCAGGGTACAACAAAACATCAACAGATCGGTCTAACAACAACACATTGAAGAAATCAAGGCCGGTCAAAGTAGTAGTCAGAAAATGGGTCTTGAAGATTCTGGGTTACCCAGAATCTCCTTCCGGCCAGTTGGTCAACGTGGTTTTGACCACGATTAGCTACGATTCTGTTATAGATATAAGTGTTATGAAGGCATGATCGTGTAGTCCCTATACCAGTCTACGAGATCAACACAATAACCTGGACTAAACACTAACACATAGCAAGATCTGAGGCTCAGAAAAACTTGTCAGACCAATTTGGGTAAATCTGGGCTGCCTAGATTTCCAGTTTCGTGAACGGTTAACGGACTTTAACCGATCATATCTAGCAATCTAAACATGATCTGAGGTTGATTAAAGTCTCATATCAAAGCCCTAACACCAAAGAATAGATTTATAACATAACATACACCAAAACTCAAACACACACAGATCTAAGGCCTCTGACATATGACTGTCAGTCCATTTTTCAAAATTTTTTCCAGATTTCTTAAAATGCTAATTTCATGCATCTAAGTGTTATGGATCCATGATCCAACAACCCAGATCATTAATTGACACCCTATAACACATATCTAACCAATCATTAACTACATCTAACATCAGATCATAGAATTTTAAGCTTTAGTGTTTTTATACCTTATTCATGCTTGATCTTGATTCTGATCCTCATGATCTGTTCTTAGCTTGCTATGGATCATATAAGGGACTGATATAATCCATATTTTCGTGGGTCTAGAGAGAGAAGAGAGTTTGTCACAAAAATGAGGTTAGATAATAACTTTCTCTCTCTTCAATTATTTTATAAACTTGAATGCAAATGAAATGGCTGGTATGGGGCTAATAGTTATTGAACTCAGCCATATAGGGTAGCTTGATTTGGTCAATCACCCAATATCTTGGCAAGATTCTCATGTCTCCTCCAATAATAATACACAAAGGGCAAATTGGTCATTTGCTTTTTTCTTTCTAATTTAATGGCATATTAGTAAATTGTCCAAACTCTTAGGGTTTAGGGTTTAACCATTAGGGTTTAGGGTTTGACCCTTAGGATTTAGGGTTTAATCCTAAAATATTTGAAATTTAATTTCTTGGATTTCCAAATTTGGGTTTTCGAAATAGAAAATTAATATTTCAAAATTATAATTAGGATTTTTTAATTATATTAAAATTTACTAATCATTATTCAAGCTTGCTAATTAGGATTAATATTTCCTAATTAAAATTCCTAATTTAGCAATTAGGTTTCATCATCATGCATTAGGGTTTATAACCCAAGAATTAGGGTTTCTAAATTATAAAAAAAATCTAATTAATCATTAGGGTTATCCCTAATTAGGTTTGTAATTAAAATACATTAACCTTATACATGGCATTTAAATTCCCAAATTAGAATTTTAATATCTGAATTAGGGTTTCAAATTCTCGTGACTGAAATTAGGGTTTCTAGAACCGATTTTTAGGGTTTCTTATCAGACGTTAGGGTTTTCTAACTGAACGATGATGTTCTAAATATTTACTTAGGGTTTGTCACTGATATAGTTTATCTGGTCAACCCTTGACCCTTAACCACATATACTGTACTCATATACAACCATATACACAGAATATATACACTTATATACTTAATCATGAATAATTTACCACAAAGATTTTTAAATCCAAATATTTCTTTTCAGAAATGTCAAATCCATACACTTATTTTCTGTCTAGGTTTATTATTTAACCTTTATTCAATAATTTAAGATTTAACTAATTTTCTAAATTCTTGGGTCGTCACATTCACCTATTCTTCTAAAAATTTCGTCCCCGAAATTTACCTTACACCCTACCCCATACACCATACACCATACACCTTTCATTCTCATCAACACGTACTACCCAATACACCACTCATAAGAGTTAAAATTTTAAAATTATGCTTAGGGTTTATACAGACTATTGTCTGTCATTTTCGCAAAGGTTATATGAAAATTCATCCGCAAATCGTCATAACTTACGGACATAGTGGGTAATTAATCCAGTATGCCCTGTACTTAATAAGTACTATTGGTCGAATCTGTTTCTCGTCACTGCCAGAGGCACAAAATTCTACCTTAGTCTTATTGGATTCCGCACCAAAACAATTTGGTTCGGGAAATTTCTTTCAATGAACAATTAAAGTTTTCATAACATTAGTCTAGCTGAATCGAATAGCATCGACTCATATCAATAATTCAATTCAATCGAGCTATTTAAGTGTAGCCAAACCCCGTTGGCAAATTAAAATTCTTGAAAATATTTTTTTGAAAATGAAGTTATGATGCTGTACTGTATTAACAGTCCGTTTGAGGATGCCGTCATTTTATGACTTTGTCATAACACATCATACAATAGTGGAACAATGATTTTTAGATTGAATTCACACTAAGTATTCCTGTATTTACAACTCCATCAACTTTTTA
This sequence comes from Panax notoginseng, assembly GCA_016801055.1. NCBI lineage: Eukaryota > Viridiplantae > Streptophyta > Magnoliopsida > Apiales > Araliaceae > Panax > Panax notoginseng. The sequence continues at coordinate 141,230,898 of CM029019.1, read as the reverse complement.
TCATCTCTGCATCAGGTTACATGGTACATGAGTGATAAATAAAATATATCTTGATATTTTAAATCATTTGCGTCTAGCCGAAATAAGTAGCATAGACTATACTTTAAACTGTTTCAAAAATGATTACGAGTCTACACATTTTATTTTTATTTTATTTTTTTTAAAAGCACATCGTGCGTATTTAGCTTGATGTCAAAATTTTGAAATCTAGCATAGCTAGGAGTTTTGGAAAACCTATGTCTCCACTAATAACCATTTGCTTAAACAGTCTATCTATTCCTATTAGCCTCAATACTCTATTCACACAAAACTATACCCAGCTCGTCAAACTTACCACACTTATGAGTTCAGGAACTTGCCACAATCATATGAGTTTAAGAATTTGTCCTAGATAGACCTTTGGCATCCATTCGCTGAGGGGTTCATAAACATTTCATATAATTATGAGTCACGAATATACCATAAGTATGAGTTTTAAGAACTCGTACTTAACCTTATATTCTCTACCTATAACCTATCTATCTGTTATACACATGAGAAAAGAATCAACTTCTCAACATGCATATAGCAAATAGCGCGACACAAACCTTTCAATGATTATCAGTGCTAGAAACTTACTGGTTTTTACACCAACTACAATTCAACTCCCATACAAAGAATCATACGACCTAGCTGCTGTCATGAGTCCTCAATTGAATCCCCACCTAATACTAACTACATTCTCAATACGAATTTCATTTAATCCGTATTCATAATCCTTTCCTGAATCTGTACCAATTCATATACACACAGCAATCTTGCTGTAAACTTTTTAATCATTTGCTTGATTCTTCTCCATGCTATCACCTTATCAGATCACGGGGTGATCTCATCGTATATATTATGATTCATTTCTATTCTATGATCGTTTTGCTTTTCGATCCTCTATCACTCTACTATTAGTTTTTTAGACTCTATCTATTCACCACAACTGTTCAACTTTATTATCAGAGTTAGGAAACTCTGTAAATTATACCCCGCCAAGATTCGTCTTTAAATCTTACCGACTCACTAACTTTATTTGAGTTAGTACTTATCCTAATCACTACGGTTATTAGTCTAAGGTATTCTTACCCTAGGTTTATAACCAACAGCTTTGATACCAACTGTAGCATCCCTAAACCCGGGTCCCAAATCATCACAGATCTTGGTATGCTAATTCTATAACTATTACTGTTTGCAAAAGATATAAACATAAATTGTTTATACAATAAACTTTACACATTATTTCCACAAGGTCGAGTAACCTTCAAATAACACAATTCATTATCCTATTTGACATACAACATTATTATCATACTAATCTATTACAATTTAGCTGCGTAGGAAAAAAAAATTTCCCAAGCTGCACTTGGCTTTATCCTTTCCTGTATTTGACGTATTCGTCTTAATCTGCAATGTTAAATCATAATATAGCAAGGGTGAGCATAAGTTTGCCCAACAAGTTTAAGTGCAATAAATTTAACGATATATCATGATTGAAAGAATCTGAATAATAAGCTGGCTATAATTCAACAATATAATTGTGAACTAGCAGGAACAAACTTTTGACTGAATAAGTATTAAACATGAACAAATATATCTGGACCGAACGGTAATGAAGGTGATCAGCCTTTCATACCTGACTTATACATGCAATATGTACAGAGTACAATTCTACAATGGCAATCAGCAATGATTAACCATAAGCATATCTGAATGAAACAACTCTTAGTAGAGTTAAGTAAAACTTGCCTGAACCGTTGATTACCGCTACACAATTTATAACGCTTTATCCGAAAACTAATATTAGTAATATAGATCTCCAATATTAGAATAATATCATCACAATATAATACTATTATATATATATATATATATATATATATATATATACGCACACACACATAGAATAACCTAAACACATAACGCATATCACATAACCCTATAAGTCAATACAACACATAAAACTAGGTATCAAGTCAAATTATTGCAGTCTGAGTTGAACCCGACACAAATCTGACATTCCGACGGTCTAGTCGGACCAATATCGAGTTTAAGTTCAATTAAACTCTTTCTAAACACTTAATCATTATCTAAGATAATTTATTAACTGTCGAAACATTTTTCATAAGCTCATAATAATTTTTAAATAATTATTACAATTTATCATGAATTTTCAATCATTAATATCATATTTAAATGAATTAAATACCATATAATTCCTTTATCATTAATATTTATTTATTATCAAATATTAATAAAATACATGTCATAATATTATAATATATTTATAATATCACAAAGTATTTTTAATACTTTAAAATCACCTTTATATGATTTTTAAACACTTCAATTCATTATCCGACAATTACTATTAATATTAAAATATTAATATTTTCATGAAAAAATATCAAAAATTATATATTATAACTTAAAATATTTTTATAACACTTAAAACATTTTTATATGATTTTTAAATCATTAATTCTATTTTTTCCATAATTTATTTAATATTTTTATTAAATAAATTAATTATCATTAATATTAATTAAGTAATGAAATTCCTCACAAAATATTAAAAGTCATTAAAAATAACTTAAAATATTTTTTTTATACCATAATAGAATTTTTCATGATTTTTCAAGTATTAAAATTATTTTTAAATAATTTATTTAATATTATAATTAAATAAATTCAATACCATTTATATTCTAAAAATATTAAATATTTATGAAATATACTCAAAATAATTATAAACTATTTTTCAAACTTTAAAATAATTTTTTGAAATTTATTTTGTATTTTTAATAATTAAAAACCATTTATTTCGATTTATTTAATTAAAATAATCATTTTCAAAAAATAATAATTACAAAAAGGCCCTATAGCAACAGACCCGTCGCTATAGGTGTTCTTGGGTCTGTTCTTGAGCTGCCCAGAACTTTAAGTCTGTGAACAAGGTCCCTAGTTTGACCGGGGATTGATGTAGGTTCTTGTTGATTATGGGCTTCTAATTTGTATTAAGGTTGTAGTATCCATGTAATAATATGTGACGCCCCCAAAATTAGGTATACATCACCCATCTTGGGTCGTCAGATACAAAGTACAGAATACAAATACAACTTACTAATACAACTGTCGTGTACAATACGACAAAACATAAACTGTGAGTTTGAATACAAATATTATCTTCTAGAGAGTATTCATACTCAAAAGGAGTCCTCATTACATTTATTAACATACCATTACATAGAATAGTGAGGACTACTAACTAATACTATCATTCGAACCATCACTCCGTTCCTCGACTTGCCCCAGCTACGTTCTCATTTCCTGAAGAGAACAGTGAAAGAAAGGGTGAGCTCAACTAGCCCAGTAAGAAATATTATGACTAAGATAATGCAGAATAAATTATCATTAGCCTTCAACAATGTTAAACTGATAAAATATAATAGACATCAAGTTTAACTGCAGTGGAACAAGCAATCCATTAAAAGAGTCAAGTAGAAAATAAACTCTACTATCTTTTATGATTTAAAAGGTTTTTCAACACTGTTATCGCTGTGACTCAGCTTAATAAAATAATCCACATCATCAAATCACCCCTGCACTACGGCCAAGGATATTCGTGTATTCATTAATGGTCATGATCATGCCAACAACTGTCCATCAATGCACTACGGGCCAATGATGACTTTTACCACATCATTTGTAACATTACGGTCATGATTATACCGAATAATCCCTGGTCATAATCATATCCATCTATGCACTACATGCCACAGATGACTTTAAACATTTTATAAACATGAGGATGATGACAATGATATAAGAATTCAATAAAACAAGTTCAAGAATTAATTTATCCAAGAATTAATAACGTCCAAATTGTCAACATGATACTGCGTTGTGGAGTAAAATTCAAGAATGCTTAGAAGAATATTTTCATGAAAAGATACTGGATGAAACGCAATTATCAAGGATATTCCACAAATTTCATGGAGTATAGAAGTCAAAACTTAACCAACTGAGTACAATAAAGAATGGAATAACAAAAGAAATCACCATGCATGCGATAGACCGCACAGACAGGTTATTCCAACAGAATAATAAATAATGGAACCAGGTCCGGCGTAAACGCACAGACAGGATATTCCGACAGAATAATAAATAATGGAATCAGGTCCGGCGTAAAACGCACAGACAGGATATTCCAACAGAATAATAATAAAGACGGAACTAGGTCCGGTGTAAAACACACAGACGGGATGTTCCAACAGAATAATAATAAAGACGGAACCAGGTCCGGTGTAAAACACACAGACAGGATGTTCCAACAGAATAATAATAAAGACGGAACTAGGTTCGGTGTAAAACACACAGACAGGATGTTCCAACAGAATAATAGAAGAATGTCACCAAGTATAGGGTAGACCGCGTATACAAGTTATTCCAACAGAATAATAAGAAATAGAATAACAACAGTTCTCTTCATGAATAAGAAAGAATAACACCCCTTACCGTTTTAAAGAAGAGCTGAATTAAGGAAGTAGTTAAGTAGCAGAATACTCTTCTTCTCTCTCTCTATAGTTTCTCTCTATAGTTTCTCTCTCTAGAGTTCAGTGAATTCGTAAGAAATAATGAAGGAATGAGCTGCTATTTATAAAAAAATAGAATGCATAGTAACTAATCCATGAACGGTCCAGATTGATTACTTTAATCTGACGGTCCATATTTAAAGAAAAATCTTTTAAATAAAATATAATATATTCTATTTATAGAATAACTTTAATAAAGTATTCTGTTTTATATAAAAAGATGTTTCTATTTTATTACGTTAATAATACGAATAAAACAAAACGTCATTATCGCTAAATAATTCATATTATTAACCGATAATAATTGAATCAAACTGAGTGACTTCTCGCATAAGCATTAATAATCAATACCGTGTGCTACTATGCAACCACACGTATTACTGTACTTTTACTACCGAGTAGTTCAACAGTAACAATGGTAAAACTTCCGCCGTTATTTTTATAAAGTATTTTTGTCGTTTTCTCAATCCGACAATAATTTTGTTGTGGGGTCCACCAATGATTGTACCGTCGTACGGATATTCCCCGACAAAAAGAATATTCCCCGACCAATCGAATATAATATGACAACTTACATACTTTGCAAAATTTATAAATACTACCCATAACTATTATATCAAATCCACACCATAATATAAAAAAAATTATTTCGAGAAAAATTAAATATTTATTCATAAAATCTGGGGTTTCACATAATACATCTGAAATCAAGTTTCAAGGTCATTACACAACATCACAGTAAGATCTAAGCTAGTAAAAAGACTGACAATGCTGTTCTTCATTTTCTGGGTTTTCCAAAAAATGAAGAACAGACGTAGGTGCTACTTTGGCCCTTTTAATCTTCACATCCCCGACTTGGTTAGGGTGATATGAAGGTTCAATACTATAGTCTTGATGTCAGTGTACAAAAAAACATCAACAGATCGGTCTAACAACAACACATTGAAGAAATCAAGGCCGGTCAAAGTAGTAGTCAGAAAACGGGTCTTGAAGATTCTGGGTTACCCAGAATCTCATTCCGGCCAGTTGGTCAACGTAGTTTTGACCACGATTAGCTATGATTCTGTTATAGATATAAGTGTTATGAAGGCATAATCGTGTAGTCCCTATACCAGTCTACAAGATCAACACAATAACCTGGACTAAACACTAACATATAGCAAGATCTGAGGCTCAGAAAAACTTGTCAGACCAATCTGGGTAAATCTGGGATGCCCAGATTTCCATTTTCGTGAACGGTCAACGGACTTTGACTGATCATATCTAGCAATCTAAACATGATCTGAGGTTGACTCAAGTCTCAGATCAAAGCCCTAACATCAAAGAACAGATTTATAACATAACATACACCAAAACTCAAACACACACAGATCTAAGGCCTCTGACATATGACTGTCAGTCCATTTTTCAAATTTTTTCCAGATTTCTTAAAATGCTAATTACATGCATCTAAGTATTATGGATCCATGATCCAACAACTCAGATCATTAATTGACACCCTATAACACATATCTAACCAATCATTAACTACATCTAACATCAGATCATAGAATTTTAAGCTTAAGGTGTAAGACCCCAACTTTTATAAATAAAGACGAATTTTCTATAAATATCATTTTTGAATATTATGGAGTTAATTTGATATAATATTATAGTTGTGGGTAATATTTATAAATTTTGCAAAGTATGCAAGTTGTTATATAATATTCGATTGGTCGGGGAATATTCGTTTTAACATGGAATATTCATACAACGGCACAATCATTGGTGGACCCCACAACGGAATTATTGTCGGATTGAGAAAACGACAAAAATATTTTATTAAAAATAACGGCGGAAGTTTTACCATTGTTACTGTTGAACTACTCGGTAGTAAAAGTACAGTAATACGTGTGGTTGCATAGTAACACACGGTAATGATTATTAATGCTTATGTGAGAAGTCACTCAATTTGATTCAATTATTGTCAGTTAATAATATGAATTATTTAGCGATAATGACGTTTTGTTTTATTCGTATTATTAACGTAATAAAACAGAAACATCTTTTTATATAAAACAGAATATTTTATTAAAGTTATTCTATAAATAGAATATATTATATTTTATTTAAAAGATTTTTCTTTAAATATGGACCGTCAGATTAAAGTAATCAATCTGGACCGATCATGGATTAGTTACTATGCATTCTATTTTTCTATAAATAGCAACTCATTTTTTCATTATTTCTTACGAATTCACTGAACTCTAGAGAGAGAAACTATGGAGAGAAACTATATAGAGAGAGAAGTAGAGTATTCTGCTACTTAACTACTTCCTTATTTCAGCTCTTCTTTAAAACGGTAAGGGGTGTTATTCTTTCTTATTCATGAAGAGAACTGTTGTTATTCTATTTCTTATTATTCTGTTGGAATAACTTGTATACGCGGTCTACCCTATACTTGGTGACATTCTTCTATTATTCTGTTGGAACATCCTGTCTGTGTGTTTTACACCGAACCTAGTTCCGTCTTTATTATTATTCTGTTGGAACATCCTGTCTGTGTGTTTTACACCGGACCTGGTTCCGTCTTTATTATTATTCTGTTGGAACATCCCGTTGTGTGTTTTACACCGGACCTGGTTCCGTCTTTATTATTATTCTGTTGAAATATCCTGTCTGTGCGTTTTACGCCGGACCTGATTCCATTATTTATTATTCTGTTGGAATAACCTGTCTGTGCGGTCTATCGCATGCATGGTGATTTCTTTTGTTATTCCATTCTTTATTATACTCAGTTGGTTAAGTTTTGACTTCTATACTCCATGAAATTTGTGGAATATCCTTGATAATTGCGGTTCATCCAGTATCTTTTCATGAAAATATTCTTCTAAGTATTCTTGAATTTTACTCCACAAAGCAGTATCATGTTGACAATTTGGACGTTGTTAATTCTTGGATAAATTAATTCTTGAACTTGTTTTATTCATGACCGTAATATTACAAATGATGTGGTAAAAGTCCTCATTGGCTCGTAGTGCATTGATGGACAGTTGTTGGCATGATCATGACCATTAATGAATACACGAATATCCTTGGCCGTAGTGCAGGGGTGATTCGATGATGTGGATTATTTTATTAAGCTGAGTCACAGCAATAACAGTGTTGAAAAACCTTTTAAATCATAAAAGATAGTAGAGTTTATTTTCTACTTGACTCTTTTAATGGATTGCTTGTTCCACTACAGTTAAACTTGATGTCTATTATATTTTATCAGTTTAACATTGTTGAAGGCTAATGATAATTTATTCTGCATTATCTTAGTCATAATATTTCTTACTGGGCTAGTTGAGCTCACCCTTTCTTTCACTGTTCTCTTCAGGAAATGAGAACGTAGCTGGGGCAAGTCGGGAAACGGAGTGATGGTCCGAATGATAGTATTAGTTAGTAGTCCTCACTATTCTAGGTAATAGTCTGTTAATAAATGTAATGAGGACTCCTTTTGAGTATGAATACTCTCTAGAAGATAATATTTGTATTCAAACTCACAGATTATGTTTGGTCGTATTGTACACGACAGTTGTATTGTTAAGTTCTATTTGTATTCAGTACCATGTATCTGGCGACCCAAGATGGGTGATGTATACCTAATTTTGGGGGCGTCACATAAGGGTTTTTATACCTAATTCATGCTTGATCTTGATTCTGATCCTCATGATCTGTTCTTAGCTTGCTATGGATCATATAAGGGATTAATATAATCCATATTTTCGTGGGTCTAGAGAGAGAAAGTGTGGGTCGAGAGTTTATCACAAAAATGAGGTTAGATAATAACTTTCTCTCTCTTCAATTATTTTATAAACTTGAATGCAAATGAAATGGCTGGTATGGGGCTAATAGTTGCTGAACTCAACCATATAGGGTAGCTAGATTTGGTCAATCACCCAATATCTTGGCAAGATTCTCATGTCTCCTCCAATAATACACAAAGGGCAAATTGGTCATTTGCTTTTTCTCTAATTTAATGGCATATTAGTAAATTGTCCAAACCCTTAGAGTTTAGGGTTTGACCATTAGGGTTTAGGGTTTAACCCTTAAATATTTGAAATTTAATTTCTAGAATTTCCAAATTTGGGTTTTCGAAATAGAAAATTAATATTTCAAAATTATAATTAGGATTTTCTAATTATATTAAAATTTACTAATCATTATTCAAGCTTGCTAATTAGGATTAATATTTTGTAATTAAAATTACTAATTTATTAATTAGGTTTCATCATCATGCATTAGGGTTTATAACTCAATAATTAGGGTATCTAAATTATAAAAAAAATCTAATTAATCATTAGGGTTATCCATAATTAGGTTTGTAATTAAAATACATTAACCTTATACATAGCATTTAAATTCTTAAATTAGGATTTTAATATCCGAATTAGGGTTTCAAATTCTCGGAACTAAAATTAGGGTTTCCAGAATCGATTTCTAGGGGTTCTTATCAGACGTTAGGGTTTTCTAACTGAACGATGATGTTCTAAATATATACTTAGGGTTTTCCACTGATATAGTTTATCTGGTCAACCCTTGACCCTTAACCACATACTGTACTTATATACCACCATATACACAGAACATATACACTTATATACTTAATCCTGAATAATTCACCACAAAGATTTTTAAATCAAAACATTTCTTTTCAGAAATGTCAAATCCATACACTTATTTTCTGTCTTATTTATTATTTAACCTTTATTCAATAATTTAAGAGTTAACTAATTTTCTAAATTCTTGGGTCGTCACATTACCCAATTTAATAATGAATGCCTTCGAAAAGATCTTGCACAAACTAAAGAACAGCTGGAGAAGATCAAGGCCATTCATCGCAAAATTGTCGACATGAACGTTGACTTGGTCCAGAAGAACGAAGCTCTTCGGAATAAGAATGAAGTCTTTCCACGACCAACTTAAGCTTGGCGAAACAAATCGATGAATTCCAAGCCAACGCTTAGGTTAAGGAGTAAAAGCACCTGATCAGACGTCGTAAGCTTCAAGATAAGCTGCGAGCACTGAAGGAGCTGGGTTCGCCTTTGACCGAAGACCTTCGTAGGCAAATTCATGAAGATTACAGGAAATCATCTGAGCTGAATGAAGAGTTCGTTTTAATATTTTTTGAGGGGTATGAGTTCTGTCGAAGCAAGGGCAAGGAAAAGCTTATCGCTGCCAAGTTAGATCCCAAAATTCTCGACCCTTCGGATGGCCAAGAGGATGCCTAAAGATGACTACTCTTTCCCATAACTTTAGGACTTCTGTAAAAAGTTCTATCTTTCATGTAAATAACTTTATATCAATGAAATATCGATTTTGTTTCTTATCACTCCTTTACAATTATTTCTTGTCAATAATTCCCCATTAATCAACTTGAAAAATGTACAAGCTCTTTTTTTAAAACTTAACTTAAACTGTTAGTTAACAATTAAGCAAGTCATATAACAGATAAGATCAAGTAATAACACAATACGAACTCAACACTTAAACAAAATCAGGTAATAAAGTAATGCAATACTTATTCGTTACCGAAGTGTGAGATAGATCTGAACGAATCCAACCAAACCTCTTTACACCATATGGAATTTGTTTACCACGCAGGGCCTAACAAATTCACAAGATCCACCGAACAAATAGGCTACCATCGAATGGTCAGCGAGTCCACCCGAACCTCCTTACACCATATTGAATTTTTTTACCACGTAGGGCCTAACAAATTCACAGGGTCCACCGAACAAATAGGCTACCATCGAATGGTCAGCGAGTCCAGCCAAACCTCCTTACACCATATGGAATTTGTTTACCACGCAGGGCCTAACAAATTCACAAGATCCACCGAACAAATAGGCTACTATCGAATGGTTAGCGAGTCCACCCGAACCTGTTTACACCATATGGAATTTGTTTACCATGCAGAGCCTAACAAATTCACAGGATCCACCAATCAAATAGGCTACCATCAAATGGTCAGCGAGTCCACCTGAACCTCCTTACACCATATGGAATTGTTTACTACGTAGGGCCTAAAAAATTCATAGGATCCACCGAACAAATAGGCTACCATCGAATGGTCAGCGAGTCCACCCAAAACTTCTTACACCATATGGAATTGAACAGCAATGAACAGAAGATCAGTTGGAGAAAAAAGAATCTTTTATTGATGAGGATTCAAATATTTACAAACTCCGGTATATCGACACTTCTCTACTAAAAATATTTCCGAAGCCTTCCAACATGCCAAGTATTCTTTATTTTTGATGCATCTAATGTCCTCAATCGATAAGTCCCTGGCTTCGGTACTTCAATAACTTCATAAGGTCCTTCCCAGTTTGGCATTAGCTTTCCCAAATTCTGAGGCATAGATGCTTCGACTTCCTTGAGGACGAAATCTCCCACTGTAAACCTTCGAAGCTTTACCCCCTTATTATAGTGCTTAGCTACTCGTCGCTGATAGGCTGCCAACTTAATCAAAGCTGTCTCCCTATCTTCTTTAAGTAAATCCATGTTGACCCTCAGCCCTTCTTCATTGTATATTTTTTTAAACTGACTAACTCGAAGACTCGTAGATCCGATTTCCATAGGGACTAAGGCATCGGTACCATAGGCCAACTTGAAAGGTGAATCTCCCGTTGTAGTCCTCGTAGTAGTCCGATAAGCCCATAACACACTGAGCAGCTCTTCTGGCCATCTACCGTTAGCCTCATCCAGTCTACGCTTGATACCATTTAGAAGCGTTCTGTTGGTTACCTCAACTTGCCCGTTAGACTGTGGATGAGCTATCGAAGTTCTTCTGTGCTGGATTCCCAACTCCTTCAGAAATGCTTCAAACTTCGATCCCACAAACTGGCGTCCGTTATCTGATATCACCACCTTAGGAATTTCAAATCGAAACACTACAGATTCCTTTAGAAACTTTAAACACTCCTGTTTCGTTATCAACCTAAGTGGCTTTGCTTCTACCTACTTAGTCATGTAATTTATTGCAACTATAATAAAACTGACCTGACCTTTAGCTTTTAGCAATGGACCCAGTATATCTACCCCCAGATAGCAAAAGGTATAGGAGATAGGATCGAGTATAGCTCTTCTGGTGGCTGATGTGAGATCGTACTGTTGAGTTGGCACTTCTGACACTTCTTTACATACTCCGTAGCTTCCTTAAAAATTATAGGATAATAGTATCCCTGTCGAAGTACTTTGTAAGCTAATGACATGGCAGCCATATGGTAGCCACAGATGCCTTCGTGAACCTCCCGAAGAGCATATTCAGCTTCGGATGGAGTCAAACATTTCAGCAGTGGAGACGAAAAAGCCCTTCGATAAAGATCCTCATCAATAAGAACAAAGTTAGCACTCTTGTACTTAACTTTCTTAGCCAGCATCTGATCCGAAGGAAGGACGCCATCTGCCAGATACTCCAAATATAGAGTCAACCAGCAGTTAGAACGATCAACACATATCACTGATTCATGCTGGATACTAGGCTGTTACAGAATCTCCAAATACACAGACCCCTCAAAAATACTTGCTTCCATAGTAGCCAGTTTTGAACACATCGACAATATAATTATCATTGTGTTCAACTTCTTGAAACTCATAGGATAGGAAATACTAAAGTCGATAAATACTGAAGTCGATCCTTCAACTCTGCCAAATATTTGATCATTCTTGAACCCCGGGCTTCATATTCTCCTGAAACTTGCTTGACGACTAGCTGAGAGTCACTGTAAATGATTATCTTCTGAACCTCAAGACTCTTTGCCAGCCGTAACCTTGCTAGCACCGCTTCATATTCTGCCTCGTTGTTCGTCACTCTGAACCCAAATATGATAGCCTGCTGCACCTTGAATCCCTCCGAACTTGTAAAAATAATCCCTACTCCACTGATGTCCGAAGTAGAAGATCCATCTGCATATAGCGTCCAAGAACTCTGCTTCTGCTGAAGAACTGCAATTGCCCTGTCAGACTCTTTAGCCTCTCCCAAACCATCGTCAGCTTTAGAAAACGAGCATTCGACCACGAAATCAGCCAAAGCCTGCCCTTTAATAGCTGTTCGAGGATGATACTCTATGAAGAATTGAGACAACTCCATTTTCCTTGCAATAAGTCTCCCCGAAACCTCAGGCTTTCCCAAAACCTTCTTCAGAGGCTAATCCGTGTAAACCACTAACAACCGACTTTGAAAATATTGCCTAAGTTTTCGACTAGCTATCATCTAAACAAAGGCAAACTTCTCAATATTCGGATACCTTGTCTCAGCATCCCTGAGGATATGACTTACATAGTAAACCGGGTGCTGCTTACCCCCAACTTCACGCACCAAAACTGCTCCCACCGCCAATGAACTAGCTGCTAAATATAGGTATAATGGCTCAGCAGGAGCGGGCTTCACCAACAAAGGTGCTGAAGACATATACGTCTTTATTCCCTGAAAGACGTCTTCACATTCTAAAGTCCACTGAAATGTCTTCGCATTCTTCAGTCCTTTCAACATATCAAAGAACGACAAGCACCTTTCTGTCGACTTAGACATGAACCTCCTCAAAGCTACAATTCTTCCCATTAGACGTTGAACATCCTTAAAAAATTGAGGAGTCTTCATGTTCAAAATAGCCTGGATCTTCTCGGGATTGGCTTCGATACCTCGTTGACTGACTAGATAACCTAGGAATTTACTAGCACCAAGACTGAAGGTACACTTGGTTGGATTTAGCCTCAGATTGTGATGACACACTGTTTGAAAATATTTTTCCAAATCATCCAAGTGCTTTTGCACTATCATGCTCTTTACGATCATGTCATCGACATACACTTCCATATTCCTTCCCAGCTGTCTTCGGAATATGAAGTTCATCATCCTATAGTACGTGGCTCTCGCGTTTATCAAGCCAAACGTCATCTTCTTATAGGCATACGCCAAATGATTCGTAATGAACTCCGTCTTCGGTATATCCTCTTTACACATAGAAATTTGATGATAACTAGAAAAAGTATCCATAAAGCTAAGTAAGGCATACCCTGTAGTTGCATCGATGAGCTGATCAATGTGAGGTAAGGGGTAGAAGTCCTTCGAACAAGCTTTATTCAAATCTGTGTAGTCAATGCATACCCTCTACTTCCCGTTCTGTTTTTGGACTAGCACCACATTCACTATCCACTTCGGATAATCTATTTTGAAGATAAAGTCAGCAGTAAGGAGCTTTGCAATTTCCTCGTCAATAATCCTCTGTCGCTCAGGTGCAAAAATCCATCTTTTCTGCTGAACCGACTTCTTTGATGGGTCCACTTCCAGTCGATGCTCCGCAACCTTCTTGCTTACCCCCAGCATATCATTAGGCACCCATGCGAAGATATCTGAATAACACCGTAATAGTTCAATGAGGTTTATCCGGAGAGGTTCTGGAAGACTCGGAGCCTATCTTCACTATTTTGTCCTTCTTGCCAGGAATCAGCTCGAACTCCTCAATCTTTCCAGCCGGCATGACCAACGGTTCTGAACTGCTTTTAGTAAAGGGCTCAATTTCTATCGCCATAGCCTGCGTTTTCTTGCTAACTCCTACCCCCGAAGCAATCACAACATTACGGTAGCAACGCCTTGCCAAATCCAAATCCAAATCCCCAGCCACATCACCAACTCTATGTGCTATTGGGAATTTGATTTTGAAGTGAGGAATTGATGTCGCAGCTTGTAAAGCAATTAAAGTAGGTCTTCCCAATATGGCGTTGTAAACCGAATCTACATGCACAATATAAAATTTACAAATTATTTCTACCTGTTGTGGTGTCGTACTGAAGATAACTGGTAGCTCAATAGTTCTCGCTACTTTAACTGGATCATTGCTAAAGCCATACAAAGGAGCCTCCTGTCTGACCTCCATCTTTTGCCCATCTAAATGCATCCTCTGATAAGCATGGGCATACAGAATATCAACAGAAGATCCATTATCAATCATATCCACCGACTCTACCTGTGCAGTTATCACCAGCGCTCCTTCATGGGGTTCGATGGGCTCTGAAGGGTAATCCTCGTCAGTAAGGGAGATTACCGTCCCCAAATATGGTCTGTCAGTCTTCGGGAGTGTACCCGCCACTGACATAACTGAATCCAAGTATCCACAACGCTTCTTCCCAATAACCTTGCCAGAGGTACCCCCAGTAATAACATCGACTACATGTCTCGCTGGCTGGTCAAGAGCTGCCAACGCAGGCTGAACCGGCTGAGCGATCTGAACAGGTCTTCTCTCCCTTTGTTGATCTTATGGAGGTGCTTTCCCTGCCATATACTGAACCAGTGCACCACCTTGAACCTTTCTTTCAATAAAATCCTTTAAACTACAGCAATCATTAGTATCATGACACGAAGCCTGATGGTAATCACAATACTTCCGACAATTACCAGCCCCAGGCTTAATGTTGTCACGAGGTGGTTCAAAGTAGGGTTGGTCTTTGATTCGATCCAAAATAGCAGCCCTATCCATATTCAGTTGAGTGTACGTCTTGTTCACCTTCTGGGCCAGAACAGGCGGACGACCTCTTCCTTGGCACCAATTGTTGTTGTATTTCTTAGATCCTCCTTCATAGCGATCATTATTCTCTTCATTCTTCTTCTGATTGCCTTTAGCTTTATCCTGGTCTGACTCCTTTAGTCATTCCAAAGAAGGATGCTTTAAGCTATTCATAGCTTCTTCAACCACTATATAACCTTTAGCTTTATCGAAAGCTTCGGCTAGGCTCTTCGGGTGGTGAAACATCAGCTTCTACACCAACATCTCTGACTTCACCAGATCCAAACTGTTCTTAAACAGTCCGACAGCTTGAAGATCGTTGAGATCAGTCACCTGGCCGACTGTTTCCCTGAAGCGCTTTATATATTAGCTTAGAGACTGTCGAATGCTTGACTATGGTCATAGGGATCCCCAGATCTATCATTACTCTCAATATGAGGAAGCTTCTTGGTAGGATCAACCTTTTCCTTAAGAATATCTGAGGAAAAAGGAGATGCCTTCTTTCCTGAAGTATCCTTCACTTGTTGAACTTCGGTTTGCTGTTTTCGAAGCTCTTTTAATTCCTTGATCAGAAACTCCACCCCTTCCGGTTGCGAGGAAACTTCTTTCTCCGGAGAACCCCTCTTCCTCTAAGTAGACTGGCCCTTTCCATCTGAACCCACAACTTTAGACAGACTTCTCTGAAGACGAGTATCCACAGGGCGGTGTGCCCTCAGTAGATTCTCGGGAGTGTGACTTTTGGATCTACTTTGGTGTGGAGCTCGATCACTGTGGTGAGAATACTCAAGGCGGTGTACCTTCTTTGTATCCTTAGGACTATACTCTTTAGACCCGCTTCTTCGTCTACTTCGACTATGATCCTGGGAACCGATAGGGTAGAGTGCCCTCTTTGGTCTCTCAAGAGTAAGACTTCTTGATCTTCTTCGATCCAGAGGTCGGCCTCGAGATGTATGACCAGAGTGTACATGCTCCCTTCCTCGTCTCTGTCGCCTTTCTGTGGATCTACTATGTCCTTCGGACTGAGGGAAACATCTGTTCAACAATCTCTTCCCTATGTTTCAGAAGGACCTCTAAAGCCTTATCTCCCTCGTCTACCATCTTGGCCAACTTGGAGGCCTTATCAGTCTAACCACCTCGGTGTTGGGTTCTAGACAGTGTGCCTTCTACCCATTTCTGTCCATGGTCAGGTCCTTTCTCGACAGGGAAAACCAACCTTCTCTTAGCATCACTTCGGCCCTAGCTCGAGAACCTTCTGAAACGCCCTTGGAAGCAGTACTATCGTGAGCACTTTTTGAAGGACCTAAACGATCCTTGACAGATATCCGTGGTAAAGATGAACTCACAGCCATCAGCTGTCCTTCAGGGGTAACCGTTCTACTCCTCACCATAACCTCCGACGTAGAACAACAAAAATTTGTGATTAAAAACTCAAGAACACTAGAAACAAAGTGCCCTCCTTTTAGCGCCAATGTTAACGCCAAGATCTTTTCACGTGTCTCAATCACGTAACACACGTCTAATC
This sequence comes from Panax notoginseng, assembly GCA_016801055.1. Classification (NCBI taxonomy): domain Eukaryota; kingdom Viridiplantae; phylum Streptophyta; class Magnoliopsida; order Apiales; family Araliaceae; genus Panax; species Panax notoginseng. Next base: position 141,214,225 of record CM029019.1, on the reverse strand, counting down.
CTGCACAGTAAACACGTTAATACCAGAAACTTGACAGCTTGGACCGTTGGGGGATAGCTCCGTCATAAGAGTCAGTACAGGCGAGCACAAGGTTAACAATGGAGGAAAATAAAGTCTAGTGTTTTGATAAGATAAAAAATCAGTTACCTCCTTTGTGTTGTACTTGATCCTCATATATCCAAACCTCCAATTTTTTGTGCCACCGACTCCCCTGACACTACCAACTGCAGGTAGCTTACCTGCTGATCCCATCACCTTTGTCCACCGCCGGCCGATTTTGTCCCATCCTCATTAATGCCATGCAGGAGACAACAATCAACCATCACCTTTTTCATCATTACTGGTCAAATCCAAATTCAAACCATTACATTCCTAATGGTCAGGCCTAATGATCCGACCCAATAATTTTAGGACCCAATAGATTTAATCAAAGGAACAATTACATATTATAATACATTTGTGAAAGTAATTACAGAAATCATACACTCATAAAATAATTACAAAAATATAATATTTCATCATATTTATTTACAATACTAATATAATTAGGAGTCCTTAATTTAAGGGATTAATATTAATGGGCTAACATGGAAAATGATTATTTTTTTTGAAACGCGTGATAACCGCCTATCATTTGTCTGGGACTCTATAGTTACCAAACACTGCATGCCGAAACCCTTATTTCTCTCCTCTGTCGTGACTAAACTCGTAATCGGAGTTAACAACGCTTGTTTCCGGTGATTGTTCTTCATCTCTGTTCGTGCGTTCTTCATCTCTATCATATTTGTTTAGTTGTTCGCCATATTCGTTGTTCGTCATTGTCGTTGTTACTCGTTATCGCTGTTGCAGTCTGGTTCAGTTACTCGTTATCGCGGTTGCAGTCTGGTTCATTGTCGTTGTTACTCATTATTCTTCTACATTGATCGAATCTGAGGTTTATTATTTTCTTAATAGTTTAATGTATTATATATTAAAGTAGTTTACAACAGAATGGAGTATTCATTATTTTGGTTTGTATTGTTTTTATGTTTTGTATAGAATGGTTGATACAAGGAATGATACAAGGAAGAAGGATGGAAAGAGGAAAAGGATCGTGGAGGGTGAGTCTGTTAAGAAGTTGAAGAAGTTTGTTGTGGAGAGCAAGGGAAAGGGAAAGGGGATGGACATAGGTAATAAATCGAGTAAGAATGAGAGTAGTTTGGTGATACATAGTGATATTAAACAAACCAAAGGGCAATTAGGTTCTGATTTTGATGTCCCTGTTAAGAATGAAGCTGAAGTGCTTATCCAGAAGATAATTCCAACTCAAAGAATTTTAAAGGTGTGTTAATTTAAATGTTGTTATTGTTACGATCATATAAATGTTTGGTGTTAGATTTTGGTATGTTATATTGGTTATTGGGTAACATTATTATGTCTAATGATGTTTTGGTTACTGTCTAATGATGTTTTGGTTAATATCTAATGCTGTTTTGGTTACTATCTAATGCTGTTTTGGGTACTATCGAAGGTTATATTGCCTAGTGTGTAACATTTTATTGGTTACTGTATAATGCTTAATTGGTTACTGACTAATTACTGTTTTGGTTACTGCATAATATTAATGATTAATGTTTGGTAACAACATGATTGGTAACCAATGTATTAGACAGTAACCACCATGTTGCATGAAGGTAACCAAAACAACATAAATCTGTAAATAATTTATATTGGTTACCTTCATGCAACATACTGGTTACTGTCTTATGATGTATTGGTTACTGTGTAATGTTGTTTTGGTTACTGTCTTATGATGTCTTGGTTACTGTCTAATAATATCTTGGTTACTGTGTAATGATGTCTTGGTTACTGTCTAACAAATATATTGTCTAAATCTGTATTGGTTACTGTGCAACATTGTATTGGTTACTGTATAATGCTGAATGAGTTACTGAATAATGCTGTTTTGGTTACTGACTAATGTTGTAATGGTTACTGTATAATGCTGAATGGGTTACTGACTAATGCTGTTTTGATTACTGCATAATATTACTGACTAATGATTGGTAACCACATGGTTGGTAACCAATGTAATAGACAGTAACCAGAATGTTGCATGAAGGTAAACAAGACAACATTAATAAGTAACCAATTTACATTGGTTACCTTCTTGCAACATGCTGTTTACTGTATAATGCTGTCTTGGTTACTGTCTAATGATTTATTGGTTTCTGTCTAACTATTATATTGTGTAATGCTGTCTTGGTTACTGTCTAATGCTGGATTGGTTACTGATTAATGATGTCTTGTTTAATGACTAAAGCTATATTGGTTACTTGTCTATGTTGTTTTGGTTACTATCATATGATTGGTTGGTTAACTTTATAAATCTGATTTTGTTTACTTGCAGTTATGAGATCTTTATTACGAGGAATGCAACAGAAAATTCACTGAAAAAGTGATTTATTGGTACGACATGGAGGTCCCCAGTATCATTGCAAATAAATTGAATAAGAGTCAGCTGGATAAATTTAAGGCAACATGTTTTGGGAATTTTCTTGAGTTTGGTGAGCACCAAATGTATTTCCAGATTATTCACCACACTCTTGTGAGGGAGGTTCACCAGAGGGATGACGGTGAAATGTGGTTTTTGTTCGGAGAGAAAAGGGCCAGGTTCAGTTTGCTTAAGTTTTGTATGATATCTGGGTTGAGATGGAAAGGTGAGGATGATATAAGTCCATATAAAGGTATGGAGAATATGCTTATTGGTAAGTTTTTTGGTGACGAAGCTGTGACACGTAGTAGTATATGTAGGATATATAAGAAGGCAGTTTTTGACGATATGACGAGGCTATTAAGATGTCTATGATTTTTTTGGTCTTTAATTTCATTATGTGCACATTTTCTGAAAATTACGTTGATGGGGCAATGGTTAATTTTTTGTGTTATGGCGATGTTAGTAGTTTTCCTTGGGGGAAAGTTTCTTTTGAGATGACAAAGTACTCTTTGTCTAATGCTTTGAAGGGGCGTTATAGGAAAGGAAAGAATGGTGTTTTAACATACAATTTTTACATGGATCATTACACCAAATTGTACAAGTTGAATGGGCTTCCATATGTATTCCAAATTTTTATGTTTGAAATTATTCCGACATTCAAAAATTGGGGTATATGCAATGACGAGCATCCGTCGGATGTCCGTTTATTCAGATGGAAGGAGTTAATGAAGCCGCTTTCAAATGACAAGTTGAATGAATTAGTTTTTTGTTCTGGACAGGTATGTTGTTTTCTACTAATAAAGTAATTTGGTTACATTTTAGTTATATACTTGGTAAGTTGAAATATTATGTTAAGTTTACTATCAACAAAGTAGTTAGTTACCTTTATATACACGTTTGGTTACTGATTATTTTATATGCATGTTAATAATAATAATGTTTTTGGTTACTTGAATATTCACATACAGTTACTGATTAGATTACATTAAGGTTACTAATAACAATGTTGTTGGCTACCCGAATATACATATTTGGTTACCTTTATACATTTAGTTGGTTACTACTTATTGTACATTTGGTTACCTGTATATATGTATTTGGTTACTAATTATGTTTTATGATTTTTTATTTACTGTTTATTTCACTGTAATTGAACATTGTTTGTTAGAATATATACTAAAGTGTACTTATTATTTTTCAGCTGAGGATAAACAGTTTGATTCCCACGGCCGAGGAGAAGGATCGATTTGATTTGGGCGGTTTTCACTTTTTTAATGGGAAGGATGGTGACAAGAAAGTAGAAAAAAAAGTGAAGGCTGACAACATTGGTGTTGATATATCTGTTGTGAAAGAGGCAATTGATGCATTGTTTAGGCCGTTGGAGAAGAAAGTTTCTGAATTGAAGAAAGAATTTGGAAAGTTGCGAACTGATATTAAAGATGAAATGCAGCTTTTACATGTCCAGTTATGCAGGGACCTTAGGTCCATTATTAGAGATGAGTTACGTGCTATCAAAGACGTGGGGAACAAAAAGCTTGATGGTGATTCTGATGATGATAATGATGATGATGATGACAATGAAGGTGATGAAGGTGATGAAGGTGATAAAGGTAATGAAGGCGGTGAAGGTGATGAAGCTGATGATGATGCTGCTGATGAGGATGCTGATGTCTTGGTGGAGGAGGTTCACGTTGATGAGGATGTTGATTATGGTTCAAAAGTGAATAGGAATAATGATGGTGATGATGTGTTGGATGAAGTTGAGAAGAAGGGTAGGAATGAAATTGAATTGGGTAATGAAGTTAGTGATGATGTGTCAATATTCGTGGAGAAGAATGATGTGAATGTAATTGAGATTGCTAATGAAGTTGAACGTGCTGTTATGGTTGAAGAACCTGATGAAAAAAAAACTAATGATGATGAAGAAGATGTCAAGGTTAGACATATTTGTTTGTTTTGTTATGTGATATATGTCTTTTGTTTTAATTATTAAATGGTTCTTTATTTTGCGCAGATTGACAATAATAATGACATTCCGTCTTTTGACATATTAAGCCAATGTACTGGAAAAGAGATTGTTGTGTATGATGCTGATAAGGTTAGTGTTATAATTATGTGCCATCATTTAATTAAATGTTATTTATGTTTTGGTTACCATTATATAGTGAATTGGTTACTATGATATTGTGTTTTGGTTACCATTATATTGTGATTTGGCTACTATTATATTATGATTTGGTTACTAGTTTATGTTATTCAGATTACTAATATAACATGTTCATTTTAGTTTGTTGGCTGTTGTACAGTCAGTTGGTTACTAGTTTATATTATTCAGGTTACTAATCGTATATATTACAATTTTATGTCAATTGAAAAAGGGTAAGAAAGGTGAGGCAGCAAGCAGGTATGCTCTTGATTTTATGGTTCTCACCACACAGGACATAGCTAAGTGTGATGAGTTGGAGAAGAGTGTCCACAAAGCCGGTGGTAGACCTGTACGTGAACCTGTAAAGAGTGCCATTTTACGGTCTCCATATACAGCAGCGTTCGGATCGGCTGGTTCATCATCTACTGTAGTGGGTGCTGCTAGTCAAACACTTGCACATTTAAGTGCATTCCCCAAATCATGCATGGAGATGCCCTCAAAAGTTGAAGAGGCATTGTTTGAAGAATGGTTCAAAATTGGAATAAACAACAGAAAAAAGTTTATTTTTCGTTGTTAACAATGCTATAGTTTTTTATGAAACAAATAAGTTTGTATTATTGTAGAACATATGGTTAATATTAAATAAATGTTATGGTTACTATTATTTTATATTCTAGTTACTATTAGATTATGTTTTGGTTACCTAATAGTTATGTTTCGGTTACTATATGATTAAGGTTTGGTTACCAGATTAATGTTTAAAATTAAGTTGTTGATTAGTTTACTGATTTTGGTATGCTGTATTGGTTACTGGGCAACATTATACTATATAATGCTGTTTTGGTTACTGTGTAATGATATATTGGTTACTGTCGAATGTTGCATTGGTTACTGTGTAACATTACATTGGTTACTGTATAATGCTTAATTGGTTACTGACTAATGTTGTTTTGGTTACTACATAATATTAAATATTAAATAAATGTTAATATTAAATAAATGGTGTGGTTACTATTAAATAAATGTTATGGTTACTATTATTTTATATTTTGGTTAATATTAGTTTATATTTTGGTTACCTATTAGTTATGTATTAGTTACTATTTGATTATGGTTATGATTTTAATATTTGTTGGTTAGCAGGGTACTGTTTAAAATTAAGTTGGTTGATTAGTATGTTAATTATAGAACGTGCAAGTCTGATTTGTAGTAGTGTGTATATTAATAGGGTAATTGTTAATGTTAGTGTGTATACTAATATTATGTTATTATATTGAAGGACGGACAAATTTTCTGGAAAGAACGATATTATCATGCCTTCTTTTGTATTTAGATCCATTGCAATATCATCGAAGATGTGGTTCTATAAATTAAAGACGTCTGGGCAGTGGTTAGACGACGATGTGAGTATTTTTTAAAAATCATGTTTTTGTAGTTATGTTTACATTATTTAGTTACATTCATCACATACTTGCATTTTCCAACAACTGTTAATATCCTATTAATTTTTTTTTGGCTCAGCACATCAATGTTGCGTTGTATTATTTCCGTAAAATGGCAAGACATTCCGAAAGTGTTCCTATAAGGGTAACGACCACGGATTGTTGGTTTCACAGCACGATCACCGCTCTTTTCGAGGAGTATACAAAAAAAATTGTGACAAAATTGTTCTGTCTGGGGAGGGTGATGTTGCTGAATACATACATGGGCTGTTTATGGATGTCAACACACCATGGAGGAACGTTGACTATGTGTTGTTCCCAATTCATATGTCATCACCGGACCATTGGTTGTTGTTGACTTTTGATGTGCATCGTAGGTGTCTAACTATTTACAATTCTCTACAACCAAAAAGGAAATCCATGCAAACTAAAATATCTGATGTTTGTGAGCCGTACATCTTCATTCTTCCCATACTACTGCGCAAGTCTTGTTTTTGGAAGGATAGGTCTGACATTGACTTCAGCAGTGAACTGTATCGCAACAAGGACAAAGACGATATAATTGAGTTGGAATTTCCTGAGACGGTTCCTGAACAAGTAGAGGGGTAAGGGTTAAATTGCGTACATTTTTTTAATTATTACATATATGTTGATTTTATTTTTGATTTTTGTTATATGTTGTTTGTTGTTATAGTGATTGTGGGATGTTCACAATTTGTTTTGCTGAGCATGTCATTCATCAGAAGTTTGATCAAATTCCTATTCCTTTCCCCATTGCGCAGTATCGGAAAAAGTTATTCACAAACCTATATATGCATTCAAGGAACAAGCAGTTGGAGGGCTATGATACTGATAGAGAATTTCCAGGAAGATTTGTTCCAGATTTTGATTAGTTCGGATTTTGTTGTTTTGTCTTTATTAATTGGGTTGTGTCTTTTTTTTAAGTTTTGGTGTTATACACAACATTTATGTATGGTTTATGATTTTTTGATGTTTATTGGATCTTATGTAGATGGGATTATATATTTGATTATATTAGCATTTATGAAAGAGATATTGTTTGTTGGTTGGTATTTTGTTTCTTTTTAAGTTGTGTTTGTTGAATTTTTTTGAAAAATACAGTTGGTAACCAATCATGTATAAAGGGGTAACCAGATAATGATTTGATAGTAACTAGAGAGTTACAAGATTGTATCAGGACATATATCATATGTTAAGTGTACATGTGTTATGTATACATGGGTTTCATAAAATTCAATATCCTTTTAATTACAGGTTGCTGGATATAAATGTTGTTTATGATGTGGTTACCATTATAAACTGGTATGGTTACTGTTATGAAATTAGGTGGTTACTCTGATGGTTACTGTTATGTAATTATTTGGGTACCATTAAACATTGTTATGGTTGCTGTTATGTAATTATTTGGTTTACATTAAAAACTGGTATGGTTACTGTTATGGTTACTGTCATGTATAAAATGGTAACCAACTATAATTTTGTAATATACAGTTGGTAACCAATCATGTATAAATAGGTAACCAGATAATGATTTGATAGTAACCAGAGAGTTACAATATTGTATCAGCACATATGTCATATGTTAAGTGTACATGTGAGTATACACGGGTTTCATAAACTTCAATACCCTTTTAATTATATGTTGCTGGATATACAGGTTGTTTATGTTGTGGTTACCATTATAAAATGGTATTGTTACTGTTATGAAATTAGGTGGTTACTGTGATGGTTACTGTTATGTAATTATTTGGGTACCATTAAACATTGTTATGGTTACTGTTATGTAATTATTTGGTTAAAAACTGGTATGGTTACTGTTATGTTATTAGGTGGTTAATGTTATGGTTACTGTTATGTAATTATGTGGTTACCATTAAAAACTGTTATGGTTACTGTTATGTATTTATTTGATTACTGTTATTGTTAATGTTTCATTGAAATCAGAAATCAATATATAAATGAATAACAATTTTGTTTACTATACACAATCAAAAATTTTATAAACCAATCGTTTAATGGTTACTCAAAGTAAACAATAATACATTCATGTATTTAAACTATTGATTTAACTGTACTATATCAGACCCTTTTTAGTGGTCTTAAAACCGGGGGATTATTGCATGTTTTCCTGTTGTGTTCTTTTTCTTGGCACCTGCTGCATTTGTTTTGAATTTTGATTTCAGATCCTTGTTTGTACCTCCCTTTTTTTGGTCTTCCTGTTGGTCTTCTTGTGTTGGGTGGTTTTATATATATGTTTCTTACTTCTTCTGATACATCCCAATTTTCTTTGTTATCTAATGGCATGATGGAAGCTGAATATGTCTCGACCAAAGTTGCTTTAGTGTAATTTCTTGAGCAAAAATCATAACAGCTCAAATTTCTCTTGCTTATAACAGCAGCAGCGTGCGGACAAGGCATCTCATGGTACTGAAATTTACGGCATGTGCATGTCTTTTGTTCGATGTCCACAATATATTGTTTAGAGACATCGTAAACAGCGAAAATCACTAAGTTTGACGTCTCAACCTACAACACCCAATGTATATAATAGATTAACAGTTGCATGCCAAATATACAATAACCAATTAACTAGTACCAGAATGTTAGTTAATAAGTAACCACCAATATAAAAGAAACAATTATAAATCTCAGTAACATTATAATGTTACATATTAACTAAGTCAGTATTGATTAGTAACCAGTATGATGTTACACAGTAACCAAATAAGCATTATATAGTATCCATTATATAATTACACAGTAAGCAATTCAGTAGTAGTCAGTAACCAATATAATGTTGCACATTAAGTAAGTTAGCATTAGTCTGTAACCAAGTTAGTATTAGTCAGTAATATTATTCAAGTTACTGTTAGTCAGTATAATTTTACACAGTAACCAACTCAGCAATAGGCAGCAACCATTATATGGTTACACAGTAACCAAGCCAACAATAGTCAATAACCAATAAAATGTTGCACATTAACTAATTTAGCATTATTAAGTAACCAAGTTAATAATAATCAATAAATTGCAAATGTAAATTAGGATGCAATAATTTAAATCAAGTATTAATTACCTTAAGTATCTTTGATTTAAAGATATTAGATTGCAACCTTCTCTCAGCCGTTGTGGAAAGAGTTGTGAATGTTGATATGGCTGCTTGTTTGTTTGTGAAATACCATCTCTGAACCAGACAACGTAGGCATTCAATCATTGACGCAACTGGAAGATCCCTGATAAACTTGATTGCATTGTTAATAGATTCGACTGTGTTTGAAGTCATTGTTGAGTACTTACTTATAGTCCCATGGAGCCTGGTGCACTTATCCAATCTGACCTCTTCCTCCAGATATGTCCTTATTCGAGGATCAATGGCATCAAGTTTAGCCATGTGTTTGTTGAATTGTTCAACAGTGTAAGCTCTACAAGCCCCGTTGTAAGCCTGTTTAACTTCTTCTCCTTTCTTTTTGAATTTGTTTTTTATATTTTTCAGTATATGATATGTGCAGGAACCATGCATGATATCCAAAAACACAAAATTCAGTCCTTGTATAATGGCTTCATGCCTGTCTGAAACAATACATCGACCTTCCCTAACTCCACAAGCAATTCTCAAATTTATGAAAAACCATCTCTAAGACATTTCATTTTCGCTGTCAACAACTGAAAAAGCAATCAGAATAATGTTTCGATTTGCATCTTGTGTGCTTGCTATCAGTAGTGTCCCCCCGTAAGTTGATTGTATGAACGTGCCATCGATTACAATGATTGGAAAACAATGGTGCCATGCTTGAATGGATGCTCCAATGGCGAAGAATAGATACTTGAAATGGCCATTTGTTTCTAACTCAAGGGCTGTGACGGAACCTGATATGAAAATCAGCATTATCATTAGAATTACAAGTAGTATACAGTATCCAAATTACTAGTTATCGATAACCGTTCATGTGATTAATGGTATACAACTTGTATAATACATTTAGTAACTAAACATGCATATTAAGGTAAACCAAACATGTATAATAACCGTATACAAATTGTATAAAGGTTTAGTAACTAAACATACATACTAACACATATAATGTCAAAAGGTGTATTGTTTACTGTATAATGCTATATTGGTTACTGTATAATACTTAATTGGTTACTGAATAATGCTATTTTTTAACCACATGCTTAGTAACCAGTGCATTAGATAGTAACCAATATAGCATTAGACAGTAACCACATGCTTAGTAACCAATGCATTAGACAGTAACAACATGTTACATGAAGGTAACCAAGACAACATTAAGCAGTAACCAAATTTATAATGGTAACCTTCTAATGTGTAATGATGTATTGGTTACTATGTAACATCATATTGGTTACTGTCTAATGATGTAAACCAATAAAATGTTTTAAAGTCTTACCTGGATTTGTTTTCTTCAACATGTGTAACCATGATGGGATGAGTGAGTAGTCGTGTGGATTTCCTCTCACCTTTTCCAACGCTTTCTCCTTCGATCTCCATGCTTTTTGGTAAGAGATAGACACATTATATTCTGACATCATGTCTTCCACAATATCGGTTGGTGTGTATATTTTCTTCAAATTTGTTATTTTTGGCATTATGCATTCACTGACCAACTCACTATTTTCCTGTCTGTGGTCTCCCAACAATACATTGACCGAACAAGTGTGGATGTCGTTGAATTCTCCCACCTTGAACATACTGGTTTTTCGAAAACTTGATGCTCTCATCTTCCATTTGCAATTTTCATCGTATACGCGCACTAGCACAAAGTCTCTATAACTTGTTCGTTGGACTTTGTGTTGTCTATTTTTTCTGATCGAATGCAGCCTTATAGCTTGTGATAGGATTTTTTTGTCTTTGTAGGTTTGATGTAATTTTACATCACGTTCGTTCAGATCCGATATTACATCATCATATCGTTCTTTCGCATATGATTTGTCATGTTGTATGTCTTGTTGCTGTTCAATAATTTCCATTGCAAGCTGATCAGCATACTGCGTTCGAAATTGGCATTCTTGTCTTGCTAGTGGAACTAGTGCTGAATTCCTTTGTGTTGATCTGATTGGCATTACATCGTGAATTGTAGATTCTTCTACATTTGTCAAGTTACGCAAGATTGTTGTGCGTCCCATTATGTGTTCAATATCCACAATCACTACTAAAAAAATAGTCATTTGTGATGGCCAAAATCCATCACAAAAACCAGAAAAACAATCACGAAAGGTTTACGTGATGGCTTTAAGCATCATAATGGCCATCTTGTATACGTCCATCATGAAATGTTTTACGTGATGGTTTTGGCAATCACACAAACTCTTAGTGCTTTTATGATGATTAATACAATCACATTAACACGTAATCTATTGTGATTGTTAAAGTCAACACAAAAAAATAAGACTTTAGGGATCAAAAGTAAAAACGTGAATATCTATTAACGGATGATTTATTTCATTATATTAATTATATCAAATGATACTTGTAAGATTCGAACCCTCCCCCCATCTGCGAACTAAATAACGAGTATTACCACTACACCAAAGCCCAGATCATGATTATAATTTTAAAACAAAATATAAAAAGAAATATATGTGAGTTGACTTACTAAACAAAATTACTTCCACATAAGATTTTGTGATTGCAATGGCAGTCACAAATACTCTATAATGATGGTAAAATTAGACATCACTGAGAGCCATCATATATTTTATTGTTTTGTGATGACTTGAAAATTCCATCACAAAATATTTTTTTTTTGTAATTGCAAATAAAAGTCGTCACAAAAATCTGTCTTTTTTAATGATTGTCATGACCGTCATAAAATATTATTTTGATTATTTCTTACATTAAAATATTAGTGATAACTTATATGCAATTGTTGCACGATTTCGCAACCGCAAAACACGCGCAAGTATACGCGGTCTTAACAAGTAATATAAGAAAGTAGAGTGTCGAACCCACGAGGTCAAATATTTAATCGGAAACAAATACTAAGGTAAAGTCGTTACTAAACTTATCTAAACGATTGGAGGTAAAGGTTGGTTAAGCTATTTCAATAAGAAAACTAACTAAGAGATGTTGGTTGTGCTAGGAAGGTAAGATGGGATTACAACTCCCCTAATGCTTCGCCTAATCTTCTAACTCTCCGCAATACAAACGAATCAAGGAATGGTCGACCTAGAACAATAATAGGCATAAACTTCTGTCGAAGGTCAAATGCACATCCCTAGCAAGCTAGAACACCATATGTCTATGGGTGGAACTAACTGGGTCGAGGTCATTAAGCACATTCACAAGGTCACACTAGGCAAATAAGGATATGTCTATCCTATTGGCACATTAAGCCCCACATTCAAATGTCAAGGTCATAACAGGTGTTGCTGCATTTAAAGACAAACAGTAATATCCATTTATCAATTTCCATTACTATCAGTACCAACTTCTTTATCAAGAAATCAGACAATATAAGCAAAATACAACAACCCATTACAAAATGCTTCATTATATAAAATGAGAGAGAAAGTCGATTAAGCTATTCAAAAGGTTACATTTCAATCCTAAAATGGAGTTAGTTCATAACTATGGGACTAACACAAATTTCTACTGCACTATCCATTATCAGACAAATACAATAAAAATAATATTTGCAATAAGAAAAACCCCTGTAGAAAGAAGTTATCTTCTGCCAAATATTCTCTTCACGCGCACAGTCGGAAAAATGTGGAAAGCAATTGATCTTTTTCTTCTTCAAGCTTCTTCCTTCTCTCTTGTTATCTATTTTTTGGTATATGTATGTTGTCTGTCTCTTTTTGCCGCCTCCTCCTTCTAACATCTTTTCCCCCTTTTTGTTAGGTCAAACAAAGTCCTTGTCTTCCTGGGAACCAGAGGTGGCGCCGCGGCGCGGGCCACCAAGTATTGAGTGACGCTGCGGCGCAACATTATGAGATGGGGCATGGAGATCACGCTGCAGCGCGAGACAAAGGAGGATGTGTGGCGCCGTGGCACGGCTTACGTCAGCCTGGGCAGGCCATGGCGCTGCGGCGCGGCCATTAAGCTTGGAGATGGCGCCGCGGCGCGAACATTGTCAAAATGACTGTTTTGCCCCTTTAAAGCTGCAAAAACACTGTGAAGCTCTGCAATGCAACAATTAAACACACTAACACTATATTTCGATGATACTACATAAAAACTGCGAATTCAGGCAAATAATTAAGTCATAAGGTATCCGATTCGCGGGTTTAAATCACACTCATCAAATACCCCCAAACTTAAGTCTTTGCTTGTCCTCGAGCAAACTATCTAACACAATAATAACAATAGACACTAAGAATGCGAAAGGAATATATATATAACAATCTATACTAGCATCGTGGCTACGAATCTCTAAATAAGCTACTCCCCAAGCGTAAGTCAAACACGGGAATGAGTAAGGGTTCATTATATTTCAAGGATAAGATCGTATTCGATCCATTCTAAGTCCGTGTGTGAATACCAACCGTCCTGACTAATCATAGCTCAACTAAGTTTGCGCAGTCGAATGTTAAAACCAAGCAAACTCCGCAGCTTAAACATTCAACAAGCATTAAGAACAAGGCGCAAATGCAGGAGAAGATCAAAAGGCTCTAGCATGCCGACAACAAAATCAGACTCGGACAGTACTCAATTACCTTGGGATACAGAACTACCCATGAATGAGCTTTTGATCAGTGACTCCCAAGCCAGACGACTTTAGGGCACTAGGTGTAGAACACCCCTAAGAATCTAATAACTCGAGCAGTAAAGGCCACGTAATCAACATAAGCCAACTGAGACTTCACAACAAGAACGAAGATTAATCAGCGAGTGCGTTTTACGCTCCATCTCGATATCGGCCTTGCGTTTATGGGCGAGTGCGTTTTACGCTCCATCTCGACCCACCGCAAAACTTTCGATATGCAAATTTTTTTTTTGATTTTTTTAACAAGCTAGAATCCAAGATCCAACACTGCAAAAATACCTAAATCTTTTATTACCTTGCACAAATGAAAGTTTATAAAAGTGAACAAATTTTCAACACAATAAGCACACAAACTATACTCGAACAATAATTAGTTAACACAATTGATCGGTGCTTGCTAGAAGGACAGATCAATAACAGTCTAAACTTATCAACTAATAAACCCCTAACACATGTCATGTTTGACACAACTCTACGAGAGATATACTCATTTGGCGCTACACATAGCCACAATCAAAAGAATCAGCAATGATAAATATAACACCCTTGCTAAATAGCAGCTCAAAATAGGGTGAAAAGGCCATTTACATGGCACAAGCATATAAATCTGAATAAGCCCCAAAAAGATGGCTAGAAACCACAATCATGCTAATAAAATTGAAATAAAACCAAAAGCAGTTTATGGCATCCATAAAGATAAAAATATTCAACATAATCCCGCAGTTCAAAAGACTACACCACAATACTGATAACTACAAACATAATAAAGATAGTAAGTCTGGCAATCCTAAAATGGCAGTAATGAGATAGTAAGTCTGGCAATCCTAAAATGGCAGTAATGAGATAGACAGATAAAGGCTAAAACACCCCCAAACTTGAAGTGAGCAATGCCCTCATTGCTAAACATAAAGCAATTGAATACAAGAGGGCTTCCCTGAAGATCGCTCACTCAGCAGCGGCATCGGCTTCGGCTTCTTCCTCGTCTGGTGCGTCCTGAACAGCTTCGACAGGCGGTGATGGTGGAGGTATGGTGGAAAAATAGGAGGGTCGGGAAACTGGTATGGCGTGAACTCAATGCCCTTGCCACAAAAGTCAGTGTAGATGCTCTGCATTGTGTTCACCAACTCAGCCTGGTACTGCATTGCTATCTCCTGCCTCTGAGCCACCGCTGCAATATGCCTTCGCTGCCTCTGTGCCTCAGCGTCCTGCTTCTGATGCAGCAGGGTGAGGGATGCCATGATGTCTGCTAAAAAACCCTGACTAGCTGGGTTTGCCTCAGGTGCTTGAGAGGGCTCTGGCTCTGGGCCGGCTGAAGGAGGCGGCTCTGTAGGTGGTCCGTATCTTTCGCCCCTGACATGAGATTCTGCCCCGTCCCAAACATTGAAATGCTTGATCGTTTGATGGTCGATGACAGCCATGGACGGCGAAGCTATCTCATCTGGACCCCACTATACCCCGGCCTGCTTGCACAAAAGCGTGATCACGGATGGATGGGGAAGTCCTACAATGACTATACTCTTGATAGCCTTGATGATCGAGTCGTGGATGAGAACTCCGATATCCACATTCAAACCCGTGACAATGGCGAAAAGCAGAATCGCCCTTTCTTTAGTCACATCGCTTAGGTGACGAGTCGGGAGCATGGTGGCACAAATGAAACTGTACCACGCCTTTCCATAGCGACTGAGCGCAGCAGCCGGGAAGCTAGTCTTTTCACCGGTATAAATATTTTTCTTCCAGGCCGTCCCGGGCTTGCAGAGCCTTCGGATGACATCTTCCTGGTCATAGCCACAGAATTCGAGCTGCATATAATCATTTCCCGTGTAGTTTGGTGCCTCGAATAATGCATTGATGGATATACTGTTAAATGCTACGGACCTTCCCCTAACTTGAACCACAGCTGGACCCTCAGGACTGGCATTGGCATAGAACTCCCAAACCATCGGGACAACAACTGATACTGGCAGTTTGGTGAAGTTAAGCCAGTTGCGCTCCATGATCATATTCATGATTTCCCCATCTTTTCGATCCGGCCGCAACCCCCGCTCGGGAATCAAATTGCGTTTGCCGAAAGAGTCTCTGTACTGCTTGAAAGTTTCCTCACTGACAAACTTGGTGGGGTCCCAAGCCTGTGGTGGAGCCGCGGAAGATGAAGAAGAACCACCGATGCTAAGTCGTTGCCTTTTGGGTGCCATAATGTAATTTGTTGATGAGGTTCCCACAAATAGCCCTAAACAGTGCCAATAATCTGAAGAGATGACTCCTGAAGCAATGCAAACTAAACCCCCAATACAAACCCAGCGAAAACAAGCCAAAACAGTTCGATTACTCTTTGAGGCAAATAAGCAAACACCTTGTGTGCATTTTCCAAACTATACTTGGACAGCCCTTTGCTTGTTGTTACTCTAACCAAATTTCCAGCAGTGGAAATCACCCCAAATCAAACAAGAAGAAGAACACAGAGAAGCAATTAAACCAAAAAAATCTCTGATAGAATGAAAACCCTCAAAAATACCTTAAGAATTAAACTCTTGCACTTGAGTGGGGTTGCCTTTGACAAACAATCGATGCTATGGTCGGATTTTGTAGGTTGAGAAGAGGCACGATCGATGTTTGCTCGAATTTGTTGGGAGTGATACGGCTGATGGGTCGTATTCTTTTAGGCTACCGAGAGAGAGAGCTAAGATTGTTGAGAGAAATGAGGAGTCTTAGCCGAACAGCCTGCTTATAACTGCACTTGGAATTCAAAAACACGCTACCGGCGCCGCGGCGTGAGTGTTTGTTCACAACTCGGCACTGCGGCGCGAGTTTTCAGTAACCGGCGCTTCTTGTGGCGCCGCGGCGCAAAAGATAGCAGAGCCGGCGCCTCTTGTGGCGCTGCGGCGCGAAAGGCAGTATAGGAGCCGGCGCCGCGGCGCGAGTGCTGGACTCTGTGATTTTTCATTTGTTATCTGTACATACCAAAACAAGAACAACCACTATACTACACAAGCAAACATACACTGTTAAAAACATAGTAAATACTATTATAATATGCAGATTATCATACGAAACATGTTACCCGTAAATGAGAGACACAAAACATAAAATCCATCAACTATGTAATATAATAAAATGAACAATCACTAAGTAAACTAGAAATGAGTGAAGAAACATATAAAATTTATACCGAGATGGGGGTGCCTCCCCATCAAGCGCTTGTTTTATAGTCATCGGCTTGACTATCATCCCGACTTAGATCGGGTCTCCAAGTGTAATAGAGGTATGTTGACGGTCAACCTCGCCGCCCCAGTAGTGCTTTACACGTTGCACATTCACCTTGAATGTTGAGTCAGAATTTGGGTCCTTAAGCTCTATTGCTCCATGCGGATAAACCTTGGCAATAGTGAAAGGGCCCGACCATCGGGACTTTAGCTTCCCAGGAAACAACTTTAGCCGGGAGTTAAACAAAAGAACTTGCTGGCCTGGTTCAAAATGCCTTTCAAGGATCTTCTTGTCATGCCATTTCTTGGTCCTTTCCTTGTACAACTTGGCGTTTTCATACACCTGCAGACGAAACTCATCTGCTTCATTTAGTTGTAACAACCGCTTTTCTCCGGTTGCCTCAAGATCAAAGTTAAGCTTTTGAATCGCCCAGTAAGCGTTGTGCTCCAGTTCGACCGGGAGATGACATGCTTTACCATAAACTAGCCTGTATGGAGACATTCCGATGGGCGTTTTATAAGCTGTACGGTAGGCCCATAATGCATCATTCAGCTTCTTCGACCAATCCTTACAGGTTGGGTTAACAATCTTTTCCAAGATTCGCTTCACCTCTCAGTTCGAAATTTCAGCTTGGCCGCTGGTCTGAGGGTGGTAAGCAGTGGCTATTTTATGAGTTACCCCATACCTGGCTAGAAGGGCTTCAAAATACTTATTGCAGAAGTGCGACCCTTCATCACTAATTATGGCCCGAGGTGTGCCAAAACGGGTGAAAATATTCTTTTTGAGGAACTGAAGCACCACCTTAGCATCATTTGTCGGCAAGGCAACTGCTTCCACCCACTTTGAGACATAATCCACTGCCACAAGAATGTAGAGATTGTTGAACGAAGACAGGAATGGTCCCATGAAATCTATGCCCCAGACATCAAACAACTCTACTTCCTAAATATTCTGCAGTGGTAGCTCATGCCACCTTGAAATAGTGCCCACCCATTGACATCTGTCACAGTGCATCGCATAGGCGTGAGCATCTTTAAAAAGGGTGGGCCAATAAAATCCTGACTGTAACACTTTAGCAGCAGTTCGCTGGCCTCCGAAATGACCTCCATAAATGGACGAATGGCAATGATGCAACACGCCTTCCATTTCTTCCTCAGGCAAACATCTACGCAAAATCTGATCCGAACACTGTTTGAATAAGAAGGGCTCATCCCATAGATATTGCTTGGCATCTTTAAGGAATTTCTTCCTTTATTGGAAACTCAAGCCTTGAGGGATAACTTCGCAAGCGACGTAATTTGCGAAGTCCACATACCACGAGACCTTGCCATTCACCACAAAGAGCTGCTCGTCGGAAAAAAATCATTTATAGCCTTGTCGGCTTCGCTCAAAGATGTGGTGTTTTCCAATCTACTTAAATGGTCGGCAACCTGATTCTCAGTTCCCTTCTTATCTCTGATTTCTAAGTCAAATTCTTGTAGAAGCAGAACCCACCGTATCAATCTCGGCTTAGCGTCCTTCTTTTCAATCAAATACTTGATCGCCGAGTGATCAGTGTATACGATCACCTTCGTCCCGATGAGTTAGGAACGGAACTTATCAAAAGCATATACCACCGCCAACAGCTCCTTCTCAGTAGTGGTGTAGTTTAATTGAGCATCAGTCAATGTCTTACTGGCATAATAAATGGTATGGAAAACTTTCTCCCTTCTCTGGCCCAAAACTGCCCCTATAGTATAGTCACTGGCGTCGCACATCAGCTCAAAAGGGTAGGCCCAGTCTGGAGCTACCACGATAGGTGCCGAGACAAGCCTTTTCTTTAATAACTTAAAAGTGCTCAGGCAGGCGGCATTGAACTGGAAAGGCATGTCCTTTTCCAAAAGAGTGCACAACGGTTTAGTGATTCGAGAGAAGTCCTATATAAACCTTCTGTAAAAACTGGCGTGCCCGAGGAAACTCCTCACCCCTTTTACTGAGGTGGGCGGTGGAAGGTTATTGATCACATCTATCTTAGCCTTGTCAACTTCAATTCCTCCTACAGAAACCCGATGACCCAAAATAATGCCCTCTTCGACCATGAAGTGGCACTTCTCCCAATTTAACACCAAGTTTGTTTCAACACATCGATGGAGAACTGCCGTTAGATTAGTCAAGCAATTTTCGAATGAGCTTCCAAAGACTGAGAAGTAGTCCATGAAGACCTCCAAGGTCTTCTCAACCATGTCAGAGAATATTGACATCATACACCGCTAAAATGTGGCGGGAGCATTACATAACCCGAAGGACATTTTTCGGAAGGCAAAGGTCCCATAAGGACATGTAAATGTTGTCTTCTCCTGATCTTCCGGAGCAATAGAAATCTGATTGTACCCCGAATAGCCATCAAGCAAACAATAGTATTCGTGCCTAGCCAACCGGTCCAGCATCTGATCAATGAAAGGAAGGGGAAAGTGATCCTTACAGGATGATTTGTTCAGCTTCCTGTAATCCATGCACACTCTCCACCCGGTCACCGTCCTGGTGGGAATCAGTTCGTTATTTTTGTTAGACACCACTGTCATCCCCCCCTTCTTTGGCACACATTAGATTGGACTAACCCAAGGACTGTCTGAGATGGGGTAAATAATGCCCCCATCTAGCAACTTAATGATTTCTTTCTGGACAACCTCCTTCATAATAGGATTTAGCCGCCTCTGATGCTCTATAGATGGCTTCGAGCCTTCCTCCAAAAGAATTTTATGCATATAGAGGGTTGGGCTTATCCCTTTTATATCAGCGATAGACCATCCTAAGGCCGTTTTGTACTTCTTGAGCACAAGCAACAGCTTTTCTTCCTGACACTTGGTTAGAGATGCAGAAATTATCACAGGTAATGTAGATGAAATTCCTAAATAAGCATACCTCAAGTGAGTAGGCAAAGGTTTGAGCTCAAGGACAGGAGGTTCGATGATAGATGGCTGAGCTTTGGATGTAGAAGCCTCATTATCATTCAGAGATTCGAACTGTCGGTGGAATTACTTTGATCTTTGAGGTTCATCGAGCCACATGGCATATTCCACATGCGAAGGATCTTCTGTAGTATTAGCCCCAGTTAATGAAGCTTCCAAGGGGTTTGGAATGCAAGTTTTTGAGAATACCCCCTCCACTGATTTATCAATAGTGCTAATCTGGAAACAATCCTCAGGGGTATTAGGATATTTCATGGATCGGAAGACATTGAACGTCACTTCCTGATCGTTAACTCTCATTGTCAACTCCCCCCTTTGGACATCAATGAGGGTCCTCCCAGTTGCCAAGAACGGCCTTCCCAATATTATTGGGATTTCCCTATCCTCCTCAAAATCAAGGACTATAAAATCAGCCAAAAAAAATGAACTTGCCGACTTTCACTAGCACATCCTCTACAATTCCCTTCGGGTATGTCAGAGATCTATCAGCTAATTGAAGGGTGACACTTGTTGGCTTGGCTTCATTTTGGCCCATCTTTTTATAAATGGAGAGGGGCATCAAGTTGATGCTAGCCCCTAAATCACAAAGAGCCTTCCCAATAAACTGGTCCCCAATGGAGCACGGGATTGTAAAACTTCCCGGGTCTTTGAGCTTCGGCGGAAGCTTGTTTTGAAGGATAGCACTACACTCTTCTATCAGCGCCATCGTCTCATAATCCCCCATTTTTCATTTCTTGGACAGAATATCCTTCATGAACTTGACATAACTAGGAATTTCCTCCAATACCTCTGCAAATGGGATGTTTATGTGCAGTCTTTTGAACACCTCCAAGAATTTGGAAAACTACTTATCCAACTTCTGTTTCTGCACCCTCTGGGGGAATGGTAACTGAGGGAGAGGCTGCATGACCACAGTCGTTAGAGGAGATGGTGATGAAGGGTTGTCTTTACCACTTTCCTTACCCCCACTAGTTTCAGCATTCTCCTTCTCAGAAAATTCCTCGTCAGATACTGTCTCAACTCCCACAGGAATACCCTCTCCACCTTGCACATTAGTGGTTGTCCCACTTCGTAGGGTCACTGCTTTACACTGCTCCTTGCCTTCCCTCTTTGGGTTGACATCAGTGTCGCTTGGCAGTGCGCCTGGTGGTCGACTATTCAAGGCGGTAGCCAACTGACCCATCTGTACTTCAAGATTCCTAATGGAGGCTTCTTGATTGTTACTTCTGGTTTCGTTCTGGGCTATATACCTCGACAGAAGATCTTCTAAACTGGGCTTCCTTTCCTGTTGTGGTGGAGGATGGTGAAACTGATTCTGATTGCTCTGTGGATGTGGGTTGAGCTGAGTCTGATGTTGAAATCCAGGAGGATTAGTATAATTTGGTCTGGTAGTTGGAGGTTGTTGTGGATTGGGGTGGTTACTGTTGTTGTTGGAATTGTTGCCCCATGAAAAGTTTGGATGATTTCTTAACCCCGGGTGGTAATGAGTGGGAAGGTTAGAGTTTTGTTGCCGCCCGTAGTTGGAAACAAATTAAACTGACTCAGGGCATATCGTACACAGATCC
The DNA here is from genome assembly GCA_016801055.1 of Panax notoginseng. Classification (NCBI taxonomy): domain Eukaryota; kingdom Viridiplantae; phylum Streptophyta; class Magnoliopsida; order Apiales; family Araliaceae; genus Panax; species Panax notoginseng. The sequence goes on along the minus strand of CM029019.1, from coordinate 141,192,693 downwards.
GTAGGGTGGCTCCCTTGGCATAATTCACATTGAACTACGACACTCTGCACGTTCTGAACCGCTGAAGGTTCCTGGTTATCTAACCTTCTCGTTAGTGCTTCTACCTGAGCCGCTAACGCAGTGATAGAGTCAACTTCATAAACCCCCGCTGGTCTTCTCGGGGCTTGTCTGTCATTAGGCCATTGGTAATTATTGGCCACCATTGTCTCCAGCAGCTCATATCCTATTATGTGATGTTTGTCCATGAAGGCCCCTCCAGATGCGGCATCAATACTCGAACTAGTTGATCCTACCAACCCATTGTAAAAAGTTTGGATGGGTAACCATTCGGGCAATCCATGGTGCGTGCATTTCCTTAGAAGATCCTTAAACCGCTCCCACGAGTCGTATAAGGATTCTGATTTGAACTGAATGAAGGACGTGATCTCATGCCTGAGCCTGGCTATTTTAGCTGGCGGAAAGAACTTCGCCACAAATTTCTGTGCCATGTCAGTCCATGTGGTAATGGAGCCTGACGGTAATGAATGTAGCCAGCTCTTGGCTTTGTCCCTCAAGGTGAAAGGAAACAACCGGAGTCTGATGGCATCGCCAGACACTCCGTTGCATTTAAATGTGTCACAGATCTCCAGAAAATTGATTAAGTGATCATTAGGATCATCATTCGGTTGTCCCCCAAACTGAATATTAGTGCACATTTGAATGGTGCCCGACTTGATCTCAAAATTATTAGCTTGGATGGCGGGCCTAAGAATGCTCGCCTGGAGATCGTCTGTAACAGGCATAGCATGCTCCCTCAAGGACTTTTGCAGTGGTTCAGCCATAATGATAGGAGCAGGTATGTCCCCAGATTTTTCTCTCCGCAGTCGTCTGAATGTTCTTTCAACCTCGGGATCGAGAGGAATTATATTTCGTCCCTTCCGAGGTGGCATAAACAATGAGGACTACCTGAAAAGAGAAATTAAACAGAAAATTCAGTTTAAAGTAAGATCGTAATGACTTAGTTTTAATAATGTAAAACAATTAATTCTAAGTCCCCGACAACGACGCCAAAAACTTGTTGCACGATTTCGCAACCGCAAAACACGCGCAAGTATACGCGGTCTTAACAAGTAATATAAGAAAGTAGAGTGTCGAACCCACGAGGACAAAGATTTAATCAGAAACAAATACTAAGGTAAAGTCGTTACTAAACTTATCTAAACGATTGGAGGTAAAGGTTGGTTAAGCTATTTTAATAAGAAAACTAACTAAGAGACGTTGGTTGTGCTAGGAAGGTAAGATGGGATTACAACTCCCCTAATGCTTCGCCTAGTCTTCTAGCTCTCCGCAATACAAACGAATCAAGGAATGGTCGACCTAGAACAATAATAGGCATAAACTTCTGTCGAAGGTCAAATGCACATCCCTTGCAAGCTAGAACACCATATGTCTATGTGTGGAACTAATTGGGTCGAGGTCATTAAGCACATTCACAAGGTCACACAAGGCAAATAAGGATATGTCTATCCTATTGGCACATTAAGCCCCACATTCAAATGTCAAGGTCATAACAGGTGTTGCTGCATTTAAAGACAAACAGTAATATCCATTTATCAATTTCCATTACTATCAGTACCAACTTCTTTATCAAGAAATCAGACAATATAAGCAAAATACAACAACCCATTCCAAAATGCTTCATTATATAAAACGAGAGAGAAAGTCAATTAAGCTATTCAAATGGTTACATTGCAATCCTAAAATGGAGTTAGTTCATAACTATGGGACTAACACAAATTTCTACTGCACTATCCATTATCAGACAAATACAATAAAAATAATATTTGTAATAAGAAAAACCCCTGTAGAAAGAAGTTATCTTCTGCCAAATATTCTCTTCATGCGCACAGTCGGAAAAATGTGGAGAGCAATTGATCTTTTTCTTCATCAAGCTTCTTCCTTCTCTCTTGTTATCTATTTTCTGGTATATGTATGTTGTCTGTCTCTTTTTGTCGCCTCCTCCTTCTAACATCTTTTTCCCCTTTTTGTTAGGTCAAACAAAGTCCTTGTCTGCCTGGGAACCGGAGGTGGCACTGCGGCGCGGGCCACTAAGTATTGAGTGGCGCTGCGGCGCAACATTATGAGACGGGGCACAGAGATCGCGCTGCAGCGCGAGACAAAGGAGGATGTGTGGCGCCGTGGCGTGGCTCACGTCAGCCTGGGCAGGCCATGGAGCTGCGGCGCGACCATTAAGCCTGGAGATGGCGCCGCGACGCGAACATTGGCAAAATGACTGTTTTGCCCCTTTAAAGCTGCAAAAACACTGTGAAGCTCTGCAATGCAACGATTAAACACACTAACACTATATTTCTATGATACTACATAAAAACTACGAATTTAGGCAAATAATTAAGTCATAAGGTATTCGATTCGTGGGTTTAAATCACACTCATCAGCAATCACGAAAAGGATATATCTATAAGTGATGACTTAGTCCGTCACAAAAAAAAAATAGTGATTGACACGACCATCACAATTATAATGCATTGATGGAAAAATTAGTCATCACTAAGAGCTATCATATATACTATTATTTTGTGATTGCTTAAAAAGTCCATCACAAATTACTATCTTTTGTGATTGTTTTTAAAAACTGTCACAAAGTTCTGTCACGTATTCCGATTTTTCTAGTAGTGAATCAATGGGAATTTACCTTGTTCATCAGATTTCCTACTCATTTCCAAATAGAATTGTAGGGTTGATTCATCTAATGTAATAATAGGTGGAATGTCGCTTCTAATCTGAAATTTGATCGACAATGTTGTTACGTTTGTGTCTAGCCGTAATGCACTGCATATTTTGGTTAGCATTTATTTGAACGAACTTGTTGATGAAACTATTATGCCGGTAACTTCAAATTTTGTGTATTGGTTACTATCAGCCCATGTGCCGTTGAAATAAAGTACAACTGGAATCAACTCCATTGTCTGTCAACATAATAAGTATTGGTAAGTAACCAAATCAATGTTAGATTGTAACCAATTTAGCATTAGTCAGTAACCAAGTCTTCATAAGTAAGCATTATACTATTACACAGTAACAAAATCATTATTAGTCAGTAACCAATGCAATGACACACAGTAACCAAGTCATTATCAATTAGTAACCAATGCAAGACAGTAACCAATGTAATGTTAAGCAGTAACCAATACAACATAATCAATAACCAATGTAATGTTAAGTAACCAAATAACTAGTTAAGTAACCAAATAACTAGTTCAATGTTAGCCGGTAACCAATTTATCCAATGTTAGTAACCAAGTCTTCATAAGCAACCATTATAATATTACACAGTAACAAAATCATTATTAGTCAGTAACCAATGCAACAACACACAGTAATTAAGTCATTATCAGTTAGTAACCAATAATGCAACACTAGTTAGTACCATTATGCATTAACCAAGTCAACATTAAACAGTAACATAGACATAGTTAGACAGTAACCAATGTAATGTTAAGCAGTAACCAATACAACATAATCAATAACCAATGTAATGTTAAGTAACCAAATAAATAGTTAAGTAACCAAATAACTAGTTCAATGTTAGACGGTAACCAATTTAGCCAATGTCAGTAACCAAGTCTTCATAAGCAACCATTATAATATTACACAGTAACAAAAGTATTATTAGTCAGTAACCAATGCAGCAACACACAGTAACCAAGTCATCATCATACAGTAACCAATGTAATGTTAAGCAGTAACCAATACAACATAACCAATAACCAATGTAATGTTAAGCAGTAACCAATGTAGAAAGCAGTAACCAATTTTTCAAATTCATCTTGCAATCAAAACATTCATTATTATTACTGTGTGATCATTTTAAGTGCAAAAAACCTAAGAAAGGTAACCAAAATTGTAATTCATTTGTAACAATAGATAAATGTATGATTATAAATTTTAAAATAACATACTTCAGTATTGTTGTATTAAAATTGATGTTGATCTTGTATTTATTAATCAATGCAGTATTTGGTTACTGAACTAGAAGGCGTTGTTGATTTTGGAGGCTATTTTCGATCTTAGAGATGTGTCGTGATAACCGGCTTCGTCTTCTACGATTAAGAGTTTACTTGCGACAGGAGGCTTCGGCTTCGTCTTGTTTGTCTTTTCCGTCGTTGATCTGTTGTTCCGATTTCAAAATTGCATGATTTTAGGAACGGTTAATTTCAAATATGAAATTCGGTAACCGACGTGTAGGAGTTAATGACACGTGATTTTAGCACGTAATTTTGTAATTATGTTGTGTATGTTTTATTTTTGTAATTATGTTGTGTATGTTTTATTTTTGTAATTACTTTCTAATTGTTGTATATTAGTGTAAAGGACCCTTAATCAAATGAATCAGCCTAAACAGTCCGGCCCACTACATAAAATATCATGGCCCAACAAAGGGAAACTACTAACTAAACTGCAACCCACGTAAAACAGAGCATATAAATAAACTACAACCCACAAATAACAGAACATGCAGAAACATAACATAACTAACGAAAATGAAATGGACGTAAAACTCCCAACTGCCATGACCCAATCCTGCTCTTCACGTCCCAGCTTATCCCAAGTATTTGGGATTTTTCCTATGGTCCCTCTCTGAATGTCATGGCCTAACAATACCTCCCCATCAAGTGGATCCTTGTCCTCAAGGTCCAAATTTGAAAACATCTCTCATAACTTCTTTGTTGGCTCCCATGTTACCTCCTCGGCTGGAAGGTTCTTCTATTGCATTAAGCTTTTTTTGACCAGTTGGGTGCCTTGTTTGATCCAATTGTAGTCTAAAATAGTTTGCGGCTTCAATACGATTACCCCTTCATCGGTGAATGGTGGTAACTCGGCCTATGGTGTTTCAGCGTTGTCCCCATTGTGTTGGTATCATTTGATGAATGACACATGGAACATCGGGTGAATATGGTAATGGCAAAAAGCACTTTTTCACCATTGTGGTTATAGTGTTTTAAGCAATTAGTCACTATGCTTTTAAGATATTCAATTATCCCACTGTGCTTTTAAAAAATATTCAATCAGGCCATTCCGTCCATTTTTGTAGACGGACGTTAATAATTTGCTAACGTGGCTATTTGAAAAAAAATAAAAAATTCCGTGTCTTTGCTAACTGGGCGGGAGAAAGCTTAGTTGACTTTTTTCTTTTTTTTTTTATATCTTTTTTTCCAAATAATACAAATTATCATAAAATAGAAAATTAGCTATAGAAATAAAAATAAAATATTAGTTTGATTGAGATGGCCACAGTGATAATTTTAAAAATAATTAAGTAATTTTAAAATAAAATAAATAATTTTAAAAATAAAAAAAATAATTTTAAAAAAATAATATTTTTCTCTTTCAAAAATAATTTAAAAAAAATAAAAATAAAATAATATTTAAAAAATAAAAATAATTAATTATTTTTTTTTCTTATCTCTTTTCATTTTTTTTAATGATATAAAAAAGATAAGTACATAATTAACATAAAATAAAAAATTTCATACAATTAGTAAAAATTATCCTGCTATTTAATTTTTTCGAGGTGACCATGGTGATAATTTTAAAAATAATTAATTTTAAAAATAAAATATTAATTTTAAAAATAATTAATTAATTTCAAAATAATTAATTTTAAAATACAAATAGTTAATTTTAAAAATAAAAATAATTAATGATTTTTTATTTTTATTTTTTTGTTGAAATTAATGTAATGTTGTAATAGATCTCATTGATACAAAATTTTTGATATATTATTTGTATTAATGGATTTTCTTTATAATTTTTTCTTCTCAAACAAAAAAATAAAATAATAAAATCATTTTCTTTATAATTTTTATTTTTAATTTTTATGTCATTTGTTTAACTAATTTTTGCTAATTGTATCGATTTTTTATTTTATGTTAATTATGTACTTACTTTTTTTATATCATTAAAATATATATTAGTATTAATTTTTAAAATAAAAATAATTATTAAAAGAAAGGAAAAGAGATAAGGAAAAGAATACAAATAAAGAAAATGAATTAAAATATTTATTTTAATTTTATTATTATTTTAATTATTTTTTGCCACGTAATTAATGATTTTTTATTTTTAATTTTTGTTGAAATTAATGTAATGTTGTAATAGATCTCGTTGATACAAAAAATTTGATATATTATTTGTATTATTTGAAATTAATTTTTAAAATAAAAATAATTATTAAAAGAAAGGAAAAGATAAAAGAAAAGAAAAAAATTATAAAAACATAAATTAAAATATTTATTTTAATTATATTATTATTTTAATTATTTTTTTACCACATAATGATTTTATTATTTTATTTTTTTGTTTGAGAAGGAAAAAGTATAAAGAAAATCCATTACAAAATTATTTTGTTGCCACATAAGGATATACCACGTAATTGTTTATTTTTTTTAAAAAGCCACGTAGGAAACAAGAGCAGATTTGTTAACGTCTGTCTATAAAAATGGACGGAATGGCCTGATTGAATATTTTTAAAAAGTACAGTGGGATAATTGAATATTTTAAAAGTACAATGGCTAATTGCTTAAATCACTACAACTACAGTGGTGAAAAAGTGTTTTTTGCCATATGGTAATTGTTGGGCCATAATACTTTTTATATTGGACCGGGCCGAATGGGCTTGTCCTTTCGGTTAGGTCACTTTTATTGTGTTGGGTCAAACAACTTGGGCCTCGTTACTTGATTATAATATTGGGCTTAGTCATTAGATTGGTCCATTATGTAAGTTGTCACTTATCCTATCTTTGACCGGTAATCATCACAAAAGGTAGTAGTTGACTGTTACGTCTGCCACCTTTCTGCATGGCATTAATGAGGATGGGACTCCGATTACCGGCGGGAGGTAACAGTGGAGACAGGGGGGTGAGAGGAGGTGTCAGGAGATAGTGGGTGGCACAGTAAACCGGGCCTAGGGAACGTATGGGGCAAGGATCACAAAAGAAAAAGAGGTAACAAAACACAACACATTATTATTTTGCACTCACTCAGACACTTGTCAATATTTTTCCTCCATTGTTAACCTTGTGATCGCCTGTACTGACTCTCACGCCTGAGCTATCCCCTGACGGTCAGGCTGTCAAGCTTTTGGTGTTGACTTGTCGAACTGTGCAGGGTCAGAACGTCTTACGTGATTGGGACGTGGGAGAAGATCTTGGCGTTAACATTGGCGCTAGAAGGAGGGCTGAGTTCTAGTGTCCTGAGTATTTTTCAATCACATCGTGGTCGTTCTACGTCGGTACTTATGGGAAAGAGTAGGACACCTACACCTGAGGGGCAACCGATGGCTGCCAGTGAATCAATACCGCGAGTATCTGTGAAGGACCATTTGGGACCTGCACTAAGTGTTCATGCCAGCATGGCGTCCAAACGATCGCATGGAGATTCTAGTCCGAGAGCTGTGAGCAAAGCAAAGAGACAGCTAGTTTTTACAGCAGAGAAAGGGTCTGGTCATGGCCGGAAATGAGTAGAAGGCACCTCGCCGAGAATTCGATACCGGGACGACCAAGACGAAAAGACTGCCCGCTTGGCTAAGATGGCAGACGAAGCTGATAGGGCCATGGAGGCACTGGTGAAGCAACGACAGGATATAACTGAGTAGATGTCTCGAATGGCAGAGTTGAGGGACGAAGCGTCCAGCTATGTCCAATCTGAAGAACGTGGGCATCGGAGTGGGAAAGAACCTGTCCATTCAGGGCGTGAGTCTCGGGGTCAACCTCAAGAAAGGAGAAGGTCCAGAAGCCCTACTCCTCAAAGATCAAAGAGGGCACATCACCCTGTCGGTTCTAAGGAGCAGGGTCGAAGCGAACGAAGAGGTCGATCCAGGGATCGTACTCCGGAGAATACTAAGAAGGCGCTCGTTGTTGCGCGTTCCCACCACGGCAGCCGGGTTCAGAGACGAAGCAGATCTAGGGATCATACACCCGAAAGTTCGCTGAGGGCATTCCGCTCTGTGGACCATCATCGTCATAAAAGCCCCTCGAAAGTTGGGGGTTCTATTGTAAGGAACCGGTCCACTCAAAAGAGGGAGGAGTCACCGGAAAAAGAAGCATCGTCCCAACCCGAGGGCGTGGAGTATCTGGTAAAAGAGGTGAAGGAGCTTCGGAGGCAGCTTGCCGAGGTACAGAAGGTAAAAGATACTTCGTGAAAGAAGGCATCCCCTTTTTTCGCGGAGATTCTGAAAGAAAAAGCTGACCCCACCAAGAAGTTACCTCACATTGAAAGTTATGACGGATCGGGGGATCCCTATGACCATAGTCAGGCGTTCGACCGACTGATGGATTATTACGACTTTAGCGATGCTGCTAAGTGTCATACTTTTGTCACGACACTCTGAAAGGATGCCGGGCAATGGATGTGGACTTTGCCTTCGGATTTGATTTCGTCCTGGGCGGATATGTGCAATAAGTTCCACGCCCGCTTCGGGAGCAACAGAAGAAGAGGGAAACCAACTGGCTCGCTGGCTCAGGTTCGGCAGTACTCGAATGAGTCTTTGGGCCAATATGTAAAGCAATTCCGTGAAGCGGTCGGCCAAGTGACAGACCTGAACGATCTACAAGCCGTGGGACTATTTCAGAATGGGTTAGATCTGGTCAAATCAGAAAAGTTGGTGAAGAAGTTGATGTTTCATCACCCGAAGAGTCTCGCAGAAGCCTTCGACAAAGCAGAAGGTTATATTGTGATAGAAGAAGCCATGAATAGCCTCAAGCGCCCTTCTTCAGATCAGCTTAAGGAGACAGATTGGGACAGAGCAGAGGGGGACCAGAGTAAGAATGAAGGAGATAATGGTCGTCATGACGGCAGGTCAAAGAAATACAACAATAATTGGAGACAGGGTGGAGAAAGCTCGTCCGCTCCCGCTCAGAGGGTAAACAGGACATATACTGCACTCAATGCTGACAGGGCTATTATCGTGGAGCAGATTAAGAATCAACCTATTTTCGAGCCACCTCGAGATAACATTAAGCCCGGGAAAGGGAATTCTCGTAAGTATTGTGACTATCATCAAGCCTCGGGCCACGATACGAACGACTGTTCTAGTCTGAAAGATTTTATTGAGAGAAAGGTGCAAGACGGGGCTATAGTTCATTATATAGCTGCCAGGACGAATCAACAGAAAAATAGAGGACCTGTTCAGGCAGCCCAACCAGTTCAGCAAGTGTTCCCCGCCCCTGGACCGCCAGCAAGACAAGTCATAGATGTCATCACTGGGGGTACTTCGGGCAAGCTTGTTGGAAAGAAGCGTCGAAGTTATCTGGATTCGGTCATGTCAGTGGCGGGTATCCTCCCGAAGACTGACAGACCCTTCCCGGGTATGGTAATTTCCTTTACAGATGAGGATTACCCTTCGGAAACCATCGAACCGCACGAGGGATCATTGGTCGTGACGACACAAGTGGTTTCAGTAGACATGAAGCATATGATGATCGACAACGGGTCTTCTATGGATATCTTATATGCTCATGCTTATCAGAGGATGCATCTTGATGGGCAGAAGATGGAGATCGGACATGAGGCCCCTTTATATGGTTTCAGCAACGATCCTGTCAAAGTGGCTGGAACCATTAAACTACCGGTTATCTTCTGAACGGTCCCCCAATAGGTAGAAATTATTTGTAAATTTTATGTTGTGCATGTAGATTCCGCTTATAATGCTATTTTGGGGAGGACCACTTTAACTTCTTTACAAGCTGTAACCTCAATCCCTCATTTCAAAATAAAATTTCCTACGGCTCATGGGGTTGGGGAAGTGAAAGGGGATCTAGATCTGGCCAGAAGATGTTACAGAAATGCTGTGATCACTTCGGGGGTAGGGGTGTCAAAGCAAAAATAGACCATGGCGATAGAGATCGAACCCTTCACAAAAAGTAGCTCAGAGCCATTGGTCATGCCAGCTGAAGAGACAGAAGAGATAGAGCTCATCCCGGGCAAGGCTAACAAGACGGTGAAAATAGGTTCGGGTCTACCAGAACCTCTCAGGACGAACCTCATTGAACTCCTGCAGTGTTATGTTGACATCTTCGCCTGGGAACCTCAGGATATGTCGGGAGTGAGCAGGGATATCGCAGAGCATCGGTTAGAAGTGGACCCGTCGAAGAAGCAAGTTCGGCAAAAGAGGAGGATCTTTGTGCCCGAGCGCCAAAGAATCATCGATGAAGAAATTGCGAAGCTGCTTGCTGTTGACTTCATCTTCGAGATCGACTATTCGCAGTGGATGGCAAATGTGGTGCTGGTCCAGAAGCAGAATGGGAAATGGCGGGTTTGCATCGACTATACGGATCTGAATAAAGCTTATCCAAAGGATTTCTACCCGTTACCCCACATTGACCAGCTCATCGGTGCAACTTCGGGGTATGCCTTGTTGAGCTTCATGGATGCATTCTTTGGTTATCATCAAATCTCCATGTATAAAGAGGATATACCAAAGACGGCGTTCATTACGCATCGTTCGGTATATGCCTACAAGAAAATGACCTTCGGCCTCATCAACGCCGAGGCCACTTACCAGAGGATGATGAACTACGTTTTCAGGCGTCAGTTGGGCAAGAATATGGAAGTATATGTGGATGACATGATTGTTAAGAGCATGTTGGTGCACAAACATCTGGATGACCTGGAGGAATGCTTCCGGACAGTCTGTCATCATAAATTGAGACTGAATCCTGCCAAGTGCACCTTCGGATTAGGGGCTGGCAAATTTCTGGGTTATCTGGTCAGTCAGAGGGGAATTGAAGCCAATCCGGAAAAGATTCAAGCATCCTGAACATGAAGACTCCTCAGTCATTTAAAGACGTTCAGCGTCTGACTGGAAGGATTGCAGCTTTGAGGAGGTTTATGTCCAAATCGGCAGAAAGGTGTTTGCCATTTTTTGACACGTTGAAAGGGCCGAAGAATGCCAAGACGCTCCAATGGACTTCGGAATGCGAAGACGCCTTTCAGAGCATCAAGTCCTACTTATCTTTGGCGCCTTTGTTGGTGAAGCCCGCTCCTGCTGAGCCTTTGTATTTATACTTAGCAGCTAGTTCGTTGGCAGTAGGAGCAGTTTTGGTGCGAGAAGTTGGTGGTAAGCAGCACCCGGTTTATTATGTAAGCCATGTCCTTCGGGATGCTGAAACAAGGTACCCGAACATTGAGAAGTTTGCTTTTGCTTTAATAACTGCTAGTCGAAAGCTTAGGCAATACTTCCAGGGTAGGTTGGTAATAGTCTACACAGATCAGCCTTTGAAGAAAATTATGGGCAAACTTGAGGTATCAGGGAGATTTGTAAGACCCCAACTTTTATAAATAAAGATGAATTTTCTATAAATATCATTTTTAAATATTATGGAATTAATTTGATATAATGTTATAGTTGTGGGTAATATTTATAAATTTTGCAAAGTACGCAAGTTGTTATATAATATTCGATTGGTCGGGGAATATTCGTTTTAACAGGGAATATTCGAACAACGACACAATCATTGGTGGACCCCACAACGGAATTATTGTCGGATTGAGAAAACGACAAAAATATTTTATTAAAAATAACGGCGGAAGTTTTACCATTGATACTGTTGAACTACTCGGTAGTAAAAGTACAGTAATACGTGTGGTTGCATAGTAGCACAAGGTATTGATTATTAATGCTTATGTGAGAAGTCACTCAGTTTGATTCAATTATTGTCAGTAAATAATATGAATTATTTAGCGATAATGACGTTTTATTTTATTTGTATTATTAACGTAATAAAACAGAAACATCTTTTTATATAAAACGGAATACTTTATTAAAGTTATTCTATAAATAGAATATATTATATTTTATTTAAAAGATTTTTCTTTAAATATGGACCGTCAGATTAAAGTAATCGATCTGGACCGTTCATGGATTAGTTACTATGCATTCTATTTTTCTATAAATAGCAGCTCATTCCTTCATTATTTCTTACGAATTCACTGAATTCTAGAGAGAGAAACTATAGAGAGAGAGAAGAAGAGTATTCTGCTACTTAACTACTTCCTTATTTCAGCTCTTCTTTAAAACGGTAAGGGGTGTTATTCTTTCTTATTCATGAAGAGAACTGTTGTTATTCCATTTCTTATTATTCTGTTGGAATAACCTGTATACGCGGTCTACCCTATACTTGGTGACATTCTTCTATTATTCTGTTGGAACATCCTGTCTGTGTGTTTTACACCGGACCTGGTTCCGTTTTTATTATTATTCTGTTGGAACATCCTGTCTGTGTGTTTTACACCGGACCTGGTTCCATTATTTATTATTCTGTTGGAACATCCTGTCTGTGTGTTTTACATCGGACCTGGTTCCTTCTTGTTATTATTCTGTTGGAACATCCTGTCTGTGTGTTTTACACCGGACCTGGTTCCATTATTTATTATTCTGTTGGAACATCCTGTCTGTGTGTTTTACACCAGACCTGGTTCCGTCTTGTTATTATTCTGTTGGAACATCCTGTCTGTGTGTTTTACACCGGACCTGGTTCCATTATTTATTATTCTGTCGAAATATCCTGTCTGTGCGTTTACGCCGGACCTGGTTCCATTATTTATTATTCTGTTGGAATAACCTGTCTGTGCGGTCTATCGAATGCATGGTGATTTCTTTTGTTATTCCATTCTTTATTATACTCAGTTGGTTAAGTTTTGACTTCTATACTCCATGAAATTTGTGGAATATCCTTGATAATTGCGTTTCATCCAGTATCTTTTCATGAAAATATTCTTCTAAGCATTCTTGAATTTTACTCCACAAAGCAGTATCATGTTGACAATTTGGACGTTGTTAATTCTTGGATAAATTAATTCTTGAACTTGTTTTATTGAATTCTTATATCATTGTCATCATCCTCATGTTTATAAAATGTTAAAAGTCATCTGTGGCCTGTAGTGCATAGATGGACTTGGTATGATTATGACCAGGGATTATTCGGTATAATCATGACCGTAATGTTACAAATGATGTGGTAAAAGTCCTCATTGGCCCGTAGTGCATTGATGGACAGTTGTTGGCATGATCATGACCATTAATGAATACACGAATATCCTTGGCCGTAGTGCAAGGGTGATTCGATGATGTGTATTATTTTATTAAGCTGAGTCCCAGCGATCACAGTGTTGAAAAACCTTTTAAATCATAAAAGATAGTAGAGTTTAGTTTCTACTTGACTCTTTTAATGGATTTCTTGTTCCACTACAGTTAAACTTGATGTCTATTATATTTTATTAGTTTAACATTGTTGAAGGCTAATGATAATTTATTCTGCATTATCTTAGTCATAATATTTCTTACTAGGCTAGTTGAGCTCACCCTTTCTTTCACTGTTCTCTTCAGGAAATGAGAACGTAGCTGGGGCAAGTCGGGGAACGGAGTGATGGTCCGAATGATAGTATTAGTTAGTAGTCCTCACTATTCTATGTAATGGTGTGTTAATAAATGTAATGAGGACTCCTTTTGAGTATGAATACTCTCTAGAAGATAATATTTGTATTCAAACTCACAGTTTATGTTTTGTCGTATTGTACACGACAGTTGTATTAGTAAGTTGTATTTGTATTCTGTACAATGTATCTGACAACCCAAGATGGGTGATGTATACCTAATTTTGGGGGCGTCACAAGATTAGCTGCATGGACGATGGAGTTATCTCAGTTCTTCGTTGAATATCATCCCCGAACTGCCATCAAGGGGCAGGCCTTGGCTAATTTTGTGGTCGAGTGTTCGTTTTCCGAAGCTGATGAAGCTGTAGTAAAAGCTGAAGGATCTGACAGCATAGTCGCGGTTCTTCAGCAGAAGCAAAGTTCGTGGATATTGTATGCAGATGGGTCTTCTACCGCAGACGTCAGCGGAGCAGGGATTATTCTGACCAGCCCGGAGGGATTCAAGGTGCAACAGGCCATCAGGTTTCAGTTTAAAGCGACGAACAATGAAGCAGGGTACGAGGCAGTGTTGGCAGGATTGCGACTAGCTAAGAGTCTCGAAGTGCAAAGAATAGTTATCTTCAGCGACTCCCAGTTAGTCGTTAAGCAAGTCTCCAGAGAATACGAAGCCCGAGGTCATAGAATGATCAAGTATTTGGCGGAATTGAAAGAACGACTTTAGTATTTCCAGTTCTACGAATTTCAGGGGGTCGAACGTGATGACAATTCCATTGCCGATGCACTCTCCAAATTAGCCACTATGGATGTTAACGTTTTTGATGGGTCGGTTTACTTGGAAATTTTGCAACATCCTAGTGGTCATCATGAATCTGTAATGTGCGTTGACCGAACCAACTGCTGGTTAACTCCGTATCTGGAGTATCTGGCAGATGGCATTCTATCTTCGGATCAGATGCTGGCCAAGAAAATCAAGTACAAGAGTGCTAATTTCGTTCTGATAGATGGGGATCTGTTTCGAAGGGCCTTCTCGTCTCCACTGTTAAAATGTTTGACTCCGTCCGAAGCTGACTATGCTCTTCGAGAAGTTCACGAGGGCATTTGTGGCGACCATATGGCTGCTAAGTCATTAGCCTACAAAGTACTTCGTCAGGGATACTACTGACCTACCATCTTCAAAGAAGCGACTGAATACGTCAAGAAGTGCGAGAAGTGTCAGCTCAACAGTCCGATCCCACATCAGCCACCAGAAGAGTTATACTCGATCTTATCTCCTATACCCTTTGCTGTCTGGGGGGTTGATGTACTAGGTCCGCTACCGAAAGCAAAAGGTCAGGTCAGCTTTGTTATAGTTGCCATCGACTACATGACCAAGTGGGTAGAAGCAAAACCGCTTAGGTTAATAACGGAACAGGAATGCTTAAAGTTCATCAAGGAGTCGGTAGTATTTCAGTTCGGAATTCCTAAGGTGGTGATTTCAGACAATGGACGTCAGTTTGTGGGATCAAAATTCGAAGCATTTTTGAAAGAACTGGGGGTCCAACATAAAAAGACTTAGTGTGTTATGGGCCTATCGGAACGCTGCTGAATGGAATCAAGCGCAGACTGGACGAAGCTAAAGAAAGATGGCCAGAAGAGCTGCTTAGCGTGTTATGGGCCTATCGGACCACTCCGAGGACCACAACAGGGGATTCACCTTTCAGACTGGCCTATGGTACTGATGCCTTAGTCCCAGTTGAAATTGGATCTCCAAGTCTTCGAGTTGGCCAGTTCAGAGAAATATACAATGATGAAGGGCTGAAAGCCAATCTTGATTTACTTGAAGAAGTCAGAGAAACAGCCTTGGTCAAACTAGCAGCCTATCAACGAAGAGTAGCTAAGCATTATAACAAAGGGGTAAAGCTTCGCAGGTTCGAAGTAGGAGATTTCGTTCTCAGAGAAGTCAAGGCATCTACACCCCAGAATTTGGGAAAGCTGATGCCGAATTGGGAAGGGCCGTATGAAGTCATAGAAGTACCGAAGCCGGGGACTTATCGGTTGAGGGCTTTGGACGGATCAGAGATCAAGAATACTTGGCATGCAGGCAGGCTTCGAAAGTATTTTCAGTAGCTACAATGTCAGTACATCGGAAGTTTGTAAATGGTTTTAAGTCATCATCAATAAAAATTCCCTTTTTCTCAAACAAGTCTTGCCTTCGTTGCTGTTAATGTCATTGGTGTAAGGAGGTTCGGATGGACTCGCTGACCATTCGATAGTAGCCTCATCGGCAGGTGGTCCCTATGAGTTCGTCAGGCCCTGCGTGGTAGGCGAACGTCATTGGTGTAAGGAGGTTCGGGTGGACTCGCTGACCATTCGATGGTTGCCTCATCGGTAGGTGGTCCTTATGAGCTTGTCAGGCCCTTCATGGTAGGTAAGTGTCATCCTTAAGACGTTGTCAGGCCCTGCGTGGTAGGCAATTGTCGACCCTTAGACCTTGTCAGGCCCTTCGTGGTAGGCAAGTGTCGTCCTTAAGACGTTGTCAGGCCTTGAATGGTAGGCAATTGTCGACCCTTAGACCTTGTCAGGCCCTTCGTGGTAGGCAAGTGTCGGCCTTAAGACGTTGTCAGGCCCTGCGTGGTAGGAAACTGTCGACCTTTAGACCTTGTCAGGCCCTTCGTGGTAGGCAAGTGTCATCCTTTAGACTTCGTCAGGCCTTTCACGGTATCTACCTCACACTTTGGTAATGAATAAGTATTCCCTTACTTTATTACCTAATTTTTTCTAAGTGTTGAGTTCGGAAGGCCACATTCTTTAACTTCATCTTATCTGATATACGACTTGCCTAGTTGTTAATTAATAGTCTAAGTTAAGTCCACGAAGGAGCTTTTACATTTTTCAAGTTAAATCAATATTGAAGTGTTGATAAACAGTAAATACACTGAAGTCATAAGGAATAATGTTGATATTTCATTTACATAATACTATTTACAAAACGATAGAAGCTTTTACAAGAATCCTACAGCTAAGGGAAAAGAGAATCATCATCAGGAATCAGGTTCATCTTCCGAAGAGTCAAGAATGGTCGGATCAACCTTGGCAGTGACAAGTCTTGCCTTGTCTTTGCTTCGGCATTCGTCGTATCCATCCTAGAACATTTGGACAATCTCCTCGTTCAACTCAGCTGATTTCCGATAGTCTTGTTGAACTTCTCTCCGAAGATTTTTGGTCAAAGGAGGACCCAAATCTCTCAAGGTACGAAGTTCTTGAAGCTCCTCTTCGAGCTTTGCCCGTTCCTTCAGATGTCTCAAGTCCCTAGCTTCGAGTTCATGTACTTGCACCGCCAGGCTCTTGTTGGTTTTCACCATCGTTTCGTTCTTCCCCACAAGGACCTCGTTTCGACGAACCAGGTCTATGTTCGTATTAACGGTTATCTGATGGGTGGCCTCGGCTGTCTCCAGTTTTTCTTTTAACTTATTCACATCCTTCTGAAGGCATTCATTATTGAAGAGAGTGGTACCATGGTCCCTCCTCTCTTTATTTAGAGCCGATACCAGAATAGCGTTCTCTCGCCGGGCTGCGTCTTCTTCGGCTTCGGATCCTCTATACCGGGGAAGAAGTCTCCCGAAGACAGCATTTGCCTACAGACATTCAAAGACAATCGGCGAATTATTAGAATAAGCACACAATTTCCAAATATTCAGATTGGACAACTAACTCACCTTAGCCTGGTAACTCATGCCTTCTTCGATTAAATCCTTAATTGAGCTGTTCTCGAACCGATGGTCATCAGTCTCCCGGACGAAGGAATCGAACAGCTGGAAGGGAAAGTTGGCATTAAACTCCGGCCATACGGTGGGAGAAGATGCAGCTTCTCGCCTGAAGGCTGAGGGGGAGGATCGTGCCGGAGATGGCATAGATGGTTCGGGGGGCGGTGGTGGTTGATCATCGGAAGGTTGTTTTCTTTTACGAGACAGAAGTGGAGACTCAGTTGGGTTTTCGAGCTCGTCTTCAGAAACATGGATCTCCACAGGAATGACGATTGGAGGATCAACTGTAGCAGAGGGAACCCGAAGCTCATCGGCAGATAAAGGAGTCACTTTGGTCTTCCTCTTTTGAGTACGAAGAGCTTGCATTCGCTCCTTAGCCGACATATCAATCAGGCTGGTGGTAGAGGTTTGCTGAGATTCTTGAAGGACCGATCTTGGTTTCCGAACAACCCTCTTCTTTTGTCGAGGTCGGCTAGGTTCCTTCGCAGTTTCTGATCCATGGAAGACTTCAGCGTCATGGGCTTCCGAAGCCGAGAGTTCTTCCTGTGGGATGTCAGTGGGGGATGATGATGATTTACCCGAAAGGAATTTATCCAAATCCCTTCGGTCGATCCAGGTTGGTTTTATCAAAGACACTGCAAATTAACAAATCACGTAACCCTTTAGACCATTTCACTAAAATAAATCTCAGCAAATTACATACCAGTAAGAGTTTAGAACTCACATTTATGGTCATATAACCATGCTTGCTTGCTCAAGAGTCCAAAGCTCCATTCCTTCAGGGGAATCTTCTCGAGAATGCTCGCCATTTCTTTTACATGCTCCTCTAGAATGTTCCCGAAGTCTGCAGAAATCCCCTCGGAAGTGGTCCATTCCGGGATAGACGGGATTTCAGGTCCCTTCACGAAGAACCATTCTCTGTGCCACCCCTTGTTGCTCGAAGGAGTATCCATCAAAGGTCGCTTCTCGAACTTGGCGTTGGGCTTGGGGGACTATTTGCTCAACACTTTGAAGCCTCGTTCCCGAGACTTCCCTACAGAGAAGAGGGTAAAAAAGGAATCAACTGTTGGGGGTATCCCCAACTCATAATAGAATGCTATGAAAGCCAGGATGTGGATGTACGAATTCGGCAACAGTTGGGCGAATCCCACTCCGATAAACCCCAGAAGAGTAACAAGGAAAGAGTGGAGAGGGAATCTAACTCCCTTCTCTAAAACAGTTACCGGTACGGCAGTCCACCCATCCGGTCGTTGGTACATCCGTTCGTGTAGTTCCGGAGCTCTCACCAGATGGGTGTCTAGAATTTGATAACGACTTCTAATGGCACGCAGCTCGATCTCGGTGATGATAGAAGGGATATTGGCGTGAGGGTATTGTTCTTCACTCTCAAAAAACTTAGAGGGATTGGGGTTTGGAACTGACTTGGTAAGGTTTTGACTGGGAGGAGTGATGGAAATCGGAACAGCAAGAATGAGGGTGGAATTGTCAGAATCTTGGGTCGCCATTGCTACTAAGATCTTGCAGAAAAGAAAGAAATCAGAGAGAAGGAGAAAGCACTGTATATCGAATTCAAATTAAGCTGGTAAAGTCGTCAGAATTGGGGAAAATTGGCTTTTATAGTGGTCTTTTCAAATTTTGCACGAAAACCGAGGGCGGCGCATTAATTGGAGATAATGATGTGAAAGGGGAAGGGGTAACGTCCGATTTTGATTTTAATGGGTTATCCAGAGTGGGCCGGCATTTATTGGATCCTCATTTTTCGTCCTTAAGGATGGGCAAGTGCCATCTGGGCTTCTAGATCCATTTGAATTAATGACTGTTATTTATCAGTTGGGCCTCGGTGAGATTCCTTTTAACCCCTTTGGTTTATTACAAATCCCTTTCCCTATGGACTTACACTATTTACAATCTTCCATTAAACCTCCTGTTTAATAAAAGACTGGGGGACAATGTTGGGCCATAATACTTTTCATATTGGACCGGGCCGAATGGGCTTGTCCTTTCGGTTATGTCACTTTTATTGTGTTGGGTCAAACAACTTGGGCCTCGTTACTTGATTATAATATTGGGCTTAGTCATTAGATTGGTCCATTATGTAAGTTGTCACTTATCCTATCTTTGATCGGTAATCATCACAAAAGGTAGTAGTTGACTGTTATGTCTGCCACCTTTCTGCATGGCATTAATGAGGATGGGACTCCGATTACCGGCGGGAGGTAACAGTGGTAGCAGGTAGGAAAATAAGCTACATACTTTCGGCTGAGATGACCGGGGGGGTGAGAGGAGGTGTCAGGAGATAGTGGGTGGCACAGTAAACCGGGTCTAGGGAGCGTATGGGGCAAGGATCACAAAAGAAAAAGAGGTAACAAAACACAACACATTATTATTTTTCACTCACTCAAACACTTGTCAATATTTTTCGTCCATTGTTAACCTTGTGATCGCCTGTACTGACTCTCACGCCGGAGCTATCCCCCGACGGTCAGGTCGTTAAGCTTTTGGTGTTGACTTGTTGAACTGTGCAGGGTCAGAACGTCTTACGTGATTGGGACGTGGGAGAAGATCTTGGCGTTAACAGTAATTTTAGCTTATATGCGACAAGCCCGATCTTCTCGAGAATTTGGTAGGGTCCATAAAAATGGCTAGCTAGTTTCTGATGGACCCGTTTGAAGACCGTTTGTTGGCGGTATGGGTGCAATTCCAGAAGTACCCATTTACCGACATTGAACGAAACATCCCTTCTTTCTTATCTGTCATTTCCTTCATTCTATTCACCGAGTTTTCTAAGTTGGCCTTCAGTTGCTGTAACAATTCATCTCGGGTTATGAGTTGTTGATCAACTTCATGTACCGATGAAAGTCCATCCTTATACGTCGGAATGGGGGGTGACAATCTACATAACGCCTGAAAAGGGGCCATCCCCATCGAAATATGGTATGTCGTATTTTACCAATATTCCGCCTAAGGTAAATAGCCGCTCCATTTTCGTGGCCTCTGATGAACAAAACACCCAGGATATTGCTCAATGCAGCGATTGATAACTTTCTTCTAGCCATCCTTCTGTGGGTGGTATGCAAAACTAAGCTATAGTTTGGTGCCTGACAACTTGAAAAATTCTTTCCAGAAATTACCGATGAAGATTGGGTCCCGATCACTAATAATTGATTTGGGCATGCCGTGAAGCTTGGTCATGCCTTCAACAAATTTCTCTGCTATAATTTTTGCATTAAAAGGATGACTTAAAGTAAGAAAATGAGCGGACTTACTAAGTCTGTTGACAACAACCGTGATGGTGTCCTTTCCCTGCAAAATCGGTAAGCCCTCAAGAAGTCTAAGGAGATGTTGTCCCGTACTGGGCATGAGATTGATAGTGGTTGAGGAAGCCCAGCTGGAGTTAAGGTCTTGACTTTTATTTTCTGGCATACCTTACATCCTTGATGTAATCTTGCACTGATTTATACATCCCAGGCTAATAAAACTACTTCCCAATTTCTTGAACGTACGTAGGACACTCGAATGACCCCCACATTGGTGTTATGCATTTCGTGTAATAATTTAAATCTTAAGTTAACATTGTTCGGAACAATGACCCTTCCTTTGTATAATAATAGCCTTTAGAGCCATGTATACACTACAAGAAAAGGGTTTATCTCCGACGGAAGTAACTCCGACGGAATACATTCAGTCGAGAGTAGTCTATTTTTGACTGATTATTCAGTCGAGAATAGTTCAGTCGTACATAAAACATTTACGATGGACTTCTGTCGAAAACACAGCCCATCATGGCGCCAAACTCTCACGCCAGAACCAACACTATTGTCGATGGAATATCCTGTTACTGCCGACGAAATTCAGTCGATGTTATCCTAAACCCGACGGACATAAGCTCGACGAAAGTCCGTCGATTTTATCTTTTAAAACCTAACAGACTGCTACGCTCCCCTCATTTCATTTATGCCTCCTTTTGTAACGACCGAGAAATTCGGATCTTATTGTAAAATGATTTTATTAAATTAAATAATAATAAAATCTTATTCTATGTGTTATCAAGATGGTTGCCGTTATATAACCTAGTGACTTTGGAATGTCGTAGTATTTGAGCTACATGGATGAATTAAAGTGTTTGAATTTCCAAGACGAAAATAAATATTTTTCGGGAAATTTTCCGAAAAATACTATTCATCGGTATTGGCTCGGGGTATAATTTTGGATTTCCGAGAAATACGTAATGATGAAATAATAAGGTGAGATGGATTATGTAATAAAAATCTAGTTATGAAAAAAACGTTATTTCGCTTATGGACTTAATTTATAAACGTTAAGGAAAGCGAAATAGTAATGAATATGTAATAATGGTATGATACTTAGGTATTGTACAAAGAAATGGAAATGAGTATAATACGAAGTATTATACGATGTGGTATGAAGGATGAATTATCGTATATAAATTCTATATGAATTAGAATACGAAAATAATACATAAACTATATGTATTATGAAATGTTAATGGACTTGGAAAGATTGTTGGGAATTAATATAAGTCCAAGGGAATTAAAGGGAGATGCCCAATTATTAATTAAGGAATCAACTAGTGGGTTGTTCATACAAACCCCAAGGATTTAATTAATCCAAGTCCAAATTAGAATCCTGGATTGGTTGACCCATGAGGCAAACCATATTATTATGGTTGAATGTGGTAACCAATTATTGTGTTGGTCAAGTTAAAGTAATGACCAAGTAAAGTAATGGCCAAGATAAGTGGTGATCAAGAGTTGGAATTAATCACCAAGTTAAATGAGTAATGACCAAGCAAAGGATAAGAGAGTGGTTAGCAAGTAATGAATAGTAAGGAGGTGGCTTAAGCAGGTGGGATGTTTTAAAGACCAAACTACCCTAACTTTTCAAGTTCTATAAATAGAGAAGACTTCCAAGCCATTTGTTGGTTGTTCAAATAATCCAACACTTCTAAAGTGCTTAAGTGTTAGAGAGAATAAGCTAGCAATAAGTCATTTCCATAAGCCAAGAAGAATAAGCAAGCTACTTACCAAGACAACAAAGAGTAAGACTTCTTCTCAATTATCTTCTATCTCTACCATGATAGGATAATAAGAAAAGTTGAATTAAGAAACATGAATGATAAGAAGGAAGAAGATTATGTAAGTCATGGACTTAAGCCACATAAGTTGGTAATAAGTCATTTAAGCTAACATAAGTTATAAACTTATGTGAAGATAATATGAACTTATAAGGAGTTTATTAAGAGAATTGATATGAAGGTAAAAGATTTTTTATGATCATGTGTATCATGTATACGTAAGTTAAGTTGTATGTTAAGAACATATAAGAAATGATGTTTAAGAAACTTTAATTGTCATAAGTCATGAATAATTAAATCTTAAGTAGTTTATAATTTGATAAGTTATAAGCTCATGAGAAGTTAAGGTGCAATAATGATTATAAGTTGTTGTAATAAGTAGGTTGAGATGTTCACATGATGAATGGAAGTCATTTGTAATGTGGAACAAATCATAAGAAGAAAGATTTGCCGGAAAATGCACGATTGGACGATAATCGTCGAATTCGTAAAATTCTCGGAATGGAAGTCAAATTTTGCGTTTAATCACAGAATCATTGTTTTACAATGGAGTTAAGTCATATTTGGCATTTAAGAGTTGCGAACTCGAAAATGATCGGATTCCGACTTAGAATGAAGAAACGAGCGTTGAACGTTCATGAACGTTTATCGTTTCGTTAAAAAAATGAACCAATAGGTGAATGTTTAGCAAACGAATTCAAATAGATAAAATTCTTGGATGATCATGTAGATTACGAAATTTGTGAACCGTAGGCTTTTGAACGAGCCAATTTGGACTTATAACGAAGAAGTTATGCGTTCGAAAAGTTCACAAAATTTCAAAACTAAAAATTTTATCTGGTGCACAGAGTTGGCGCCGCGGCGCCAACCCAAGGCAAATGACCTGCGCCCCAGCGCCATGTATAGTACCAAAAATTTCTGGAGAGTCGCACCGCAGCGCGGCCCATTAAGTAAGAACTCCCGCCCCAGCGCCAAGTCTGGGACATGCTAGAATAAGGCTTGCGCCGCAGCGCGAGATGTAAGTGTAAAGTTGGCGCCGCAGCGCTGGTCTCAGAACAAAGATAGTAATGAAGGTTTTTAAGTACAAAGAAAGGAAATGGAAATAAACACAAACTAAAGGAAGGTAATGTAACATTGTTTAAACTTTGTTAAACCTTAAGGAATGTAATGTAAAGGTTAAGATAACCTAGTCGAATATAAATGCAATGGTAATGTTAAACCGGAATTAATAGTAACTGAATCTAATACACGATTAGATTGAAATGAAGAGTATCATATAGTCATATACATATTTGATTATATGTGACCTAATGTAAAGTCATTATGTGATCATGTATTGTAGAAACTTGAACGACTTGAACATAAAGATAATTTATCGTAGCAGACGCTAAAGGCAAGTATTCTAACTCTTGTTTCAGTTCAATCTGAACAAGTTTAAGATTCATGTATTCTTTCGCATGAATTGAGGTATGTTGAGGTTAAAGCCAATCCCCTTTGGCTAGACTTGATAATCTACTCTTGCATTATCAAATGTTGCTATCTTTTGTCAACTACTTGATATGGTTTTCAAAAGAAGACTGAAATGTTAAACAAATGTTTTGTCGGTAAAACGACAGGCACGTGAGGTTGCCAAATGATTGAACGTACATACGTTCAATAGATGTAGTGTTGATCAACATAGAGTACAATAGGCTGATCACCTAGAAGTGCTCGTAAGTAATATCGGGCTTACGGAATTCGTTCTGGGTTATCTTTTTCAATAAAGAATGAATACTCAAGGTCTTTGACCGGAGTGAATGTTTTAACTAAATATTGTTGTTATTGTAAAACATTTTGAAAGAGAAGATGAAGTGCTACTTTGAATTATAAATAGTACTTCATAACTATTATTCAGTTATTGAAGATATACGATTTGTATGTGTCAGGCATGTTGTTATTAAATTATTATACTTGCTGAGCTAGCCATGCTCACTCTTGCTTGAACCATATGAATGCAGCTAAGACCGAACGTCTCGAAGGATCAAAAGGGAATAAAGGAAAAGCTAAGGCAGATTGTTAAGCTGTCTTGTAATAGTATAAGTCTATTGCTGTAATGTAACTGATATTATGACAAAGAACCTCTGTAATGGGTATAGAACCTGGGAATTGCAAATATTACTTTAATATATAAAAGTTATATTCGTTCTTTGAGACTTTTCAATTGAATGAATGTATGAATGTTGTACAGTATTGCACCATCTGTCGGGTTGGAAGATACTCGGATTTGGGGGCGTTACAAGTTAGTATCAGAGCCTAGGTTATAAAACTTAAGGGAGAAAGTAGAACCTTAGGTCATAACCTTAGGAAAAGAAATAAAAGATGGAAAGTAACCTTATAAAAATGCATTATATTATATTATGTGTTTTTATTATTTACTGATGTGTTCTAATCAAACAATATTATTTTATTGTAGATGTCAGGAGAAAATGATATGTATAGAGACATACAGTTAGTGAGCGAGAATTCGGTTAATCGGGTAGAGATACTACCAAATCCTGTAGCCGTAGAACCAGAAGTGGTGACAATCGAGTCTGGAGACTCAGACGATTTGGACTACATGTCTATATTTGATGGCATAATAGAGGAGGAGGTGGACGTGATGTCTTTTGATCAGGTTCCACCTACAGAGGAGTCGTCTACGGGAGAATCAATGAAGGCATTGTTTATGTCAGTATTGGATAGAAATATCCATTACTGCCAAGAGGTTAAGGAGTTGAAAGAGGAACTCTAAGCTGTCCGGGAGGACAAGGCTAGTATGGAAGGAATGTGGGAAGAGGAGCACGATGATAGAGTCCTAGCTATGGACAAGGTCCGAGATTTGAAAGAAGAAGTCTTTGAGCTCAAGAAGGAGCTAAAGACTAAACAGCGGAAGTTGGAGAGGATGTCCTATATACATAGGAGTTCTTATGTAGATTTCCAGCAGTAGTTTGCTAGATATCAGATAGAAGCAGGACAGACCCGTCATACCATCAGTAGAGATTTTGTTGCCGATTTGGCCAGAGCAGACTTTGAGAATGCCTTACGACAAATGTAATCTAGCAATAGCTAGAGTAGCTTAGATACATAAATATTACATATCTAGTAGTGACATAAAACCCTCTTTTGTATAAACAAAGGGTAGTCTTGTGTAAAATCCCAATTTTTGGAAAGTAATTGCGGGATGGTAATGTAATCAGCAAGGCTGAGTAATGTAAAATAATGTAGTGTTATACTACAAGTTATGAATTAATATAAGTCTTTTTATGGAATATATTAAGTAATGAACATGAATTATTGTTTTCTTATAAATAATAACAAACCAACAAGAATAATATAATAATGATGTGTTGTTTTCTTAACAGCAAAATGCCGCCAAGAAGGAGACAACGAAATTAAGATACAAATGTTAACCAACCGGAGGGTGGTCCAGTTAATCCAATGCAGGAGTTCGTTAATCTTTTAACGACTGCATTTAATAGAGCGGGGGCTAATGTACCTGTGATTCCGGAGTAGTACGAGCTACTACTTTTAAGGATTTTAAAAGTGTAGGTCCGCCGAAGTTCAAAGGAACTACGGACCCTATAGAAGATCGGACTTGGGTAAAAGAAATTGAGAAGGCATTTATAATAGCAAATGTTGAGGAGGGTCAAAAGGTTGCCTTTGCAACCTATTTGATGAAAGGAGAGGCCAACTTCTGTTGGGAGGCAAACCAAGCTAGGGCCGATATAGGAAATCTAACGTGGGAGAGGTTTAAGGAGATTTTCTTCGAGAACTATTTTCCCACGAGTATGCAAGGGAGGATGGAAATGAGGTTTCTTGAATTGAAACAAGGGGAGATGATAGTTCCCCATTATGCTTCCAAGTTTAATGAACTGGCACGATTCGCTCCACATCAAGTGGACACTGAAGTGAGAAAGGCCAGAAGATTTAAGCAGGGCTTGAAACCCTGGCTCTATAGCCGAATCTCAGTGTTCCAAAGTACTTCCTTTGGAACCATATTAGAAAAGACAATAATTGTTGAAGGTGGGAACGAGGCTTTTAGCCAGTACCACAAGGATAAGAAGAGCAAGTGCAAGGTTGATGGAGGAACCAAGACCAAGGGAGTCAGTGGAAATGGAAACGGTCAAAAGAGGAAGGGCTTTAATTCTAGGAATACCGGAGTAAAATAAGGGGATTCTAAGAGAAGGATGGAGGCCTGTAAAACCTGCAAGAAGACTCACTTAGGAGTCTGTCTCAAAGGAAAGTCAGTATGTTATAATTGTGGACAAGAAGGGCACATTTCACCTAACTGTCCAAATCTGAAGAAAAACAAAGGATGTTTTGTATGTGGATCAACTGACCACATAGCAAAGAATTGCCCGAAAAAGGGGACAGAAGGGAATAAGGGAACTAATAGCGGGAAGTTAGCTATTAGTGGTCCATCTCAGCCAGGTAAATCAATGGCTCGCACTTTTAATATGACGGTCCAAATGCTGTGGCATCAGGGGAGGTAGTTCCAGGTAATATTCTGATTAATAACATAAATGCATACGTGCTTTTTGATTCGGGTGCTACTTGTTCGTTTATAGCATGTGATTTTGCTAAACGACTAGAATTATTTCCCGAAAAATTACCTATACCTTTGAACATTAAGGTAGCAAACGAAGAGATAATTCCTGTTGAAGATATTCATAGGAGTTGTTGCGTAGATGTACGGGGTTGTAAGTTATCGGTAGATTTAATACCGATAAAGTTAGGAGAATTCGACGTAATTCTAGGAATAGATTGGTTAATTAATCATGGAGCAATTATAGATTGCCAAAAAAAATGTGTGAGAGTCAAGTCGTTGAAGCAACCTCCTGTAGTATTTTACGGTAGTAAGTTGCCGGGACGTCCGTGTTGCCTTACGATGACACAAACTAGAAAATTGTTAAAGAAAGGTTGTGTGGGTTACCTTTGCCATGTTGTGGATACCCAGAGAGTGGGAGCAACCATGGAACAAATACCTATAGTAAATGAATTCATGGATGTATTTCCAAGTGAGTTACCGGGGTTACCGTCGGATAGGGAGATCGAATTTGTGATAGACGTTGTGCCAGGAGCAGCACCAGTCTCAAGGGCACCGTATCGTATGGCGCCGGTGGAAATGAAAGAACTAATGGTTCAACTGCAGGAACTATTGGACAAAAAGTACATTCAACCAAGTGTTTCTCCGTGGGGGGCACCAGTGTTGTTTGTCAAGAAGAAAGACGGATCGTTAAGACTTTGTATCGACTATCGGGAGTTGAACAAGTTAACGATAAAGAATAAATATCCATTGCCCAGGATCGATGATCTCTTTGATCAATTAAAAGGGGCAAAGTATTTTTCTAAAATAGATTTGCGGACGGGGTATCATCAGTTGAAAGTTAGGAAGGAAGATGTACCAAAGACGGCATTCAGGACTCGTTATGGTCATTACGAGTTTCTGGTGATGTTATTTGGGTTGACAAATGCACCTGCTGCATTTATGGATATGATAAACAGAGCGTTCAAACCATATTTGGACCAGTTCGTCGTTGTGTTTATCGATGATATTCTAGTCTATTCTAAGACGCCAGAAGATCATGCTGAACACTTAAGATTAGTGTTGGAAACACTAAGGAAGGAGAAGTTATATGTGAAATTCACTAAATGTGAATTTTGGCTGAAAAAGGTGCAGTGTTTAGGTCATGTTATTGACCAAGAGGGGATTTCAGTAGATCCAGCGAAGGTGGAAGCAGTGATGAATTGGGAACAACCAAAAATGCCGACTGAGGTGCGGAGTTTCCTAGGGTTAGCAGGATACTATCGAAGATTTATCCAAGATTTTTCGAAAATAGCTACCCCGTTGACTAATTTGACAAGGAAGACGGTGAAATACGTGTGGACGGATAAATGCGAAGACAATTTTCAAGAACTGAAGACAAGATTAAGTGAAGCGCCTGTTTTGTCCTTGCTAGATGACACAAGAAATTTTGTAGTGTACAGTGATGCTTCGCATAGAGGACTTGTTTGTGTGCTTATGCAGCATGGCAAAGTCATTGCATATTCGTCACGTTAGTTAAAGGATTATGAGAAAGTTTATCCTACTCATGATCTAGAACTGGCCGCTGTAGTATTTGCCCTAAAGATATGGAGACATTATCTTTATGGGAAAAAATGTGAGATATATACGGACCATAAGAGTCTAAAGTATATCTTCACTCGAAAAGATTTAAATATGAGACAGAGAAGATGGTTAGAGTTGAGAAAGGATTATGATTGTGAAATCCTGTATCACCCTGGAAAGGCCAATATTGTTGCTGACACCTTAAGTAGGAAGGGTCGGGAAAAGTTGTCTATGTTAACAACTCAAAATGAGTTAATAATAGAGATGGCTAGGATGGAATTAGAGGTAAAGTTGCTAATTGAGGCCGAGCAGAGACTGTTTGCGATGGAGATGCAGTCTACCATCGTAGAAAGAGTCAAGGAAGTACAACTCACGACAGACGAGTGTAATCAAATGAAGAAGAGGTTATCCGAGAAGGAAGATGCTAACTATAGTCTTGATAATTAAGGATTATTAAGATTTGAGGGAAGAATTTGGGTTCCGAATGAGACAGAATTAAAAGAGCAAGTGTTACAAGATGCTCATAATTTGAGGTACTCGATACATCCTGGTAGCACTAAGATGTATCGAGACATTCGACAGAGTTTTTGGTGGCCGAACATGAAGAGAGAAATAGCAGAGTATGTGAGTAGGTGCTTGACTTGTCAAAAAGTTAAGGCCGAACATCAACGACTCAGTAGCTTATTACAGTCATTGGAGATTCCATAATGCAAGTGGGAGCATATTACGATGGATTTAGTGGTGGGACTTCCAACAACGAATAAAGGATATGATGCAATTTGGGTAATAGTGGACCGGTTGACGAAGTCGGCTCACTTTTTGCCAATTAAGGTCAAGTATAACTTGGACCAATTAGCTAAACTTTATGTTAAGGAAATCATTTCTAGACATGGAGTACCGGTATCGATTGTGTCAGATCGTGATCCACGATTCACATCGAACTTTTGGAGGAGTTTGCAAGAGCAGTTGGGAACACAGCTGAAGTTGAGCACAGCTTATCATCCTCAGACTGATGGGTAGAGCGAGAGAACAATTTAGACATTAGAAGACATGTTGAGGTCTTGTGTCATGGATTTCAAGGGTAGTTGGGATGATCACCTACCACTAGTAGAGTTTGCGTATAACAATAGTTATCATGCAAGCATAGACATGCCGCCGTATGAAGCTTTGTATGGAAGAAAATGTAGAACACCTTTGTGTTGGGATGAGATGGGAGAACGCCGTATGTTAGGACCAGAATTGGTGCAGCAGACAGCGGAGGTGGTAAAGTTAATTCGGATGCATCTCGTCACGGCTCAGGACAGACAGAAGAAGTATGCGGACTCGCATAGACTAGGTCGAGAGTTTGAGGTGGGTTCGTATGTATTTCTAAAGGTATCTCCCTGGAAAGAAAAGATACGCTTTGAAAAGAAAGGAAAGTTAAGTCCAAGGTTTATAGGACCTTTTGAGGTATTAAAACGGGTGGGAGAGGTAGCTTATATGATAGCATTACCTCCAGACCTAGAACGAATACATAACGTGTTTCACGTATGTTTATTACGTCCCTATAAGCCAGACTATAAGCATGTAATCGAGTATGAGCCAATTCATATCGAGAAGGACTTAACGTATGAAGAGTTACCGATGCAAATCATTGATAGAATGGAACATGTTCTGAGGAACAAGGTAATACCATCAGTGAAGGTATTATGGAGGAACCACGATGCTGAAGAAGCAACGTGGGAACTAGAAGAAAAGATGAAGAAAAATTTTCCTCATCTATTTGATTAAAGTAAGACGAGATTCTGGGGATAGAATCTTTATAAGGGGGGAAAGAATGTAACGACCGAGAAATTCGGATCTTATTGTAAAATGATTTTATTAAATTAAATAATAATAAAATCTTATTCTATGTGTTATCAAGATGGTTGTCGTTATATAACCTAGTGACTTTGGAATATCGTAGTATTTGAGCTACATGGATGAATTAAAGTGTTTGAATTTCCAAGACGAAAATAAATATTTTCCGAGAAATTTTTCGAAAAACACTATTCATCAGTATTGGCTCGGGGTATACTTTTGGATTTCTGAGAAATACGTAATGATGGAATAATAAGGTGAGATGGATTATGTAATAAAAATCTAGTTATGGAAAAAATGATATTTCGCTTGTGGACTTAATTTATAAATGTTAAGGAAGGCGAAATAGTAATGAATATGTAATAATGGTATGATACTTAGGTATTGTGTAAAGAAATGGAAATGAGTATAATACGAAGTATTATACGATGTGGTATGAAGGATGAATTATCGTATATAAATTCTATATGAATTAGAATACGAAAATAATACATAAACTATATGTATTATGAAATGTTAATGGACTTGGAAAGATTGTTGGGAATTAATATAAGTCCAAGGGAATTAAAGGGAGATGCCCAATTATTAATTAAGGAATCAACTAGTGGGTTGTTCATACAAACCCCAAGGATTTAATTAATCCAAGCCCAAATTAGAATCCATGGATTGGTCGACCCATGAGGCAAACCATATTATTATGGTTGAATGTGGTAACCAATTATTGTGTTGGTCAAGTTAAAGTAATGACCAAGTAAAGTAATGGCCAAGATAAGTGGTGATCAAGAGTTGTAATCAATCACCAAGTTAAATGAGTAATGACCAAGCAAAGGATAAGAGAGTGGTTAGCAAGTAATGAATAGTAAGGAGGTGGCTTAAGGAGGTGGGATGTTTTAAAGACCAAACTACCCTAACTTTTCAAGTTCTATAAATAGAGAAGACTTCCAAGCCATTTGTTGGTTGTTCAAATAATCCAACACTTCTAAAGTGCTTAAGTGTTAGAGAGAATAAGCTAGCAATAAGTCATTTCCATAAGCCAAGAAGAATAAGCAAGTTACTTACCAAGACAACAAAGAGTAAGACTTCTTCTCAATTATCTTCTATCTCTACCATGATAGGATACTAAGAAAAGTTGAATTAAGAAACATGAATGATAAGAACCAAGAAGATTATGTAAGTCATGGACTTAAGCCACATAAGTTGGTAACAAGTCATTTAAGCTAACATAAGTTATAAACTTATGTGAAGATAATATGAACTTATAAGGAGTTTATTAAGAGAATTGATATGAAGGTAAAAGATTTTTTATGATCATGTGTATCATGTATACCTAAGTTAAGTTGTATGTTAAGAACATATAAGAAATGATGTTTAAGAAACTTTAATTGTCATAAGTCATGAATAATTAAATCTTAAGTAGATTATAATTTGATAAGTTATAAGCTTATGAGAAGTCAAGGTGCAACAATGATTATAAGTTGTTGTAATAAGTAGGTTGAGATGTTCACATGATGAATGGAAGTCATTTGTAATGTGGAACAAATCATAAGAAGAAAGATTTGCCGGAAATTGCACGATTGGACGATAATCGTCGAATTCGTAAAATTCTCGAAATGGAAGTCAAATTTTGCGTTTAATCACGGAATCATTGTTTTACAATGGAGTTAAGTCATATTTGGCATTTAAGAGTTGCGGACTCGAAAATGACCGGATTCCGACTTAGAACGAAGAAACGAGCGTTGAACGTTCATGAACATTTATCGTTTCGTTAAAAAAAAAGAACCAATAGGTGAATGTTTAGCAAACGAAGTCAAATAGATAAAATTCTTGGATGATCATGTAGATTACGAAATTTGTGAACCGTAGGCTTTTGAACGAGCCAATTCGGACTTATAACGAAGAAGTTATGCGTTCGGAAAGTTCACAAAATTTCAAAACTAAAAATTTTATCTGGTGCACAGAGTTGGCGCCGCGGCGCCAACCCAAGGCAAATGACCCGCGCCCCAGCGCCATGTACAGTACTAAAAATTTTTGGAGAGTCGCGCCGCAGCGCGGCCCATTAAGTAAGAACTCGCGTCCCAGCGCCAAGTCCGGGACATGCTAGAATAAGGCTTGCGCCGCAGCGCGAGATGTAAGTGTAAAGTTGGCGCCGCAGCGCTAGTCTCAGAACAAAGATAGTAATGAAGGTTTTTAAGTACAAAGAAAGGAAATGGAAATAAACACAAACTAAAGGAAGGTAATGTAACATTGTTTAAACTTTGTTAAACCTTAAGGAATGTAATGTAAAGGTTAAGATAACCTAGTCGAATATAAATGCAATGGTAATGTTAAACCGGAATTAGTAGTAACTGAATCTAATACACGATTAGATTGAAATGAAGAGTATCATATAGTCATATACATATTTGATTATATGTGACCTAATGTAAAGTCATTATGTGATCATGTATTGTAGAAACTTGAACGACTTGAACATAAAGATAATTTATCGTAGCAGACGCTAAAGGCAAGTATTCTAACTCTTGTTTCAGTTCAATCTGAACAAGTTTAAGATTCATGTATTCTTTCGCATGAATTGAGGTATGTTGAGGTTAAAGCCAATCCCCTTTGGCTAGACTTGATAATCTACTCTTGCATTATCAAATGTTGCTATCTTTTGTCAACTACTTGATATGGTTTTCAAAAGAAGACTGAAATGTTAAACAAATGTTTTGTCGGTAAAACGACAGGCACGTGAGGTTGCCAAATGATTGAACGTACATACGTTCAATAGATGTAGTGTTGATCAACATAGAGTACAATAGGCTGATCACCTAGAAGTGCTCGTAAGTAATATCGGGCTTACGGAATTCGTTCTGGGTTATCCTTTTCAATAAAGAATGAATACTCAAGGTCTTTGACCGGAGTGAATGTTTTAACTAAATATTGTTGTTATTGTAAAACATTTTGAAAGAGAAGATGAAGTGCTACTTTGAATTATCAATAGTACTTCATAACTATTGTTCAGTTATTGAAGATATACGATTTGTATGTGTCAGGCATGTTGTTATTAAATTATTATACTTGCTGAGCTATCCATGCTCACTCTTGCTTGAACCATATGAATACAGCTAAGACCGAACGTCCCGAAGGATCAAAAAGGGATAAAGGAAAAGCTAAGGCAGATTGTTAAGCTGTCTTGTAATAGTATAGGTCTATTGCTGTAATGTAACTGATATTTTGACAAAGAACCTCTGTAATGGGTATAGAACCTGGGAATTGTAAATATTACTTTAATATATAAAATTTATATTCGTTCTTTGAGACTAATCAATTGAATGAATGTATGAATGTTGTACAATATTGCACCTTCTGTCGGGTTGGAAGATACCAGGATTTGGGGGCGTTACACTTTCCCTCACTCACAGACCCTCACTCCCTCTCCGGCCGTCTGCTCTCCTCTCTCTCTCTCTCTCTCACGATACCTCTCTTCCTCTCCGGCCGCCTGAAGCAGCTTCGGCCGACGCCGACGCCACCTTCTGGCCGACCAAGCAGCTCCGGCAGCTCCGGTCAAGTAGTTCCGGCCAATTCCGGCCATTTCAAGTAGCTCCGGTTGATTTCTTCTCAAATTGGTGGTATACTTTCATTTGTTTGTTAAATTTTCAAGTTAATCAGGTATATTTGATGAATTGCCATTTGATTTTGATTATTATGCTTTTAAATCTATGCCTTAATTTTGCAAATTGAGTTATATAAACTGCTATGTATTTTGTTGGCTGTTTTGGGTTTGAAAATTTGTTGGTACATATTGTGTTCATGCCCTAATTGAGTTATATAAATTGCTATGTAATTTATAATACTATGAATCTGCATAAGTTTGGTCATGCCCTAATATTGTTATACTACTATTGTTTGTTTTGAAAATTTGTGGGTATGTAATTTGGGTCTGAAAATTTGTGGGTATTTTGTTCTCACATTGGCATATTTATTATATCCGACAGAATTCCCGACGAAATTCTGTCAGAATTCATCAATTGCAAATCCTGACGAAATTCTTTTTATTATATTAATGTATAGTTAATAGTTTCTCAATACTAAAATACTATTTAAATAAATTAAATTATATAATTTAGTACAAATTTTGTTAAATTAAATAAAATAAAAAATTGACTTAATTAAATTTAAGATAATAAAATTTAAATAAATTATTTAATATTAAATTATATAATATAATAAAAAACTTAATTAAATTTAAAATAAAATAAAAAATATGATATAATATAATACAAATTAAATTTAAATTAATTAAATTTAATTAATTTAAGATAATAAAATTTAAATAAATTAAATATTATAATATAATATAATACAAATACAATTAAATTAAATTAAACTAAATTAAACTAAACTAAACTAAACTAAACTAATTTAAATTAAATTAATTTAATTTAATTTAAATTAAATTAAAATAAAACAAAATAAATAATTTAATTTAAAATAAAATAAAATAAAATTATGATTTAATTTAAGATAATACAAATTAAATTCAATTCAATTAAATTCAATAAAAAATTGACTTAATTTAATTTAAAATAATATAATACAAAATAAATATAATTAAACTGAGTAGCACTTACTTAGTTAAATAAAATCAAAATTAAATAAAAGTAAATCAAATACAATTAAATACAATTAATAACTAAGTAGCATTTGTTTAGTTGGGATGCAATATAATATAATAAAATTAAATAAAATTAAGTACAATTAAATGTAATTAATAACTAGGTAGCATTTGCTTAGTTGGGATGCAATATTCAATAAACTAAGTAGCACTTACTTAGTTTTTTATTGGTAAAATAAACTAAGTAGTATTTGCTTAGTTTGAATGATATGATCTGCTTCCCATAATAAAATATGGGAACCAGATCATATCGTTCAAACTAAGCAAATGCTATACTTAGTTTATCTTGATGAAGACATACATGCTTTGGAGGTGTCAACTTAAAAACCCGTTTGACATTCACTCATTAGGAGTGAATGTTGAATAGTCCCCAGTTTGGGACTGTTACTGGATGTTATGTCTCTCACTTAGGTCGGTGCCAATGCACATGGTGCGTTTTTATAAATTTTGAGAAACTTTTAGCTGGTGTCTCTACATGTTCTCCAAGTGCGTACTTAAACTAAGTTTTCTTAGTCTATTTCGTATACTTAGAGACCATGGAGAGGTGCTGCTAAAATTTTTTGAGAATAGTAGAAACGTGCTTAAGATTGGCACTAGTGAGGAGACACATCCAGGAACAGGATAGAAGCCTAACCCCTATAGAGTGGAGATATAAACTAGGTAAACTAAATTCATGCTTAGACCACGTTCATGATTATTCTTGATCTAATTGGGTATTTTCTTCAATTAAAGATGGATGCCGATCGAAGTTGGATGTACCGTAGGATAAAGATTGATGGGAGGGGATTAGTTAATGCGTACCGTGACGGGGTGTCCAATTTTATGAACAAAGCAATAAAACATGCTGATGATCTGAACGGAAAGATGAGATACCCGTGTCTCAAGTGTAAGAACATGATATGGAAGACTGCCGATGAAGTGAAATTTGACTTATATTCACGTGAGTTTGTGGATGGGTATTCGGTATGGATTCATCACGGGGAATCAGTTGAGTTTAGAGAACTGTCAGACAGTACTATAGACCAGTCAGATAACTATGATGTCGTGGAGATGTTGGTAGATGCATATGGCCCTACGAATATTGACTGGGCTAAAAATGAGCATGCGTCAAGCAGTGCTGATCAACAAAAGCCAAATGATTCAGTAGCTAACTTCTACAAGATGCTATCTGAATCAGGGACCCCATTGTATCCTGAACACGACAAGCACACCAGGCTTTCTGCAGTGACGAAGCTTTCACACTACAAGAATAAGCATGACTGCAGTGAGAGAGGATTCAATGATTTGCTTGCTATTTTTAGGGAGTTCTTACCTAAGGATAATACCCTGCCCGCGAGTTACTATGAAGTGAAAAAGATGGTTAAGGGGTTGAATCTCGGGTATGAGAAGATCGATGCTTGTGAGCAGGACTATATGTTATACTATGGGGAGGACAAAGATAAGGTGCAGTGTGATATATGCAATTTCCCTCGGTACAAAATCACAAAAACGTGGGGGGAAGGAGATACATGTTCCGAAGAAGATATTACGGTACTTTCCTCTTGCGTCGATGTTACAACGGCTATTCATGTCTTCGCATACTGCACCCGGTATGCTTTGGCATAGGACAAGGGACGTCATCCCTGGTCAGCTTACTCACCCAGCAGATGGAGATGAGTGGAAGAATTTTGATGCTAATTTTCCACAATTTGCCGACGATGTTAGGAATGTCAGGCTTGGCATGGCTACAGATGGATTTTGTCCGTTTAATAATTTTAGTCAGCCATACTATGTTTGGCTAGTGATTATGATAGTTTACAATCTTCTACCGTCAATGTGCATGAGGGATCCGTATCTTTTCTTGACTTTACTAATACCGGGGGATAAGAGTCCTACAAAAGACATCAATGTGTACCTTAGACCGTTAGTCGATGAACTTAAGATGTTGTGGGAAACAGGGGTTCAGACTTTTGATAAATCTGTCGGGCAGAATTTTTTGATGAAGGCAGCCTTGTTGTGGACTATCACTGACTTTCTGGCACTTGGGATGGTCAGTGGTTGGTTGACCCATGGGAATTTGTCATGTTCAGTCTGTATGGGGGATGTGCAGAGCACACAACTGCGTCATGGGCGAAAAACTAGTTTTTTTTAACTGCTCAAAGATTCTTGCCTGTTGAGCATAGTTATAGAAAGATGTCTAAATGATTTGACATTTCCACTGCCTGGGAAGGAGCATGGTAAGTTGAGAGCAATAGGGTATGGTAAAGCTCATAATTGGACACACTCACCCATTTGGTTTGAGTTGCCATACTGGGTCACACTAGCACTTCGTCATTACATAGATGTCATGCATACGAAGAAAAATGTGTTCAAGAACTTATTTTACACTGTGCTAGATACGAGTGGTAAAACAAAAGACAATGATAAATCATGTAAAGACTTGGAGGAAATGAACATCAGGTGGGAATTGTGGCTCCGTCCTAACAACTCAAAACCAAAAGCTCCATTTTATCTTACCAAGCAACAGGTTAAAAACATTTGCAAGTGGCTTAGTTCATTGAAGCTACCAGATGATTATGCATGCTTCTAACATCTCTCGATGTACTAAGGTTGAGCAGTTGAAAATTATAGGATTCAAGAGTCAGGACTATCATGTATTCATGCAGAAGTTGATTCCAATTGCCTTTCGTGAAGTATTATCGAGGAATATTAATGATGCCTTTACCGCACTTTCAAATTTCTTTCGGGACATTTGCTCAACTGTTATAAGGTACAGTGATGTGGAGCAGATGGAGAAAAATATAGTGTTGACAATGTGTAAGCTCGAAATGATCTTACCTCCGGGGTTCTTTGACTCGATGGAGCATTTGCCTATTCATCTGCCATATGGCCTTAAGCTTGGAGGACTGGTGCAATATCGATGGATGTATCCTTTTGAGAGGTAATATCACTTACATTGTGTTATAATCATCACCTAAATATTTGTTTTAGCCGATATATTGTCATATTTCAGGTATATGCGACGATTAAAATAGAAAGTTAAAAACAAAGCTCGTATAGAGGGTTCTATTGCTGAACGCTATACGGAGGAAGAGCTTGTCAACTTCTGCTCGCTATACTTTGACGATGTATTCTCAACGAAGCACAATTGCATAAGTCAGAATGAGGTCATCGTTGATCCCCAAACGCGTGCTGATGAGTTGGCTGTATTCACTTATCCGGCCAAACCATTTGAACATGAGACGATGACTTACCTAACCGATAAAGATTTAAAGATTGTATCTACATATGTGCTTCTGAATATTCCTGAAGTATCGTCGTACATCAAGTATGTATTATTTCAAGTTGAAAATGATTTTTCTTACCTTAATCAACAATTAAACAATTGCCATATTATTGTACGCAGCGCATTCGAATTGGAATCGCATGCTTCTAACCCGGGGTTGACTACATCACAGATGGAAGCATTCACTAATGATAATTTTCAAAAGTGGTTTAAGAGAAGGGTCGAAGAAGAGAACGCTTTTGAGCATTTTTAGAGATGTCATTTTAGGCCCGTACAAAGTCGTTAGTTCATTTCCAGGTTGTATCGTGAATGGGTATAAATTCAAGGTTGATGACTTGAATGAATTGACATCAGTTAACTCTAGCGTTGTCGTGTTAGGAAGTTGTTATGGAGATTCTGAGTCCAATTACTATGGAAGATTAAAGGAAGTGGTTGTGCTCAATTATCCAGGGGCTAAAAAGGTCGTTACATTTAAGTGTCGCTGGTTTGATATTGCAAAGGGTGTTAAAGTTGATCGTAATAGAATCGTCACAGTAGATATAAAATCGAATTTACAGTCTGATGACATATTTATGTTAGCAAGCCAAGCAACTCAAGTGTACTACGCCCCTAATGTCGTAAATTATAGAACCCCATGGTATACAGTTGTGACAACGAAGACTCGGTCTTTTGATGGTACTAATCTGTTTGGAACGGACGACCCATTGCAAGAACAAGTTAGCAATCCCAGCCACGTTGTGCTATATGATGACGATGTGTTGGTTGATGATGTCGGTGATGTAATCGATGTTGATGAAGTGGAGGAAGATGTGGTTGTCAGTCCCTATGTGATGGTAGAAGATGATACTGAGGAAGAAATTGATACAGAAGAGGAAGTGACAGAATCAGAGGATGAAAATGATTTTGATTTTGACAGGTTTGATGACGTACTACTTCTTCACTAATTGTTGTTTTGTAAATATTTTACAACTAAAATCAATCATTATATATAATTATTGCAATGAAATTTAATTAATGTCATCGCATATATGTCTGTTATTTCAGTAGTACAGCTAGGCCTCGACATAGTGGTGGAGGTGGCCGTGGTGGCGGCCGCTCTGGATCGGGTGACGGCTCCCAAGGCAGGTCGTCTTCAGATGCTAGTGAGTTAATTTCTTTTTTTGGCTCAGTAACGTTTTTTTCATAATTATATTATACATTCATTTACTATTTTTTGACAATGTCATAACTATATTAAACATACAGATGCTAGATGTCGGCGTCAGCGAGGGCCTAACCTCGATCGATTAGGTCGTCCGCCAGCAGTGCCTGACATCATTCTAATTGATGTCGGCTCGTCTGTGTAGGTTTCAACTATCACTTATATTCAATTAGAATTTTATTATTATGTGATTATTAAATTAAAATGTTCTTAATAAATTTTGTATTCTAGTATTATGGATCATGTCGCTAAGGCGACCGTACACGCCATCTTCCTGGCGCATCTCCCTACTGGCTGCATACGATTTAGCCAGTACTCGCGCTACGATGCCGGCTTCATGGTGACATTGTTGCGGGAGTTTCACGTAAGTCGAATAACATATATTAAATCAAGGTCCATGTTATTTACATATTGTTTAAGTAATTAATTATACGTATGTTATGTCTATTTGATAGAGATACTATAGATACGAGGCCGCCATCACTAAGGGGAATGGTGATGCCGTTACATTGCCCACATCTCGAAGAATTATGCCGGCTGGCTGTACGAGATACGATAGAGGGTAGTTCAGGCGATAGAAGAATCGCCCGGGACTACTTTGCGAGAGCATCAGCTGCCGGCAGTATCAGATGCAGCATGGGCTGCGATGTGTGCGTATTGGGATGATGCTGCATTCAAGACCAAGTAGGAGCAGATAATCGCGGTAAGCTGCGAGTTGTACATACTTTTGGCTCGCAGTCGTTTTAGGAGGTTAAGTCGGTATGTATTTCCCTTTAGTTTAGTTTAATATTAAATTGCAACTATAGTAAATGAATGTGATATTATTTAATGTATATGATTTAGGCCATGCGGAGTGGCTTGGGCTGACCTTCTACTATGATGGAGTTCTGGGATAGAGTCCATACGCCGAAGGGCTCTACTTCGGGGTCGACGATGTCTCCAGCAGTACTAGCTATACGGGTAATACATTTACTATAATAAATATTATTTAGGATAATATTACGTAATTTATATGATGATACAAAGAAAACTCACATGTACATATATCAAATTACAGGAGCGGTGTGAGAAACTCTGCAGCCAGCGTATAATGGAGTTGCAGGCTACTAGAGGCGATGCTGAGACGTTAGATTCCACCGTCCCTCCGCCCGAGATTAGTTTATCTCAGGACGAGGAGACGACTCTTTGGGTTGCGTCTCAGGATACTCCCACTAGTACTACCGGCCGGTATCGAGTGCTGGGGTTACTGAGGATACCAGCCTATACACTGCCAAGAGGTATAATATTTTTAGTTTATTTCTTATTTATGGATAAAGTAAACTTATAATATTATTTATGTTATATTTATTTTTGTAGGCTCTAGTCAGCGTCTACGTCCGAGAGCCCCCGTGGGACCATCACATACGGGCGCTTACTTAGACAATGCTTTGTTCCAGCGTGTTATGGCTGCGGTGTCGGAGAGGTTTGAGGTCGATCCGATGTTCCATCGTCAGGACCTGCCCAGCCGTTCTCGCCTCCATCAACTTGCGCAGGACGTTGCAGTTGGTGCCACCACCGAGAGTACGGGAATCCCTCCGGAGCAGTGGGTCGCGATACGCGACAAGATTGTTCGGATGGTGGTTACCTTAGTCAAGGACGCGTTTGGGCTGATGTTGAGTCAGCGCTCGACTGCTCAGGTATACTATTCGTTTTAAATTCAAATATATATTCTACATGTTATTTAATTTTCATTTTGTTATCTTTAACTGAATCATATATATGGACTAATGAGTTATATTATATTGTATCAATAGGGTGATGAGCGGACTGACGAGCGGGATGACGATGATGGCGATTTTCATACTCCAGAGCAGCGTCGACACCCGCCCGATGATCCTCCTCACATCGGGGGTTTACTAACTTTACTTAGTTTACATTCATTTGTAGTTTACATTATTTTTGACTTAGTTTACATTTTGAGTTACATTATTTTGTAGTTTACATTATTTTTTATGTATTGTAGTTTAAACCTTGTCATTACTTTGGTTTTGTTGCGGTTTGACATTTAGTTTAATTTAGCTTAATGAGATGTTTGATATAGTTTAGTTTAGATTAATGGGACCTTTTTGACCTTTTTACTTCTCAATTAGTTAGTTTTTGACATATTGTCGGTCTTAGTAATTGTAATTCATGTTATTGGCCATATTGTTAGCTTGTGTATGTGTATGTGATGTTGGGAATACAGGTACAGGTACAAGATGTGGTTTAAATCCCTGGATATTGCAAAAACAAATAAAATATTAAAAAAATACACTATTCTGGACGAAATTTCGTCGGAAATAATTCCTTACCATTTTGGGCATGTACCACGTGTCACATATAAACTCGACGGAACAGTGGTAAAATTGATGGATTTCCGTCGAGATTAAGGAATTTACCATTTTAGTCAGGCCGCCACGTGGCATTCTTATCATCGACTGAATATCCTCGACAGACTAGATTCAGCCGGAACTATAGTAACCCCGACTAAATATCCGGTCGAGGATAATTCCGTCGAGTTTAAGTATCCCCGACGAAATATTCCGTTGGAAATGCTCCTTTTTGTTGTAGTGATATGATCTTCTTGGTTGTTCAGAGGCCACACAAACCTTTGACTAAATGTACTAGTCTTCCTCTGCAGCTTTTTTAATTTCCTCCCATAAACTAACCTGTACAAAAAAAATATGGTGAAGAATGGGACTGCCCTATTTTCGAGAGAGAGCGTTAGCTGCGGAGTTCTTATGGCCCGACCTATATTTAATTTCATAATCGTAGCCGACCAAGAGCTTAACAACCCATTTTTGTTGCTTGGGAGTTGGTATTTGTTGCTCTAGAAAATATTTGAGACTACGTTGATTGGTCTGAATATAGAAATTTTTTGCCTATAAGGTAAGGCCTCCAGGTATGTAGGGCTTGCACGATAGCTAACATCTCCTTAACATACGTCGACCAAGATTTCTTGGTCACTTCGAGGGCTCTACTCATGTGTGCTGACCGCTCCAATTCCTTCTCCGGATGCATCATTTTTAATAGTGAAATCATCGTTAAAGTTTGGCATGGCTAATATAGGTGTGGTCGTCATGGCCTGTTTGAGATAAAGGAATGCAGATTCAGCTTCTTCATGCCATTCGAATTGCCCTTTTTTGAGAAGATTAGTGAGAGGCCGAGCTTTAATTGTAAGACCCCAGCTTATTAATGAATAAAATCAAATTTTCTCTAAATATTATTGTGAATAATAAGGGGTTAATTTGATATAATACTTTGGTTATGGGTGAAATGTGCAAATTTTGTAAAATAAGCAAGTGGTTATAAAATATTCATTTTGTCGGGGAATATTCGTTTGGTTGTGGAATATTCTTGTTGTCGGGGAATATTCGTACGACGGCGCAACCTTGTGTGGGCCCCATAACGGAAAGCGATTGGATGAAGAAAACGACAAGTATAAGTTGTTTATAAATAACGGCGTAGTTGTTACCGTTAATACTGTTGGAATACCCGGTGGTTAAAATACAGTAGCACACGGTATTGCACCAATTATTGATTCTTACATAAGAAGACACTACTCAATAATTGTTACAGTAGTTATTATTCAATAATTTATTTTATTGATTCAATAATTGTTGCGTTGATATTTTATATTATTGTTGTTTCAATAATTGTTGCTGCACAATCTTTTCCTTTATCAGATCAATAATTCATATTATTTGAATAATATTATTAGATAACATTATTGGCAATATCTAGAAAGTTCTGTCTAAGGAGAGGTTTGGTCATCTAATTGCGCGCCATTAAGGAGAAATTCTTATTGAAAAGCCCCCTCTTTCCTGGGAACGACCTGGTTGTCATAAATGTGATTCTGTAGTATTATTTGTGAATAATTAATTATTGATTCATATGATAAGGAAATATTTATTTTATGTGAATATAAATGAGGGATATATTTTTTGTGGTTAAAAATGAAGGAGTTATGTTGAGGTTTTTATCAGTATTTTTGTCAGAATGGAGGTATTAAAAAATCAGGGTTTTTGAGATATTTTGCGGGGGTTATAATTTTTAATCTGACCGTTGGATCGTGGTAATTTTTGGATATGTTATACATATATAAGTTGAGTATATGTCCACAAATTTTGAACCGTTAAAAATGAACGTATGATTTATTATGAACTTTACGAGATGACTGGTTCAGAAATTGTTGAATTTTTGGAGTTAATCATTTTGGTGGAAACTTCTAGAATTGGTGGGCCCCACTTTTGGTTGGTGAAAATGTGCTGAGATTTTTATTCAAATGTGGTGGATGGGAATAGTAGCAGGTAAAGCCATCAGGTTGCAGGTTAAGTCTGCTTCGGCGTGCTAACATTTTCCTATAAATAGAGGGCTAAGTTAGAATTGAAAATCACACCAGAAATAATTTTTCTCTCTCTCTAGATTATTGAGTGTATTTTGTGAGTATTTAGATACTTTGAGAGTTTCTATTCATCAGAGCAAGTTTCTTTCAGCCTTATACCGGTATTCCGACCAGAAGTACTGATATTTTTAGGTAAGTAATATTATTTTCTTCTTAATGATATTATTTTCTTCAATATCATTATGCTGAAATATTGATATGAACTTTTTATCAAATTTGAAACTTTTTGTGTCGGGGTTACTATTCACGTATACGTTACTATTCGCGCATACGACACTATTCACGAATACGGCACTATTCACCGAAAAATAAAATTTTCTCTTTTTGTCCAAGATATCTATTATGGTTACTATCTTTGATTGTATCCATGTTTTGATCTTTATTTTTGAATTCTGCTTCACAATTGATTATTATGAAGTATTACTGATCTTGGATAAACTGTTATACGAATCCCTACTATTTGTCCTCCTGTCTCACTGGATTCGTTTTCTTTAAGATATTTTTCATCATCCTCAGTCCTAAATGATGATATTACTGAATATCTTTGGCCTGTAGTGCAAAGATGTATGATTACTTGATGAATATCTTTGGCCTGTAGTGCAAAGATGAACATGTGTTGAGATGAACATTACTGACTGGTGATACAAATGAATATCTTTTGCATGTAGTGCAAAGATGAATATTTGGTTAAAGATGATTATTAATTGATGTTACAGGGATAAAACATTGATGATGGACTTTTAAATCTTAGAAGATAGTAGAATTCATTCTCTACTTGACTCTTCTAATAGTTTGTTGTTTCTGCTGCAGTTGTTGATCGAAAACTTGTTGTCGATTATATTCTATCAGATTTTTCCTTGTTGAATACTAATGATAATTTGTTGTATATTATCTTAGTCATAATATTCTTTACTGGGCTAGTTGAGCTCACCCTTTTCCTTTTTGTTCCATTTTTCT
Organism: Panax notoginseng; assembly: GCA_016801055.1. Lineage (NCBI taxonomy): Eukaryota > Viridiplantae > Streptophyta > Magnoliopsida > Apiales > Araliaceae > Panax > Panax notoginseng. Next base: position 141,147,955 of record CM029019.1, on the reverse strand, counting down.
TCTCAGGAGGTGAGAACATAGCAGGATCTAGTCGGGGTATGGAGTGATGGTTCTAGAAAGATATTTTAGCAGTCCTCACTATTTCTGTAAAATAGTGTTTGAATAATTGTATTGAGGACTTATTTGAGTGTGGATATTGTCTAGAAGACAATATTTGTATTTAAACTCACAGTATGTGTTGTCGTATTTTGCACGACAATTGTATTATTGAAGTTGTAGTTTGCTTTCTGTACCATGTATTTGGCGACTCAGAATGGGTGTTGTATACCTATTTTGGGGGCGTCACAGTTGGTATCAGAGCTTAGGGATATGATCCCTGGCTGAGATGTGAGACACGAACTAGGAGGGGAGAGACGGGGAATTCCTTCGCTAGTATGACCTGACAAAGTTTATTTGGTGTTTATTTGGTCGGTCAGAGTATAGGGATAATATATGACATGACTATTAACCCTTATTTTATGGCAGTATTTAAGAATGGCAGCTGAGAACGTTAATAATGGAGTAAATAAGACCGTGGAGACACCTTTGATCACCACCCAGGGGAACGTGCAACAGGAATGCAATATTCCTCCTGTAAACAACGTTACCGAGCAAACGATGAATGATGGAATGTTTAGGAGCTTTTTGCAGTTCATGAAAAATCAGACGAGGGAGACTCGTGTGCAGAATACAGGTGGAAATGATAATAACGCGCGGTTTGTCACAGCCAAGCAGTTCAAAGAATTGGGACCGCCGGAATTTAAGGGAAAGCCGGATCCGATCATGGCGGAAACGTGTCAAGCAAATTACCAGGATATTCGATGTCTTGGGATGCACGGAGGAACAGAAGGTTCCATTCGCCACTTTTATGTTCCGCGGTGAGGCAGACTACTGGTGGGAGTCTGTGAAGCGTACCCAGCCTGACGCACTCAACATGTCCTGAAAAATATTTCAAAAACTGTTCAATGACAAGTACTTTCTTAAAAGTATTCGTCATATGAAGGAGGTGGAGTTTATCAGACTGGAACAAAACAACATGACGGTGTCCCAGTACGAGGCGAAGTTTGCAGAGTTATCCAGGTTTGCACCTCATTTGGTCGAAAATGAGGAACGAATGACAAGGATGTTTTTGAGAGGTCTAAAACCCGAGATTCGACAATATCTTATCTCTCATAAATTTTCTTTATATTCAGATGTTGTAAATAGGGCTCAATTATTAGAGCGAGATAATGAGTATGTGCAACCGAGGGACCACAACCAGGGTCATACCGGTGGCGGCAGTCATCGAAGCAATGAAAACCAGTAGGGAGGAAAACATTCGGACAAAAGCGGTAACCACTCTGGTGGTAATCGTGGTCGTGATAATAAAAGGAGCGAGTCAGGAGGAGATTTCAAGAAGAGAAGGTACAACAATGATAATGTGAAGACGTCAGCACAAACATCAACTATTTCTAGGGGAGGAGAACGACCACCGGTCGTATGTTACAAATGTGGGAAAGAGGGACATATCAGCCCAAACTTGCCACAACAATCCAAGGTATATTATAACTGTGGAAAGGAGGGTCATATAGCTCGAGAGTGTTCTGTAGCAAAACCAAGTTCAGCGGGGATGGTGACTCCAAAAGCTGTCCCGAATAAGTCAAAATCACCGGTTCCTGGAAGAGCGTTTGTCGTGACTGGCCAAAACGCGAGAAACCCGAATGAGGTGATCACGGGTAAGCTAATCTTGAATTCTTACGAAGTTTATACTTTACTAGATACCGGTTCTACCCATTCTTTTATCTCTCCTACTTGTGCTCAACGTTTAAACTTGACTCCGGAGAAATTGGACTTTGACTTGTTTGTTGAAACTCCGTTGGGTGAAACCTTCGTTACATCTACAGTTTATAAATCTTGCATGATCCAAGTTGGCACTATCACATTACCTGTTGATCTTATCTCTTTAAAGATACTTGTTTTTGATGTGATTTTAGGAATTAATTGGTTAACCACTCATCATGCTAAAATTGATTATTTTCGTAAGGTTGTTAGTTTTCATATTTCTAACCAACCTGTCATACGGATTCAAACTACTACACCACTAAAATCAGTCACTGTCATATCAAGCCACAAAGCTATTCGTTTATTGAAAAATGGATGTCAAGCTTTCTTAGCCCATGTTATAGATTTGAACAAAGACAAGTCAGATTTGAATAATATTTCTATTGTTAGAGAATTTCCCGATGTATTTCCTGAAGAACTTCCTGGTCTACCCCTAGAACGTGAAGTTGAATTCTTTATTGACCTTGAACCCGGTACAAAGCCCATTTCTAAAACCCCATATCGAATGGCTCCTATTGAACTTCAGGAGTTAAAAGTCCAATTACAGGAGTTATTATACATCGGTTTTATTCGTCCTAGTACATCCCCTTGGGGTGCTCCTGTTTTATTCGTAAAGAAGAAAGACGGGAGTATGCGACTTTGTATCAACTATAGGGAATTGAACCATGTCACTATCAAGAATAGGTATCCGCTACCTCGCATTGATGACCTGTTCGACCAGTTACAAGGAGCACAATTCTTTTCAAAGATCGATCTTCGTTCTGGATATCATCAGCTGAAGATTAAAACTGAGGATATTCCAAAGACTGCCTTCAGAACTCGGTACGGGCATTATGAATTCTTAGTCATGTCTTTTGGATTGACTAATGCTCCTACTGCCTTCATGGATATGATGAACTGTGTATTCAAAGAATATTTAGATCAGTTCGTTGTTGTCTTTATTGATGATATCCTCATCTATTCCAAAAGTCGTGAAGATCATGAGCGCCATTTGAAGCTGATATTGCAAAGGCTTCGTGAAAACAAGCTATATGCCAAACTGAAGAAATGCGAGTTCTGGCTTGAGGAAGTAACATTCCTTGGGCACGTGGTGTCAAAACATGGAGTATCTGTCGACCCGACGAAGATTGAAGCCATACAAAGTTGGAAGAAACCGAAGTCGGTAACCGAAGTACGTAGCTTTCTGGGCTTAGCTGGTTATTATCGGAGATTTGTGGAAGGATTTTCTCGAATCGCTACTCCGTTAACTCAGCTGACTCAGAAAGATGCAAAATTCGTATGGAGTGAGGAATGCGAGAAGAGTTTCCAAGAACTCAAGAGGAGACTCATTTCGGCACCTGTTCTGACAATACCATCTGGTTCGGATGGATTTGTTATCTACAGCGATGCTTCAGGCAAAGGGTTAGGATGTGTTCTCATGCAACATGGAAAAGTCATAGCATATGCCTCGCGACAACTCAAAGAATATGAGAGGAATTATCCTACTCATGATTTGGAGTTGGCAGCAGTCGTTTTCGCGTTGAAGATCTGGAGACACTACCTGTATGGGGAGAAAGTGGAGATCTATACAGATCATAAAAGCCTCAAATATTTCTTCACCCAAAAGGAACTCAACATGCGACAACGACGTTGGCTCGAGCTGTTGAAGGATTACGATCATACCATCCAATATCATCCTGGAAAAGTAAACGTAGTAGCTGACGCATTGAGTAGAAGATCATATGCGGGTACGAGTGCAATGTTGTTAACACAAAGGCCCATTTTGTGTGACTTGCAAAGGATGGAGATAGAGATGAAGGCTCCAAGTACCCACATGATGATATCAAATATACGAGTAGAACCAAATTTAATCGATAAAGTTAAAGCTGCTCAAGCTACGGACATGGAGCTGATGCGTATGAAGAAGAAAGTGCAAGAAGGTGCTTGTGACGCCCCCAAAACAGGTATACAACACCTATTCTGAGTCGTCAATAACATGGTACAGAAACAACTACATCTTTACTATTACAACATAAGAACTGTGAGTTTAAATACAAATATTGTCATCTAGACAATATCAACACTCAAATAAGTCCTCATTACAATCATTGATACATTATTTCACAAAAATGGTGAGGATTACTAAAATAACTTCTAGAACCATCATTCCATACCCCGACTAGTACTCGCTACATTCTCGCCTCCTGAGAAAAATGGAACAAAAAGGAAAAGGGTGAGCTCAACTAGCCCAGTAAAGAACATTATTACTAAGATAACATAGAACAAATTATCGTTAGTTTTCAACAGGGAAAAAATATAATAGAATACAATAGACAACAAGTTTTAAAATCAATATTCGCAGCGAAAAATAATAATTCATAGAAGAGTTACGTAGAGAATGAAATCTACTATTATCTATGAATTTAAAAGTCCATCATCAGCATTTTATCCCTGTAACATCAATCAATATTCATCTTCGCACTACAGGCCAAAGCTATTCACCAGTTGGTCATGTTCATCTAAACACCTGTTCATCTTTGCACTACGGGCCAAAGATATTCATCAGAAATTATTAATCTTTGCACTACAGGCCAAAGATATTCAATTATATCATCATTTAGGACTGAGGATGATGAAAAATATTTTAAAGGAAACGAATCCAGTGAAACAAAATAATAAATATTAAGGATTCGTATTTCAGCTAATCTATGTCCAAAAATACCTCATAAATAATCATAGTGGAGTAAAATTCAAGAATGATCAAAACATGGATACAATCAAAGCTAGTATCCAGAATAGATATTTTGGACGAAAAGAAGAAAATTTCATTTTTCGGTGAATAGTAACTCGTGAATAGTAACTCGTGAATAGTAACTCATGAATAGTAACCCCGACATGAAAAGTTCTAAATTTGATAAAAATTTCAGATCAATACTTCGGCATAATGATATTGAAGAAAATAATATCATTTAAGAAGAAATAACATCCCTTACCTCGGAAAGACGGTACTTCTGACTGGAATACTAGATATAGTGCTGAAAGAAACTTGCACCGTATAGCAACACTCAAAGTATCAAATACTCACAAGAATACGCTCGATATAGAGAGAGAAATAGAGAGAAACTTGTGTTTCTGGTGTGATTTTCAATTCTAACCTAAGCACCCTATTTATAGGAAAATGCTTAGAACACCAAAGCAGAAAATTTAATATAATATTAATATATTTATCAAATTTTCCTTAGCCCACCTCTAGACATCTGATCTCAGCCCATTTATATCACATGTTAGCCCACTTAAATGCCAAAAAACGTTTTTCTTCAAAATAATAAATAAAACTTCCAAAAATCAATTATTTCAGAACTTCAGAACTTCAATAATTCATAATAAATAGCCCTTTTATCAGAAAATTCGAATCTCGCGAGTTTTTATAGGAAATTCAATTCTCTACAACTTTTTTAGAAGAAAGCTTTTCTAAATTTCAAACAGAAATTGACCGAAATCCACAAACGGGGGATTTTACAGTCAATAATAAATTTTCGGTCAAGAATTGTGTCCACCAACACACAAAACATGTGTTAATCATTTAATGCCACAAAAATACTCTTCCTCCTCATATACTCATATATCCCACATTCATTGTAAAAATATCACCATCAATATATTATTAAAATAATATATTTAAATGAATTATTTTATCAAAGAATGATAAAATATTAATTTTCAACAATTGTCACATTAAAAATTTTCTCCATCTATATCCACATAAAATCAATATTTTCCTCATTATATAAATCAATAATTAATTATACACAAATAATATTACAGAATCACAGTACTGGCAACCAGGCCGTTCCCAGGAAAGAGGGGGCTTTCCAATAAGAATTTCTCCTTACTGGCGCGCAATTAGATGACCAAACCTCTCCTTAGACAGAACTTTCTAGACATTACCAATAATGTTATCTAATAATATTATTCAGATAATATGAATTATTGCTCCGATAATGGAAAATACTGTGTAGTGGCAATTATAAAATATCAACGTAGCAATTATTTAATCAATAAAATAAAATATTAAACAGTAATTACTGTAACCATTATTGAGTAGTGCCTTCTTACGTAAGAATCAATAATTGGTGCAATACCGTGTGCTACTGTGCAACAACGCGTATTACCGTGCTTTAACCACCGGGTATTCCAACAGTATTAACGGTAACAACTACGCCGTTATTCATAAACAACTTATTTTTGTGGTTTTCTTCATCCAATCGCTTTCCGTTATGGGGCCCACAAAAGACTGCGCCGTCGTACGAATATTCTCCGACAGTATGAATATTCCACGACCAAGCGAATATTCCCCGACAACAATGAATATTTTATAACCACTTGCTTATTTAAAATATTTACGCATTTTACCCATAACTAACCACATTAATCAAATCAACCATTACTATTTCAGAATAATAAATAGAGGTAAATAAATTTTATTTATTAATAATTAGGGGTCTTACAACCTCCCCTCCTTATGAAATTTCGTCCTCGAAATTGACATACGTACCTGGTGTTTCAAAAAGATGAGGATACCTCACTTTTATTTCCGTTTCCAACTCCCAGGTCATTTCCTCAATAGCATGGTTTTTCTACAAAACTTTAACTTGTGGTATGACCTTCGTGCGTAGGACATGCTCCTTCCTATCCAAGATCTTGACAGGTACCTCCTCGTACGTTAAGTCTTCGGCTATCTCGTCCGGTTCTAACTCAATAACGTGGTTCGGGTCTTTCACATATTTACGAAGCACAGATATATGAAAAACATTATGAACACGAGACATACTTGGAGGTAACGCGAGTCTATAGGCCACATTTCCTACTCAGTCAAGAATCTGAAATGGACCAATAAATCGTGGATTGAGCTTTCCTCTCTTCCCAAATCTTGTAACTCCTTTCCATAGAGCTACACGTAATAATACATGATCCCCAATGTCAAATTCTACGTCCTTTCGATGAAGATCCACATAACTCTTTTGTCGATCCTGTGCCGTTTGTATACGTTGTCGAATCGTTTGGATCTTCTCTGTAGTCATTCGTACTAACTCTGGTCCCAACAACGTTGCTTCTCCCACCTCATCCCAACATACTGGAGAGCGACACTTTCGTCCATACAATGCTTCAAAGGGAGCCACACCTATACTTGCCTGATAACTGTTGTTGTAGGAGAATTCCACCAATGGTAGGTACTTATCCTAACTTCCTTTGAAATTTAGGACACAAAGTCTTAATAGATCTTCAAGAGTTTGAATAGTCCTCTCTGATTGCCCGTCCGTTTGAGGATGGTATGCCGAACTGAACCGTAAATCCGTGCCCAAAGCTTTTTGCAAGCTAACCCAAAATCTTGAAGTGAATCTTGGGTCACGATCCGAAACTATGGATACTGGCATGCCATGCAACCTTACAATCTCATTCACGTACATACTAGCAAGACGTTCAAGGGAATAAATCTCCCGTATCGGCAAGAAATGAGCAGACTTGGTTAATCTATCAACTATAACCCAAATAGCATATATACCTTGAGAAACCGTGGGAAGACCCGTAACGAAATCCATGGTTATGTGTTCCCACTTCTATTTCGAAATCTCAAGTGGTTGCAATGGACCCTTTGGTACTTGATGCTCCGCCTTTACACGTTGACAAGTTAAACACCTCGAGGTAAACTTTGCAATCTCTCTCTTCATATTGTTCCACCAAAATGTATGTCGAAGATCGCGATACATTTTAGTACTTCCAGGATGGATTGCAAATGGTGTATTGTGTGCCTCCATCATGATCTTGTACTTCAAATTAGAATCGTTAGGAACACAAAGTCTAGAGTGGACTCGAAGTATTCCTTCTTCATCGATTCTTACTTCTGGAATAGTACCTTCTTGCACTTTCTTCTTCATACGCATCAACTCCGGGTCTGTAGCTTGAGCAACTTTAACTTTATCGATTAAAGTTGGTTCTACGCATATACTTGACATCATCGCACTCGTTCCTGCATATGATCTTCTACTCAACGCGTCAGCTACCACGTTTGCTTTTCCAGGATGGTATTGAATAGTGTGGTCGTAATCTTTCAACAGCTCGAGCCAACGTCGTTGCCGCATGTTGAGTTCTTTTTGAGTGAAGAAATATTTGAGGCTTTTATGGTCTAAATATATCTCCACTTTCTCCCCATATAGATAGTGCCTCAAGATATTTAGCGCGAAAACGACTGCTGCCAACTCTAGATCATGAGTAGGATAATTTCTCTCATATTCTTTAAGTTGTCGTGAGGCATAGGCTATGACTTTCCCACGTTGCATGAGAACACATCCTAACCCTTTTCCTGAAGCATCGTTGTAGATAACAAATCCATCCGAACCAGATGGTATTGTCAGAACAGGTGCCGAAATGAGTCTCCTTTTAAGCTCTTGGAAACTCTTCTCGCATTCTTCGCTCTATACGAATTTGATATCCTTACGAGTCAGCTGAGTTAACGGGGTAGCGATTCGAGTAAACCCTTCTACGAATCTCCGATAATAACCAGCTAAGCCCAGAAAGCTACGTACATCGGTCACCGTCTTCGGTTGCTCCCAGCTTTGTATTGCTTCAATCTTCGTCGGGTCCACAGATACTCCATGTTTTGACACCACGTGCCCTAGGAATGCTACTTTCTCAAGCCAGAACTCGCATTTCTTCAACTTAGCATATAACTTGTTTTCACGCAGCCTTTGGAGTACCAGCTTCAAATGGTGCTCATGATCTTCACGGCTTTTGGAATATATGAGGATGTCATCAATAAAGACAACAACGAACTGATCTAAATAATCTTTGAATACTTGGTTCATCATATCCATGAAAGCCGCAGGAGCATTAGTCAATCCAAAAGACATGACTAAGAATTCATAATGCCCGTACCGAGTTCTAAAGGCAGTCTTTAGAATATCCTCAGTTTTAACCTTCAGCTGATGATATCCAGAACGAAGATCGATTTTTGAAAAGAATTGTGCTCCTTGTAACTGGCAAACAAGTCATCAATACGAGGTAGCGGATACCTATTCTTGATAGTGACATGGTTTAATTCCCGGTAATCGATACAAAGTCGCATACTCCCGTCTTTCTTCTTTACAAATAAAACAGGAGCACCCCAAGGAGATGTACTAGGACGAATGAAACCGATGTCCAATAACTCTTGTAGTTGGACCTTTAACTCCTGAAGTTCAATAGGAGCCATTAGATATGGGGTTTTAGAAATAGGATTTGTACCAGGTTTAAGATCAATAAAGAATTCAACTTCACGTTCCGGGGGTAGAGCGGGAAGTTCTTCAGGAAATACGTCAGGAAAGTTACTAACAACATGAATATTATTCAAATTTGACGTGCTTTATTCAAATCCATAACATGGGCTAAGAAAGCTTGACATCCGTTTTTTAATAAACGAATGGCTTTATGGCTTGATATAACAGTGATTGATTTTAATGGCTTAGTTGCTTGAATTCGTACAACAGGTTGATTAGGAATATGAAAACTAACCACCTTACGAAAACAATCAATTTTGGCATGATGAGTAGTTAACCAATCAATTCCTAAAATCACGTTAAATGCAAGTATCTTTAAAGAGATAAGGTCAACAGGTAAGGTGATGGTGCCAACTTGGATCAAACAAGATTTATAAACAGTGGATGTGATGAAAGTTTCCCCTAACGGAGTCTCCACAGATAAATCAAAGTCTAAATTCTCCGGAGTCAAGTTTAAACGTTGAGCACAAGCAGGAGAAAGAAATGAATGGGTAGCACCAGTATCTAGTAAGGTATAAACTTCACATGAATTTATGATTAGCTTACCCGTGATCACCTCGTTTGGGTTCCTCGCATGTTGACCAGTCACGACAAACGCTCTTCCAGGAACCGTTGACTTTGACTTTTCTGGGGCAGCCTTTTGAGTCACCGTCCCCGCTGAACTTGGTTTCGCTACCGTACAATCTCGAGCGATATGTCCATCCTTTCCACAATTATAGCATACCTTGAACTGTTGTGGACAGTTTGGGCTGATATGTCCCTCTTTTCCACATTTATAGCATATGACCGGTGGTCGTTCTCCTCCCTTGGAACCAGTTGCTGCTGGTGCTGACGTCTTCGTATTGTCAATGTTGAATCTCCTCTTTTTAAAATCTCCTCCCGACTCGCTTCTTCTATTTTCATAGCCACGATTACCACCAGAGTGGTTGTCGTTCTTGTCTGTATTTTTCTTTCTCCGCTGGTTATCATTGTTCTGATGACTGTTGTCACTGATATGATCCTGGTTGTGGTCCCTCGATTGACCGTGCTCGTTATCTCGCTCTAATAATTGAGCCTTGTTGACAACATCTGAATAGAGAGAAAATTTATGAGAAATGAGATATTGACGTATGCCGGGTTTCAAACCTCTCAGAAACATTCGCGTCATACGTTCCTCATTCTCCACCAAATGAGGTGCAAACCTGGACAACTCTGCAAACTTCGCCTCGTACTGGGACACCGTCATGTTATTCTGCTCTAGTCTAATAAACTCTACCTCCTTCATATAACGAATACTTTCAGGAAAGTACTTGTCATTGAATAGTTTCTGAAATGTCTCCCAAGACATGCTGAGTGCGGCTGGATGGGTACGCTTCACAGATTCCCACCAGTAGTCTGCCTCGCCACGGAGCATAAAGGTGGCGAATGGAACCTTCTGTTCCTCCGTGCATCCCAAGAAATCAAATATCTTGGTAATTTGCTTGACCCATGTCTCCGCCTTAATCAGATCCGGCTTTCCCCAGAATTCTGGTGGTCCCAACTCTTTGAACTGCTTGGCTGTGACCAGCTGTGCGTTTCCATTGTTTCTTCCTATATTTTGAACAGGAATCTCCTTCGTCTGGTTTTGCATGAATCACAAAAAACTTCTAAACATCTCATCGTTCACCGTCTGCTCAGTGCTGTTGTTCACAGGAGGAACATTGCCAGCCAGTTGCACGTTCTCCTCGTTGGTGAGTATAGGCATCTCCACCGTCTCATTTACTCAACTGTTAACATTCTCAGTCGACATTCTCAAATACTGCCATAAAACAAAGGTTAATTTAACAAATTAACATATCACATAATATCCCTATATTATGACCGACTAACAAATAAGCTTAGGTAGGACACACTAGCGAAGGATTTACTCGTCTCTCCCCTCCTAGTTCTATTCCCCGATCTCCGCTAGAGATCATATCCCTAAGCTCTGATACCAACTGTGACGCCCCCAAAACAGGTATACAACACCCATTCTGAGTCGTCAATAACATGGTACAGAAACAACTACATCTTTACTATTACAACATAAGAACTGTGAGTTTAAATATAAATATTGTCATCTAGACAATATCCACACTCAAATAAGTCCTCATTACAATCATTGATACATTCTTTCACAAAAATGGTGAGGACTACTAAAATAACTTTTAGAACCATCATTCCATACCCCGACTAGTACTCGCTACATTCTCGCCTCCTGAGAAAAATGGAACAAAAAGGAAAAGGGTGAGCTCAACTAGCCCAGTAAATAACATTATGACTAAGATAACATAGAACAAATTATCGTTAGTCTTCAACAGAGAAAAAATATAATAGAATACAATAGACAACAAGTTTTAAAATCAATATTCGCAACGGAAAATAATAATTCATAGAAGAGTTACGTAGAGAATGAAATCTACTATTATCTATGAATTTAAAAGTCCATCATCAACATTTTATCCCTGTAACATCAATCAATATTCATCTTCGCACTACAGGCCAAAGATATTCACCAGTTGGTCATGTTCATCTAAACACCTGTTCATTTTTGCACTACGGGCCAAAGATATTCATCAAAAATTATTAATCTTTGCACTACAGGCCAAAGATATTCAATTATATCATCATTTAGGACTGAGGATGATGAAAAATATTTTAAAAGAAACGAATCCAGTGAAACAAAATAATAAATATTAAGGATTCGTATTTCAGCTATTCCATGTCCAAAAATACCTCATAAATAATCATAGTGGAGTAAAATTCAAGAATGATCAAAATATGGATACAATCAAAGCTAGTATCCATAATAGATATTTTGGACGAAAAGAAGAAAATTTCATTTTTCGGTGAATAGTAACTCGTGAATAGTAACCCCGACATAAAAAGTTCCAAATTTGATAAAAAGTTCAGATCAATACTTTGGCATAATGATATTGAAGAAAATAATATCATTTAAGAAGAAATAACATCCCTTACCTCGGAAAGACGGCACTTCTGACTGGAATACTAGATATAGTGCTGAAGGAAACTTGCACCGTATAGCAACACTCAAAGTATCAAATACTCACAAGAATACGCTCGATAGAGAGAGAGAAATAGAGAGAAACTTGTGTTTCTAGTGTGATTTTCAATTCTAACCTAAGCACCCTATTTATAGAAAAATGCTTAGAATACCAAAGTAAAAAATTTAATATAATATTAATATATTTATCAAATTTTCCTTAGCCCACCTCTAGACATCTGATCTCAGCCCATTTATATCACATATTAGCCTACTTAAATGCCAAAAAACGTTTTTCTTAAAAATAATAAATAAAACTTCCAAAAATCAATTATTTCGGAACTTCAGAACTTCAATAATTCATAATAAATATCCCTTTTATCATAAAATTCGAATCTCACGAGTTTTTATAGGAAATTCAATTCTCTACAACTTTTCAGAAGAAAGTTTTTCCAAATTCCAAACAGAAATTGACCGAAATCCACAAACGGGCGATTTTACAGTCAATAATAAATTTTCGGTCAAGAATTGTGTCCTCCATCACACAAAACATGTGTTAATCATTTAATGCCACAAAAATACTCTTCCTCCTCATATACTTATATATCCCACATTCATTGTAAAAATATCACCATCAATATATTATTAAAATAATATATTTAAATGAATTATTTTATCAAAAAAAGATAAAATATTAATTTTTAACAATTGTCACATTAAAAATTTTCTCCATCTATATCCACATAAAATCAATATTTTTCTCATCATATAAATCAATAATTAATTATACACAAATAATATTACAGAATCACAGTATTGGTAACCAGGCCGTTCCCAGGAAAGGGGGGGCTTTCCAATAAGGATTTCTCCTTACTGGCACGCAATTAGACGACCAAACCTCTCCTTAGAAAGAACTTTTTAGACATTGTCAATAATGTTATCTAATAATATTATTCCGATAATATGAATTATTGCTCCGATAATGAAAAATACTGTGTAGTGACAATTATAAAATATCAACGTAGCAATTATTTAATCAATAAAATAAAATATTGAACAGTAATTACTGTAACCATTATTGAGTAGTGCCTTCTTACGTAAGAATCAATAATTGGTGCAATACCGTGTGCTACTGTGTAACAACGCGTATTACCGTGCTTTAACCACCGGGTATTCTAACAGTATTAACGGTAACAACTACGCCGTTATTCATAAACAACTTATTTTTGTGGTTTTCTTCATCCAATCGCTTTCCGTTATGGGGCCCACAAAAGACTGCGCCGTCGTACGAATATTCTCCGACAGTATGAATATTCCACGACCAAGCGAATATTCCCCGACAATAATGAATATTTTATAACCACTTGCTTATTTAAAATATTTGCGCATTTTACCCATAACTAACCACATTAATCAAATCAACCCTTACTATTTCAGAATAATAAATAGAGAAAATTAAATTTCATTTATTAATAATTTGGGGTCTTACAGTGCTATTCCAGAAGCAAGAATCGATGAAGAAAAAATACTTCGAGTCAACTCCAGACTTTGTGTTCCTAACGATTTTGACTTGAAGCATAGAATCATGATGGAGGCAGACAACACACCGTTTGCAATCCATCCTGGGAGTACTAAAATGTATCATGATCTTCGACGTACATTTTGGTGGAGGAATATGAAAAGAGAGATCGCGGAGTTTATCTCGAGGTGTTTAACTTGTCAACGTGTAAAGGCGGAGCATCAAGTGCCAAAGGGTCCATTGCAACCACTTGAGATCCCAAAATAGAAGTGGGAACACATTACCATGGATTTCGTTACAGGTCCTCCCAAGGTTTCTCAAGGCATAGATACGATTTGGGTTATTGTTGATAGATTAACCAAGTCTGCTCATTTCTTACCGATACGTGAGATTTATTCCCTTGAACGTCTTGCTAGTATGTATGTGAACGAGATTGTGAGATTACATGGCATGCCAGTATCCATAGTTTCAGATCGTGACCCAAGATTCACTTCACGATTTTGGGTTAGCTTGCAGAAAGCTATGGGCACGGATTTACGATTCAGTTCGGCATACCATCCTCAAACGGACGGACAATCAGAGAAGACTATTCAAACTCTTAAAGATCTATTAAGACTCTGTGTCCTAGAACTCAAAGGGAGTTGGGATAAGTACCTACCATTGGTGGAATTCTCCTACAACAACAGTTATCAGGCAAGTATAGGTGTGGCTCCCTTTGAAGCATTGTATGGACGAAAGTGTCGCTCTCCAGTATGTTGGGATGAGGTGGGAGAAGCAACGTTGTTGGGACCAGAGTTAGTACGAATGACTACAGAGAAGATCCAAACGATTCGACAACGTATACAAACGGCACAGGATCGACAAAAGAGTTATGTGGATCTTCATCGAAAGGACGTAGAATTTGACATTGGGGATCATGTATTATTACGTGTAGCTCTATGGAAAGGAGTTACAAGATTTGGGAAGAGAGGAAAGCTCAATCCACGATTTATTGGTCCATTTCAGATTCTTGACTGAGTAGGAAATGTGGCCTATAGACTCGCGTTACCTCCAAGTATGTCTCGTGTTCATAATGTTTTTCATATATCTGTGCTTCGTAAATATGTTAAAGACCCGAACCACATTATTGAGTTAGAACCAGACGAGATAGCTGAAGATTTAACATACGAGGAGGTACCTGTTAAGATCTTGGATAGGAAAGAGCATGTCCTACGCACAAAGGTTATACCACAAGTTAAGGTTTTGTGGAGAAACCATGCTATTGAAGAAATGACCTGGGAGTTGGAATCAGAAATAAAAGCGAGGTATCCTCACCTTTTCAAAATATCAGGTTCGTACGTCAATTTCGAGGATGAAATTTCATAAGGAGGGGAGGTTGTAAGACCCTAGATTATTAATGAATAAAATCAAATTTTCTCTAAATATTATAGTGAATAATAAGGGGTTAATTTGATATAATACTTTGGTTATGGGTAAAATGCGTAAATATTTTAAATAAGCAAGTGGTTATAAAATATTCATTGTTGTCGGGGAATATTCGTTTGGTCGTGGAATATTCTTGCTGTCGGGGAATATTCGTACGACGGCGCAGCCTTGTGTGGGCCCTATAACGGAAAGCGATTGGATGAAGAAAATGACAAGTATAAGTTGTTTATAAATAACGGCGTAGTTGTTACCGTTAATATTGTTGGAATACCCGGTGGTTAAAATACAGTAGCACACGGTATTGCACCAATTATTGATTCTTACGTAAGAAGGCACTACTCAATAATTGTTACAGTAGTTATTATTCAATATTTTATTTTATTGATTCAATAATTGCTGCGTTGATATTTTATATTATTGTTGTTTCAATAATTGTTGCTGCACAATATTTTCCTTTATCAGATCAATAATTCATATTATTTGAATAATGTTATTAGATAACATTATTGGCAATGTCTAGAAAGTTCTGTCTAAGGAGAGGTTTGGTCATCTAATTGCGCGCCAGTAAGGAGAAATTCTTATTGGAAAGCCCCCTCTTTCCTGGGAACGGCCTGGTTGTCATAAATGTGATTCTGTTGTATTATTTGTGAATAATTAATTATTGATTCATATGATAAGAAAATATTTATTTTATGTGAATATAAATGAGGGATATATTTTTGTGGTTAAAAATGAAGGAGTTATGTTGAGATTTTTATCAGTATTTTTGTCGGAATGGAGGTATTAAAAAATCAGGATTTTTGAGATATTTTGCGGGGGTTATAATATTTAATCCGACCGTTGGATCGTGGTAATTTTTGGATATGTTATACATATATAAGTTGAGTATATGTCTACAAATTTTGAACCGTTAAAAATGAACGTATGATTTATTATGAATTTTACGAGATGACTGGTTCAGAAATTATTGAATTTTTAGAGTTAATCATTTTGGTGGAAAATTCTAGAATTTATGGGCCCCACTTTTGGTTGGTGAAAATGTGCTGAGATTTTTATTCAAATGTGGTGGGTGGGAATAGTAGCAGGTAAAGCCATCAGGTTGTAGGTTAAGTCTGCTTCGGCGTGCTGACATTTTCCTATAAATAGAGGGCTAAGTTAGAATTGAAAATCACACCAGAAACAAGTTTTCTCTCTTTCTCTCTCTAGATTATTGAGTGTATTTTATGAGTATTTAGATACTTTGAGAGTTTCTATTCATCAGATCAAGTTTCTTTCAGCCTTATACCGGTATTCCGACCCGAAGTACTGATATTTTGAGGTGAGGGATATTATTTTCTTCTTAATGATATTATTTTCTTCAATATCATTATGCTGAAATATTGATATGAACTTTTTATCAAATTTAGAACTTTTTGTGTCGGGGTTACTATTCACGTATACGTTACTATTCACGTATACGACACTATTCACGAATACGACACTATTCACCGAAAAATAAAATTTTCTCTTTTTGTCCAAGATATCTATTATGATTACTATCTTTGATTGTATCCATATTTTTATCTTTATTTTTGAATTCTATTTCACAATTGATTATTATGAAGTATTATTGATCTTGGATAAACTGTTATACGAATCCCTACTATTTGTCCTCCTGTCTCACTGGATTCGTTCTCTTTAAGATATTTTTCATCATTCTCAGTCCTAAATGATGATATTACTGAATATCTTTGGCCTGTAGTGCAAAGATGTATGATTACTTGATGAATATCTTTGGCCTGTAGTGCAAAGATGAATAGGTGTTGAGATGAACATGACTGACTGGTGATACAAATGAATATCTTTGGCCTGTAGTGCAAAGATGAATATTTGGTTAAAGATGATTATTAATTGATGTTACAGGGATAAAATATTGATGATGGACTTTTAAATCTTAGAAGATAGTAGAATTTATTCTCTACTTGACTCTTCTAATGGTTTGCTGTTTTCGCTGCAGTTGTTGATCTAAAACTTGTTGTCGATTATATTCTATCAGATTTTTTCCTGTTGAATACTAATGATAATTTGTTGTATATTATCTTAGTCATAATATTCTTTACTGGGCTAGTTGAGCTCACCCTTTTCTTTTTTGTTCCATTTTTCTTCTCAGGAGGTGAGAACATAGCAGGATCTAGTCGGGGTATGGAGTGATGGTTCTAGAAAGATGTTTTAGTAGTCCTCACTATTTCTGTAAAATAGTGTTTGAATAATTGTATTGAGGACTTATTTGAGTGTGGATATTGTCTAGAAGACAATATTTGTATTTAAACTCACAATATGTGTTGTCGTATTTTGCACGACAATTGTATTATTGAAGTTGTAGTTTGCTTTCTGTACCATGTATTTGGCGACTCAGAATGGGTGTTGTATACCTATTTTGGGGGCGTCACATTAATACTGTAATCTTTGATGAACTTCCGATAATAATCTGTCAAACCTAAAAACCCATGTAGTTTCGAAATGCTAGTAGGTCGAGGTCAGGCTATCATAACATCAATTTTATTTTCATCCACTTTCACGCCTTGACTAGTAATGATGAGGCCCAAGTACTTCAATTCTTGCTCCTTAAATGCACATTTGTTAGCCTTAACAAAGAATCTTTGTTGCCTTAATACTTCAAAAGTATGCCTTACATGCATTAAATGTTGATCCCAATCCCGACTATAAACCAAAATATCGATCATAAAAAAAACTAATATGAATTTTTGATGATGTCGAAAGATGGAGTTCATGATAGCTTGGAATGTTGAAACTTCATTACATAAGTCGAATGACATGACTGCGTATTCGTAGTGTCCATTATGTGTTCGAAAAGCAATTTTATGGATATCACCTAGTTTGACTCGTACCTAATGGTACCCCGCCCTCAGGTCAAGCTTGGTAAAAAGAAAAAGCACCGTAGAGTTCGTCCAATATATCATCCACGGTAGGGATTAGAAATTGGCCTTTAATGGTTGCGGTGTTGAGCGAGCGATAATATGTGCAAAAACACTAATTCTTGTCTTTCTTTTTTTCAGTAATATGGGTGACGAGAAGGGGCTACTGTTGGGCCGCACAAGCCCAGATTGTAACATTTCTTGGATCTGCTTCTCGATCTCGTTCTTTTGATAATACGCATACTAGTAAGGCTTTTACATTAATCAGTTTGGTTCCTTCCTTAAGGGTATTGTCGTGGTCAATCTCACTTGTTTGGTGGTAAGCTTGAGGGCTCTATGAATAAATATGAAAATTCCTGTAATATCTCCCGCATGCTTGGATGAATATTTTCTCGCGGTTCCATATGGTCAACCTATAAGCATAAAGCGAACGGAGCATGGCTATGACGAATTTCTTTAGTTAATTATTCAATTTATGCTGCTTGGATATTTTTCCCATCGATGCTTACCAATCTCTTAGTCTGGTTTTCCCATATGAATTTCATAGTTAACTGTCTCCAATCACACACCACGGAGCTGAGTAGCTCAAGCCATTGAATTCCCAAAACTTAGTCCAACCTTGAGAGAGGTAAGGAATAATGGGTTAAGGAGAAAAGGGTAATTTTTGAATTGATTTACACCCCTTCAAACCTCCCTTAGCGTATGAGATTTTCTCCATTAGCAACCCGGACCGAGAAGGTTTCCATAGGCACCAACGGTAGATGCAACAGATTTTCCATACGTTCACTAATAAAGTTGTGAGTCAAGCGGCCATCGATTAATACAATGACGTCATGGGCGCGGTCCATCCCATTAATGCGTGTAGCATAATTTCTGGTTCAGGAGGCCCTTCGTAATTCTCTGTACCTGGTTGTTCTTCAATGACAATGTCGCATAACCGGTCGCCGCTATCCTCGTAACCTTCTAACATGATTATCCATGGCCCTTGACATTTGTATCCTATAGTAAAACGGTCATTACAATTGAAACATAAGTTTTTGGGCTTGTAGAGCAAGGAGAGCTCGCGTTGGTGGTGCAGGCTTTACAAACCTCTTTTGTCTAGAGAAAGATCATCCTTCATTTTTGGTAAACTGGTGACATCTTTTAATGTTTGTGGCTTAAACATCCGTATACTGCTGCCCAAAATTAATATCAACAATTCGCACGCAAGTATATGTGGTCAACAAGTAATATAATGATAAGAAAATTATCGTTCCCACGAGAAAATAGATTATTAATTATCAATTATCAAATTTCAATGTGACTAATCTTATTTTAAACTGCGAATTATTGTTTGTGAGATGAGAATTAAAATTAACTAAATTAATTACTAAGAATATGAGTTCACAAGATCAAAAACAGATTTAATGAGTTAAGATTACAACTTCTCTTGGTATTTTATTTAATCAATATACTCCCTATTTAATTAAGTTAATTAGCACGAATCATTAACCAAGAATGCTTTATGGTATTCAAGCAATTCTTCCGAAAACCACGTAAATAAATCCTCCTAAATTCGATCTTTGAGAAACAGAATTACGAGAAATTCCCTAGTTAATTAACTCACTATATTCCTATGTGAATCAAGTTAATTAGGATTTTAAGTACAAATTCTTTCAGTGGTTACAAAAGACATATAAGTATATTTCTATCCTACATGCTAATCACCTTAATCATATTTAGATTATATGAACATATGTTATTATATGCAAATCTCAATCTGTACTCAATTTTCCAGTATTATATAGATTATCACAGTAGTTGTTGGCCAAACAACTAATCAATAAGTGTAAGATACAATAAAAGATTCAAAAATAATTAACTTTTACTAAACAAGAATCTTCAATCTAAACTACACCAAGTTCCGTTGTAATCTTAATTTGTAACAATCCGAAATTTCAAATTGTAATAATAAATATTTATTAAATTATATAAATATTTATTTGATATATTTATTGTTTAAATTGATGAAATAAATATTTTATTGATGTGGTTATTATTAGTAAATATTTATGAATTAAATTTATTAGATAATATTCTAAATTAAATTAATTTGTAATTTAAAAAGTTATAATATAACATGAGAGGTTATATTGTTGTTAAATTTAATAATTTAAATTGGTGTGTTAAGTTAGTAAATAAAGTTATAATGAAATTATACTTTTGTAATAATTTTTTAAGTGAAATATTTATTTAAAATATAGTATGGGTAATTAATTTATTTGATTAAGGTTGGATATGAAAATCCAAATAAATTATATGTGATTATAAATTATAAACTAAATTGTTTATTAAAATAATTAAAGTAGTTTTAAATTGATTTAACCCAAACAAGACTTAAATATATTAAGTCTTTAATTTTAAAGGGTTTTGCCAAACAAAGCCTTATGGCTTTTGGATTTTCAAATTTTGAATTATATAAATAAAATAAATAAAACAAATTAAATAATAAATAAAATATAATTATAACTTATACGTTATTTTATAACTGATATCCTAATAAGTATGCGTATTATTATTATATCTGTTTTTAGCCTTGGCACCAGCGCAGCTGCGCTAGTGCACAGACAGAGACGTAGACTGATCTGATCTGAGGCAGCTGCGCCATACACTGATCTGAGGCAGAGCCTTTTGCTGCTGCTGCAGATTGTGGGGTAACCTTACCACTTGGTTTAAGGTTATGTTAATGTGTCAAACATGTAGTAAGAAGGTTAAAACAGAACCATGATATGTAATTGATAAATTCAAAGTTAGAATGATTAGTAAGTGATGAACGTGGTATATTAGAACTTAGTGGGCATGGTGATTAGTAAACAAGTGTTGTGAAGGTTAACACCTGTAATTTTTGATATTTGTATGGTAGCTTAAGACTTGTGCTAAAATAATAAGTCTAACTAGAAATGCGCATTGTGTTGGAACTTGAATGCTAGTATATCTAATATATGGTGGTTCTAAACCTATATGTAGGTGAACGTGAGTTTAATATTATAGCTTACACTCGAGGCAAGTTTCTAAACTTATCTTTTTACATTGAGCAAGTTCTTTAACTCTACTCTTATAATAATTGTGCAAGTTTTCTAACTCTACATTTTTGTTGAGATAGTTCATTTATTACATTGTGCAAGTTTATTCTTAGGATTGAGCAAGTTCTTGTATCTAGTTTGTTTATGATTTCTAAACCTTATTCTGATATTGAACAAGTTATTCTTGTCTTTAACTTGTTATCGAGCATGCAAGTTTACATATTCTGATATACTCATGTTGAACAAGTTTTATCATTTAAATTACTATTTGTTATGCATGCTTAGTACTCAATTCTAAATAACATTGGCTTAATATTATTCAAGCAAGGTACGTTATGATTATTCGATGTTTATGCTGTTAGTTTATTCCTAAAGCATGATCATAATTTACAATGTCGATTCAGTTATGATTATTCCATAGCATGGCGTTATCAATATTATATTCAATTAATCCTTAGTTGATGACCGTTGAATTCTAAATTATCCTTGAAGTGTATTCAAACCAAACTTACTTTGGTGTGGACTTGTACTCTAAATACTGAGATGAACAACCCTATTATTAGGGGATAATTTACGCTTAGCGTTGAAATGTTTATGCACAATACATTGTACGAAGGGTTGATCCCCCTAAGTACGAGGAGTCCTTATAGTCTTATGACTATTAAAGTTGAAGTTGAAAGATTACTTACAACTGTAGACATAGTTCGTGGTCTTATGACCCTCAGATATATATAATCTATATTTTGATTTCAGTCTTTTGTTATTATTGATAGAGTACTATTCAGTTCTGATGAGCCTATTCATTGGCAGTTATCATTATCTTGTTGATTCATTGTTATATCTAGTGAGCATTTATTTTGCTCACTCTTGCATAAATATAATAATTCCAGCTAAAGTTGAGAAGGTAGATGAGCCTACAACTAGCAAAGAAAAGGGAAAAATGTACAAGTGATGAAGAATTGAAATTTTTTTTATTGATATGATGATAGACTTTTAATCAATGATGTGATATAAAAATTTTATTTTCGCACTTATATGATGTTTAAGGTTAAACAACCTGGGAAGATTTTTATTTAATGATGTAACCCTATTTAAAGGGAGGATTTATGATTTAATTTTATTATGTTTGGGTAGATAAATATGAATGAATGGAAAGTGAATACCAAGTCTTGTGGGAATGAAGTACCTAGATTTGGGGGTGTCACAAGTTGGTATCAAAACTTTAGGTTATGAACCTTAGGTGGGGAAAAGCCTTAGGAAGTAACCTTTGAAAAGATAGTGTTGATAAACTCTTATCGAGTTTTAAGGAAGAAGTAATAAAACACTTATATGTTTATGTGATTACAACTTATGTGCTCGTGAGTGTCGAGTAGTAATGATTAGTAATTAAAACTTAAAATTTTATTGTCAGGATGACTAATGTTGGAGAATCCAGTCAGGCTAGGGAGGAAGGACCTCAGATGCCTAGAGAGGAGGAGACTCGTGTCATTCAGGTGGTTTGGGAACAACTACTGACACGAGAGTCAACCCCGTTGGTCACAATGGTTAAAGATGAGGTTGATGATTTGGAAACGGATGAGGAGGATCCTGTTGAGCTGCCACCGTTGAATAGGGATGACGGGGACGAGGAGGAAGAGATTCCACTGAACTCGATAGTTGCCCATATGTACGACGAAGTCTATGACCGTAACGTGGAACTCTAGGATATCGTCGAGGAGTTGCAAGAGATAGTTGCTGAGCAACAGACCTCGATGGCACAGAAGGACGATGAGATCCAGGATCGAGATGAACGACTGACTAATGTCGAAGAAAAGCTGGTCCACACTGAAGAAAAGAATGAACAAATGACAGCGGAGATCGTAGAACTGAAGAACAAGCTGAGGGAAGAGACCACTAAGAGAGCAAGAGCCGAAGATGCGTACGAAGAAGCTTATCAACGAGCCAGAATGGAGGAGAGAGACACACAAGTAAAGAGGATGAAGATGGGGGAGATGAACAACGTATTCAACACCATGATTAATCGAGCTCAAGATTTGGTCATGGGTTATCCTATTTAGTTCGAGACGCCGCCATCATTCATATTAGATCACAGAACAATGTTCCGAATCATGGAGGAAGAGCATTATAAGGCTACGCAGTATCTTAGTAGGACATTGTAGGGAATGTACCTAATATGGGATTATTAATATGATAAATAAAATGTAAATCCCAAGTGTTATATAACCTATGGGATATGATGATGAGGCAATCCTGAAACTTTAGTAGTTTAGGAAAGTGATGTAAATAGCAGTGATGTTATTATTCTTATGTTTTCAGAAAAATTATGAATGAATAAAAGTTATTATTTTATTTTATTCAAAAGTGTTATGTGTTATTTGGTGATTTCTTTTATAAGATGCAAGTTAAGTATAAAATACTTAAAGGGGTTGAGTAACAATCTAATGGGTGTATTTTTAATAGTAAATGTCCCCAAGACGTCAACCACGACAGGGACCTACCAATAACAACAATGCTGAAGCTAATCCAGTTCAGCAATTCGTAACGCTACTGACGGGAGCATTACAGAATCAGCCACAGAATCAAGCTATGACTTTTAAGGACTTCAAGGCGGTTGGACCACCTAAGTTCCGTGGGTCCATGAATCCGGTTTAGGCACAGACCTGGATCATGGAGATAGAGAAGGTTTTCGATGTTGCGAGGGTAGGGGATGATCAGAAGACTACTTTTGCAACATTCATGTTGAAAGCAGAGGCTAGTTATTGGTGGCAGGCCAATAAAACTCGAGGAGGTCAAGGGATTATGACCTGGGATAGGTTTAAGGAGATATTCTTCGAGACCTATTTCCCCGAGAGTTCGAAGAATCAGATGGAGGTGCAGTTTTTAGAACTAAAACAGGGCACAATGACGGTATCGGAATATGCTGTGAAATTTAACGAGTTAGCAAGGTTTGCGCCATATCAAGTGAATACGGATGAGTTCAAGGCAAGAATATTTGAGCAGGGACTGAAGCCCTGGTTGTACAGTAGAGTTTCACTGTTCTAGTTAAAAATGTTTACGACGGTGCTTGAGAAAGCAATTCTTCCTGAGAGTGGAGGCGAGGCTGTAACAAAGCACAACCAAGAGCAGAGGAAGAAGAAGAATGAAGGTGAAGCTAAAAATGGTGGAGGTAGTAATGGTGGAAATGGCAACAATAGTTTGAAGAGGAAGTGGAATGCAAATGTAGGAGCTGGAAATCAGCAAGGTAACCAGAAGAAGTAGAATATTGTTGCATGTGCTACATGCAAAAAGTTTCACATGGGTATGTGCTTAAGGGGAAAGCGTGTGTGCTTTAATTGTGGCCAGGAGGGTGATATTGCCCAAAATTGCAATCAACCCAAGAAGAATGGTTGCTACACCTGAGGGTCGAAGGATCACTTTGCTCGTGAATGCCCTAAGAAGAAATCTGGTGAGACAAATGGAAGTAAGGGAAATACTAGTGGAGGTGCGCTGACTATTGCTGAACCAACGTCAACAAATAAACCCACAACCAGAACCTTCAATATGACAGTGCAAGATGTTGTACAATCAAAAGATGTCGTGTCAGGTATTATCCCAATCAATGATATTAATGCTTATGTATTATTTGATTCGGGTGATACTTGCTCGTTTATATCTGATGAATTTGCTAAGAGGTTAGGTTTGCCTAGTGAAGATTTGAATTCCCCTTTGAACATAGAAATCGCGAATAAGGAAGTAATTCCTGTTAGGTTCGTATACAAGAATTGTAGGGTGAATATTAAGGGGAATATCTTGATGGTAGATTTAATCCCGATAAAACTCGGAGAGTTCGATGTTATTTTGGGAATGGATTGGCTATTCAGTTATGGAGCGATAATTGATTGCCAAAAGAAGTGTGTAAACCTTATGACTTCATCAAAGGTAGTTTTCTATGGTAGCAAATCGCCTAGACAAATGAGATGTCTGACGATTATGCATGCCAAGAAATTTTTGAGTCAAGGTTGTGTGGTTTATTTAGCTTACATAGTCGATACTCAGAAAAAGGGTGTGAAACTGGGAGAGATACAAGTGGTTAGGGACTTTGTGGATGTATTTTCAGAAGATTTACCAGGACTTCCGCCTGACAGAGAAATTGAGTTCGTGATCGATTTAGTGCCAGGAACTGCTCCGATATCGAAGGCCCCGTACAGAATGGCTCTGGTGGAGATGAAGGAACTGATGGTGCAATTGCAAGAACTGTTAGATAAGAAATATATTCAGCCTAGTGTATCATCGTGGGGAGCACCGGTGTTATTCGTGAAGAAGGATTGGTCAATACGTCTTTGCATTGATTATAGGGAATTAAACAAAGTCACTATTAAAAACAAATATCCGTTGCCAAGAATAAATAACTTGTTTGATCAACTAAAAGGTGCTAAATATTTCTCAAAAATAGATTTGAGAAGTGGATATCACCAACTGAATGTAAGCAAGGAGGATGTACCGAAGACGGCATTCCAAACTCGGTATGGACATTACAAATTTTTGGTGATGTCTTTTGGTTTGACAAAAGCCCTTGCAATGTTCATGGATTTGATGAACAAGGTGTTTAAACCATTTTTAGACAAGTTTGTGGTAGTGTTCATCGATGATATTTTGGTGTACTCTAAATTTTAAGAATAACACGTAGAACACTTACGTCTGACACTGGAGACGTTAAGAAAAGAAAAGTTGTACGTAAAATTCTCTAAATGTGAATTTTGGCTAGATCGTGTACAATTTCTTGGGCACGTGATTGAAAAAGATGGGATTTCAGTGGATCCATCAAAAGTGGAAGCTGTAATCAATTGGGAACAACCAAAAACACCGTCAGAGGTGAGGAGTTTCTTGGGACTGACCGGATATTATAGAAGATTTTTTCAAGATAGCCACTCCACTAACAAATTTGACAAGGAAATCTGTAAAATTTGTTTGGACGGGGAAGTGTGAGGAAAGTTTTGCAGAATTGAAGAAGAGACTTAGTGTGGCACCTGTAATGTCATTACAAGATAATACAGGGAACTTTGTTGTATATAGTGATGCTTCACACAAAGTCTTGGGTTATGTCCTTATGCAAAATGACAAGGTGATTGCGTATGTATTAAGGCAATTGAAAGACTACGAGAAAGGGTATCCGACTCATAATTTAGAGTTGGCGACGGTTGTGTTTGCTCTGAAGATATGGAGACATTATCTCTATGGAGAGAAGTGTGAGATCTACACAGATTATAAGAGTCTGAAGTATATTTTCATACAGAATGACCTAAACATGCGTCAAAGGAGATGGATGAAATTAATAAAAGATTATGATTGCGAGATCTTTTTATCATCCGGGCAAAGCAAATGTGGTTGCAGATGCCTTGAGTAGAAAAGGCAGAGAAAAGTTGATGTTGTTAACCAACCAGGAAGAGCTTATTTCATCGATGGCAAAACTAGAGTTGGAAATCAAATTTCCATAAGAATCCGATAAAAAATTATACCAGATGGAAGCTAGTCCAACTTTAGTGGACAAAGTGAAGAACGCTCAACTACAAGATGAAGGATGCAGAAAAATAAAGGAAAGCGTGGTCGAAGGTAAAGAAGTGAAATACAAAGTTGATACTGCGGTAATGCTAAGATTCGAGGGACGAATTTGAGTCCCAGCAGTACAGAATATTAGAGAAGACATCTTAACAGAAGCTCATAGCTCAAGATATTCGAATCATCCAGGAAGTACGAAGATGTATCAAGATTTGCGGTGACATTTTTGGTGGCCAAATATGAAAAGAGACGTTGCAAAATGCGTTGTAAAGTGCTTGACATGTCAAAGAGTGAAGGCCGAGCATCAGAGACCAAGCGGATTAGTTCAGCCATTGGAAATACCAGAATGGAAGTAGGAGCATATCACAATGGATTTTGTGGTAGGTCTTCTAACGACTCAGAAAGGATACAATGCGATGTGGGTGATAGTGGACAGACTGATAAAATCTACACACTTTTTGCCAATAAAGATTAGATATAATCTTGATCAGATGGCAAAACTGTATGTTAAAGAGATCGTGTCCAGGCATGGAATTCTAGTATCAATAGTGTCATATCGAGACCCGAGGTTCACATCCAATTTTTGGAAGAAACTGCAATAATGCATGGGAACACAACTGAAGATGAGAACAACATATCATCCGTAGACTGATGGGCAAAGCGAACGAACAATCCAGACGCTAGAAGATATGCTTAGGGCATGCATCATGGATTTCAAAGGAAACTGAGATGATCATCTACCATTGGTGGAATTTGCATACAACAACAGTTACCATGCAAGCATTGGCATGCCGCCATACGAGGCGTTATACGGCAGAAAGTGCATAACTCCACTGTGTTGGGATGAAATCGGTGAACGCTAACTGTTAGGTCCTGAACTGGTACAGCAGACCACTGAAGTTATAAAACTCATCAGAGCAAGATTGGTAGCTGCTCAAGATCGACAGAAGAAGTATGCTGACCAACACAGGCAGAATCGCGAATTTGAAGTAGGAAATTTTGTGTTCCTGAAAGTTTCTCCTTGAAAGGGGAAAATTCATTTTGGCAAGAAAGGAAAGCTCAGCCCAAAATTTATTGACCCGTTCGAGATACTACGAAGAGTGGGAGAAGTGGCTTACGAGGTAGCTTTACCTCCAGAATTAGAACATGTTCACAACGTTTTTCATGTGTCCGTGTTGCAACCTTATAAACCCGATTACAAGCATGTGATCGAGTATGAACCGTTGCAGTTCAGTAAAGATTTAACTTATAAAGAGATTCCTATTCAGATAGTAGACAGGAAAGAACAAGTGTTCAGGAATAAAGTGATACCTTTTGTGAAGGTGATATGGAGGAACCACAACGTTGAATTATTTATTTAGTCTGTGTCTTCGATCCTAGGGACATAATCTTTGTAAGAAAGGAAGAATGTGACGATTTGATTGTTTGAGTTGTGATTCTGGGGACAGAATCCTTGTAAGGAGGGAAGGATGTAACAATCCAAAATTTTAAATTATAATAATAAATATTTATTAAATTATATAAATATTTATTTGATATATTTATTGTTTAAATTGATAAAATAAATATTTTATTGATGTGGTTATTATTAGTAAATATTTATGAATTAAATTTATTAGATAATTTTCTAAATTAAATTAATTTGTAAGTTAGAAAGTTGTAATATAACATGAGAGGTTATATTGTTGTTAAATTTAATAATTTAAATTGGTGTGTTAAGTTGGTAAATAAAGTTATACTGAAATTATAATTTTGTAATAAATGTTTAAGTGGAATATTTATTTAAAATATAGTATAGGTAATTAATTTATTTGATTAAGGTTGGATATGGAAATCCAAATAAATTATATGTGATTATAAATTATAAACTAAATTATTTATTAAAATAATTAAAGTAGTTTTAAATTGATTTAACCTAAACAAGGCTTAAATATATTAAGTCTTTAATTTTAAAGGGTTTTGACAAACAAAACCTTATGGCTTTTGGATTTTCAAATTTTGAATTATATAAATAAAATAAATAAAACAAATTAAATAATTAATAAAATATAATTATAACTTATACGTTATTTTATAACTGATATCCTAATAAGTATGCGTATTATTATTATATCAATTTTCTTTTATGCTTTAGTTAGTCTATATTGGCTATACTAAGAGTTTTAGAGAGAAGCTAAGAGAGAATTGAGAGAGATTGAGAGAATTCTTGAGTTTTCCAAAGAAAGTTTAGTGGTGATAACAAGGATTTCAAGCAATTTGAAGGTATTTTATCTAAACCTTAGTATTATATATATATATATATATATATATATATATATATATATATATATATATATATATATATATATATATATATATATATATATGTTCTATGGCAACAATTTTATACTCTGTGAATTTCTATATTTTGAATTGTTGCTATACAATTAAATTATGATGATTATATGTGTTTATGATGGTTAGAATTTATGTTTAAACAAGAATTTGCTATGCTAATTACAGTTAAAAGTAGAAAAATAATGACATTGTATATATTTTACTTTTGGCTTATGAAAGTACCAATTATGGTGGCCAATTTGTATGTTAATCGGTAAATTGAGTCTTGTTTATGCTAGTCCATTGAGAAATGAAGAGAATGTAGTTTGAACGAAGTGATTTGGCGTAGAATTGAAATCACAGTGATGAGTTTTGTCTAAGGAACTCAAAAATGGTGTTTATGTATGAAAATATGAAATTTGAGAAATTAAAATAGTTCTAATTGTTGTTAAATTGTTCTAATTGGTTGAATTGTTGTTAAATAGTTCTAATTGTTGTTAAATTGTTCTAATTGTTCAAACCTAAAAACCCTCATAGTTACGAAATGTTAGTAGGTCGAGGTCAGGCTATCATAACATCAATTTTATTTTCATCCACTTTCACGCCTTGACTAGTAATGATGAGGCCCAAGTACTTCAATTCTTGCTCCTTAAATGCACATTTGCTAGCCTTAACAAAGAATCTTTGTTGCCTCAATACTTCGAAAGTCTGCCTTACATGCATTAAATGTTGATCCCAATCCCGACTATAAACCAAAATATCGATCATAAAAAAAACTAATATGAATTTTTGATGATGTCGAAAGATGGAGTTCATGATAGCTTGGAATGTTGAAAGTGCTTACATAAGTCGAATGGCATGACTACGTATTCGTAATGTCCATTATGTGTTCGGAAAGCAGTTTTATGGATATCACCTAGTTTAACTCGTACCTAATGGTACCCCGCCCTCAGGTAAAGCTTGGTAAAAAGAAAAAGCACCGTAGAGCTCGTCCAACATATCATCCACGGTAGGGATTGGAAATTGGTCTTTAATGGTTGCGGCGTTGAGCGAGCGATAATATGTGCAAAAACACTAATTCCTGTCTTCTTCTTTTTTCCAATAATACGGGTGACGAGAAGGGGCTACTGCTGGGTCGCACAAGCCCAGATTGTAACATATCTTGGATCTGCTTCTCGATCTCGTTCTTCTGACAATACGCATACTGGTACGGCTTTACATTAATCAGTTTGGTTCCTTCCTTAAGGGTATTGTCGTGGTCAATCTCCCATGTTAGTGGTAAGATTGAGGGCTCTGTGAATAAATATGAGAATTCCTGTAATATCTCCAGCATGCTGGGATGAATATTTTCCCGCGGTTCCGTATGGGCAACCTATAAGCATAAAGCGAACGGAGCATGGCTATGACGAATTTCTTTAGTTAATTATTCGATTTATGCTGCTTGGATATTTTGCCCGTCGATGCTTACCAATCTCTTAGTCTGGTTTCCCAATATGAATTTTATAGTTAACTGTCTCCAATCACACACCACGGAGCTGAGTAGCTCTAGCCATTGAATTCCCACAACTAAGTCTAACCTTGAGAGAGGTAAGGAATAATGGGTTAAGGAGAAAAGGGTAATTTCTGAATTGATTTACACCCCATCAAACCTCCCTTAGCGTATGAGATTTTCTCCATTAGCAACCCGGACCGAGAAGGTTTCCATAGGCACCACCGGTAGATGCAACAGATTTTCCATACGTTCACTAATAAAGTTGTGAGTCGAGTGGCTATCGATTAATACAATGACGTCGTGGGCATTGATTCTGGTAGTGATCCGCATGGTTTTGGGCACTGTTCATCCCATTAATGTATGTAGCGTAATTTCTGGTTCAGGAGGCCCTTCGTAATTCTCTATACCTGGTTGTTCTTCAATGACAACGTCGCATAACCGTTCGCCGCTATCCTCGTAACCTTCTAACTTGAGTATCCATGGCCCTTGACATTTGTATCCTATAGTAAAACGGTCATTACAATTGAAACATAAGTTTTTGGGCTTGTAGAGTAAGGAGAGCTCGCGTTGGTGGTGCAGGCTTTACAAACCTCTTTTGTCTAGAGAAAGATCATCCTTCATTTTTGCTAAACTGGTGACATCTTTTAATGTTTGTGGCTTAAACATCTGTATACTGCTGTCCAAAATTAATATCGACAATTCACACGCAAGTATATGTGGTCAATAAGTAATATAATGATAAGATAAGTATCGTTCCCACGAGAAAATAGATTATTATTTATCAATTATCAAATTTCAATGTGACTAATCCTATTTTAAACTACGAATTATTGCTTGTGAGATGAGAATTAAAATTAACTAAATTAATTACTAAGAATATGAGTTCACAAGATCAAAAACAGATTTAATTAGTTAATATTACAACTTCTCTTGATATTTCATTTAATCAATAAACTCCCTATTTAATTAAGTTAATTAGCACGAATCATTAACCAAGAATGCTTTATGGTATTCAAGCAATTCTTCCGAAAGACACGTAAACAAATTCTCCTAAATTCGATCTTTGAGAAACAGAATTACGAGAAATTCCCTAGTTAATTAACTCACTATATTCCTATGTAAATCAAGTTAATTAGGATTTTAAGTACAAATTCTTTCAGTGGTTACAAAAGACGTATAAGTATATTCCTATCCTACATGCAAATCACCTTAATCATATTTAGATTATATGAACATATGTTATTATATGCAAATCTCAATCTATACTCAATTTTTCAGTATTATATAGATTATCACAGTAGTTGTTGGCCAAACAACTAATCAAAAAGTGTAAGATACAAGAAAAGATTCAAAAATAATTAACTTTTACTATACAAGAATCTTCAATATAAACTACACCAAGTTCCGTTGTAATCTTAATTTGTAACAATCCAAAATTTTAAATTGTAATAATAAATATTTATTTTATATATTTATTGTTTAAATTGATGAAATAAATATTTATATTTATTGTTTAAATTGATGAAATAAATATTTTATTGATGTGGTTATTATTAGTAAATATTTATGAATTAAATTTATTAGATAATATTCTAAATTAAATTAATTTATAATTTAAAAAGTTGTAATATAACATGAGAGGTTATATTGTTGTTAAATTTAATAATTTAAATTGGTGTGTTAAGTTAGTAAATAAAGTTATAATGAAATTTTAATTTTGTAATAATTGTTTAAGTGGAATATTTATTTAAAATATAGTATGGGTAATTAATTTATTTGATTAAGGTTGGATATGGAAATTCAAATAAATTATATGTGATTATAAATTATAAACTAAATTATTTATTAAAATAATTAAAGTAGTTTTAAATTGATTTAACCCAAACAAGACTTAAATATATTAAGTATTTAATTTTAAAGGGTTTTGCCAAACAAAGCCTTATGACTTTTGGATTTTTAAATTTTGAATTATATAAATAAAATAAATAAAACAAATTAAATAATAAATAAAATATAATTATAACTTATACGTTATTTTATAACTGATATCCTAATAAGTATGCGTATTATTATTATATCAGTTTTCTTTTACGCTTTAGTTAGTCTATATTGGCTATACTGAGAGTTTCAGAGAGAAGCTAAGAGAGAATTGAGAGAAATTGAGAGAATTCTTGAGTTTTCCAAAGAAAGTTCAGTGGTGATAACAAGGATTTCAAGCAAATTGAAGGTATTTTATCTAAATCTTAGTATTATATATATATATATATATATATATATATATATATATATATATATATATATATATATATATATATATATATATATATATATGTTCTACGACAACAATTTTATACTCTGTGAATTTCTATATTTTGAATTGTTGCTATATAATTAAATTATGATGATTATATGTGTTTATGATGGTTAGAATTTATGTTTAAACAAGAATTTGCTATGCTAATACATTTAAAAGTAGAAAAATAATGACAGTGTATATATTTTACTTTTGGCTTATGAAAGTACCAATTATGGTGGCCAATTTGTATGTTAATCGGTAAATTGAGTCTTGTTTATGCTAGTCCATTGAGAAACGAAGAGAATGTAGTTTAAACGAAGTGATTTGGCGTAGAATTGAAATTACAGTGATGGATTTTGTCTAAGGAACTCAAAAATGGTGTTTATGTATGAAAATATGAAATTTGAGAAATTAAAATAGTTCTAATTG
Source organism: Panax notoginseng (assembly GCA_016801055.1). NCBI lineage: Eukaryota > Viridiplantae > Streptophyta > Magnoliopsida > Apiales > Araliaceae > Panax > Panax notoginseng. The sequence continues at coordinate 141,114,873 of CM029019.1, read as the reverse complement.
TTGTTAAATTGCTCTAATTGGTTGAATATGTTAGCAATCATGTTTATGATAGTTTTATATTTATTTTATCTGTTAATATTACTGTTTTGTGGGTGAAATTCGTATGTGTTGGGTTTAAGTCGGCTACTGTTCATAGTTGTCTCTGCCTCTGTGCACCAGTGCAACTGCGCTGCTGCCAAGGCTAAAAACGGCGTAGCTGCGCTGTGTATGGCGTAGCTGCGCCATACACTGATCTGAGGCAGAGCCTTCTGCTGCTGCTGTAGATTGTGGGGTAGCCTTACCACTTGGTCTAAGGTTATGTTAATGTGTCAAACATGTTGTAAGAAGGTTAAAACAGAACCATGATATGTAATTGATAAATTCAAAGTTAGAATGATTAGTAAGTGATGAACGTGGTATATTAGAACTTAGTGAGCATGGTGATTAGTAAACAAGTGTTGTGAAGGTTAACACGTGTAATTTTTTATATTTGTATGGTAGCTTAAGACTTGTGCTAAAATAATAAATCTAACTAGAAATGCGTGTTGTGTTGGAACGTGAATGTTAGTATATCTAATAGATGGTGGTTCTAAACGTATATGTAGGTGAACGTGAGTTTAATATTATAGCTTACACTCGAGGCAAGTTTCTAAACTTATCTTTTTACATTGAGCAAATTCTTTAACTCTACTCTTATAATAATTGTGCAAATTTTCTAACTCTACATTTTCGTTGAGATAGTTCATTTATTACATTGTGCAAGTTTATTCTTAGGATTGAGCAAGTTCTTGTATCTAGTTTGCTTATGATTTCTAAACCTTATCTTGATATTGAACAAGTTATTCTTGTCTTTAACTTGTTATCTAGCATGCAAGTTTACATATCCTGATATACTCATGTTGAACAAGTTTTATCGTTTAAATTACTATTTGTTATGCATGCTTAGTACTCAATTCTAAATAACCTTGGCTTAATATTGTTCAAGCAAGGTACGTTATGATTATTCGATGTTTATGCTGTTAGTTTATTCCTAAAGCATGATCTTAATTTATAATGTCGATTCAGTTATGATTATTCCATAGCATGACATTATCAATATTGTATTCAACTAATCCTTAGTTGATGACCGTTGAATTCTAAATTACCCTTGAAGTGTATCCAAACCAAACTTACTTTGGTGCGGACTAGTACTCTAAATACTGAGATGAACAACCCTATTATTAGGGGATAATTTACACTTAGCGTTGAAATGTTTGTGCACAATACATTGTACGAAGGGCTGATCTTCCTAAGTATGAGGAGTCCTTATAGTCTTATGACTGTTAAAGTAGAAGTTGAAAGATTATTTACAACTGTGGACATAGTTCGTGGTCTTGTGACCCTCAGATATAGATAATCCATATTTTGATTCCAGTCTTTTGTTATTATTGATAGAGTACTATTAAGTTTTGATGAGCCTATTCATTGGCAGTTATCATTATCTTGTTGATTCATTGTTATATCTAGTGAGCATTTGTTTTGCTTACTCTTGCATAAATATAATCATTGCAGCTAAAGTTGAGAAGGTAGATGAGCCTACAACTAGCAAAGGAAAGGGAAAAATATACAAGTGATGAAGACATGTAAATTTATTTATTGATATGACGATAGACTTTTAATCATTGATGTGATGTAATAATTTTATTTCCGCACTTATATGATGTTTAAGGTTAGACAACCTGAGAAGATTTTTATTTAATGATGTAACCCTATTTAAAGGGAGGATTTATGATTTAATTTTATTATGTTTGGGTAGATAAATATGAATGAATGAAAAGTGAACACCAAGTCTTGTGGGAATGACGTACCTAGATTTGGGGGTGTCACATAATTGAACATTTAGTTCATGATAAAAAAAGGAAAACATCATCCAAATTGTAAATTTAAACATCCCAGATAATTACAAAGATTAAAAATTAGAGAAAGGATTAGAAAGAACTGTAAAATTACTTATTTTCTCTGTAATTCTTTTGATACTTTCTTTTCTGGAGTCTCCTACCTTTTGTATTGGTCCAACACTGATTCAGATTACTAGTTGGTTTCAATTTCCATCTTAGCAGCAAAACACGCCAACTAGCGACCTAGAGCACTCTAGGCGCTCCATTTAGTGTATTCCAAGCGCTTTAGGCGCTTGACTGGAACTCTGGATTTACAAAAATGCTATCAGCTCTAATTTAAATGATCTTTAAACCTTTTCTCTTTCAAAATGACCACTTTGCCCCTCCATCTCAGTCCTGCAATGAATAAACACAAAAAAAGTAAAAATGATATTAAAAACACTCAACGATGATAATATTTAAGCTTGACAATATCTAATTCGTAGGTATAAAACTCACTCATCAAATACCCACAAACTTAACTAACTGCTTGTCCCCAAGTAATGCAATAATACAAATGCAACCAAACTATATTCCTACAAATCAAATAACCAAATAACATAGCATCCAATGTGACACCCCCAAATCCAAGTACTTCGATTCCACGGGATTTGGTCTTCACTATACAAATATCATCTATCTATCTACCCATAATAAAAAAAATGCAAACCATGCAATAGATAGAATTAAAATCTTCCCTTAAGGGTTACAACATCTGAATAATAATAATACAATCCCAGGTTAAACTAACCTTAAACATCTGTGCGGAATCATAAACAAATAAGTCTTAAACAATAACATTAACTCAAGTCTTAAACAAATATATCGTCAAATAAAACAACAGGTCTTCGTTACTTGCTAATTTTACCCTTGCCTTTACTAGTGGAAGGTTCATCAATTCTTTCGTTCTTAACTGCAATGTTATTATTAAGCAAGAGTGAGCACAAATGCCCACAAGTAAAAAAATGAAATAACAGTATAATAACATGCGAATAAATCAAGACATCTGAATAAAAACTCAACTTTTGAATCAAGAGTGAATAACAAGAATCAAAAGAATTCTGAGGACCTTCTTCTCGTACTTAGGGGGATCAGCCCTTAGTACCATACTGTGCACAATATCTTAACGCTAAAGCGTAAATAATCCCCTATACAGGGTTGTTCATCTCAGTTTGACATTCGAGTCCGCACCAAAGGAAGTTTGGTTTGGATAATTCATCAAGGGTTCTGAAATTTAGAACGCTCATCAACTATGGACTAGTTGAATCATTAAGGTTTCACTAGTCTAATAAGGTTCAACAATAATGATATTCAATTTGAATAATAATCTCAAGAAGTATACAATAGAACAATTATTGTATAACTAAATCATACTTTGAAAAGATAATCAATCTTTAATAAATCATTTGAACTTGAATACTAGTAACGATAGTTTATTCAAGGTAAATAATAAGCTTGAATAATAATGACAAGTAGGGTTAGGGAACTTGCCTCGTGCGTATATTATACTTTAACTAATCACGTTCTTTGGATTAAATCCTACATACCATTCACATTCACAATACCAGTTAATTATAACTTAACTAATCATCATAAACTCATTCTCTTTGTCTACTTTGATTATTGACTATACTTAATCAATTTACCACTTTGTCACATAATTTGTACTTCATGAATTATTAAGCTAATTATGTATTCAATAATTCAATTCACATGTAATTATGTTATTTACATGTTAAACAACTATTTTATCATTTCATTATATTTCTAACATGTTTACATGTTCATTACATTAAGTTACTAACACATTGCTAGACTTAATATTTTAAAAAAATTACATTTCTGGACATTCTGGAGAGTGGCGCTGCGGTGCCACTGTTATACTTTATCTTCGCGCTGCGGCGCCGTGGCGCTGCAGCCGGACACATGGCACTGCGGCGCTGCGGCTGGAATCTTGGCGCTGTGGCGCGGTGGCGCTGCGGCGCGGATGTTTAGGCGTGAGTCTAACGCCGCGGCGCGACGAACCAGAAACTGTTCTGCAATTCGCGAAAATTGCAAAACACTACCAAAAACTCCAATTTAATTTATTACTACACGAATTTAGACATACCCATATGTTATAATTCATGTATAATCATAATATAACATCTATAAAGTGATTTTAACCCATTAAAACATATAATCACAGAATTAAAACGTAAAATTTTCCTCTGTTCTTTGATGTTCTTGAAGTTTTTAACGTAAATTCCTAAAATTTAACGCCACGGATTCGTTATAAAGCCAAATCCGTTCATTTAAAATTTGGTCTCTTCGTATTAACATGCACAATAATATACGAGTGTAAAATCTACGAAAACATTTATGTTTGACATATTAAAATCACGTATAAGGCCATAAGGCCAAAAACCCAAACTCTGTATATTTTTGAAATGGCAAGTCATCAGATTAACGACATAAAATTATGAACTGATGATAAGGAATTATATATAATACATATTAAAACACATTAAAACGACATCTTACACATATATGCACATAACTCTCACAATTTCTATTATAGAGACTTTACAGAAGACTCAGGAGTCATATTCATGGAAACTTTAAATGACGTAAAAAAACTGGGTTAAAGAGATTACCTAAGCGTGGATAAAGTAATAGGAGATGAATTAAAGTATTCCTTAACAATTCTCAAACTCTCTAAACCAATTTCTCTGACTCTCTCTCTTTTCCCTCTCTGTTATATGCCAGACTTAGCCAGATAATGAAAAGGAAGAAGGAGAATACGTATATTAATCAAGCAATTGAAGCGCACTATGGTCAGTTACCTAGCATGGGTTAACTGCCCATAACTCCTATTAAGGCTCCATTTGGTTAGTTAGAATAGATTTCAAAAACCACTTAATTTAATAAAGCTTTATCATATAGTTTAATTCTTGTCACACCCAATTCAAATATCTTATTTAAATTAATTAAATAACATATAATAATCTCTCATAAATTCACATAATCATATAATTAATTTTTTTTTCATTAATTAATAATGTCAAATTATTTACTCTCTAATTAATAATTATATTAATTAAGTAACATGGCTTATTAAATATTACTTTTAATACAATAAGCTCACATAATCACATACTTCAAATAATAAAATTCTCCATATTAATTTAATAAATATAACACATATAATTAAATTAATCTACCATAATTGCATCAATTAATTATTTAATCCAATAATTAAATCATTGAAAAATATTTATTTAATTCAATAAATATTAGAAATTAATTACAAAATCTCGTTCGTCACATCTTTCCCCCCTTAAAAGGATTCTGTCCCCAGAATCACGACTCAATAAATTTCGACCCGTTACATTCTCTCCCCCTTACAAAGATTCTATCCCTAGAATCGTTTACAAATAATTAAGTAAATAAATGAGGGTAATTCTTCATCATATTCTCTTCCAGTTCTCACGTAGCTTCTTCAGCGTTGTGGTTTCTCCAAATTACCTTAACTGAAGGTATAACTTTATTTCTCAGAACTTGTTCTTTTCGGTCAACAATTTGGACAAGAATTTCTTCGTAAGATAAGTCTTTCTCAAAATGTAGGGGTTCATATTCAATTACATGCTTGTAATCAGGCTTGTAGGGTCGCAACACAGAAACATGGAAGACGTTATGGATATTCTCGAGTGCTGGAGGTAAGGCTACCTCATACGCAACTTCTCTGATTCTTCTCAGTACTTCAAAGGGTCCAATGAATCTTGGGCTCAATTTCTATAACGACCCCAAAATAGATCCATTCCATCCAACCTATTCTGAGTCGCCAAATACATGGTACAGAAAACAACTATAACTTTATTACAACAATTATCGTGCAAAATACAACAACACATATGCTGTGAGTTTGGATACAAATATATACCAAATGTGACTCATGTTCCAACCGTGGACATCACCTCACAATGACACCTTACATAAAGGTATAGTCAAAAATTGTTTTAGAAATTAGAATCTTTGGGAAGTGCTCAAGGAAACCTTCGTACATGGGAGGCCATGCATCTAGGTTATGATAGATATCATATGGCCACAGAATTATCCTTGGTTTACCCAATAGACCCCAAAGAAAAACGAGAAGATTACTATCATATTCTTCCCAATGGTGAGTCTTCTCTTGACATATCATTATCTCTACTATCTCTAATTGAGAATTATACTTTAAACAAACACCAAGATTATATAGGTAGTGCTCGTATATATACTCAGTAAGTGGATGAGCACATCCCTGTCTTATGATGACACGAGGTTGTATGTCGTTAGACATCTTGTATGATAGTGGCAAACTGTGACGCCCCCAAAATTAGGTATACATCACCCATCTTGGGTCGTCAGATACATAGTACAGAATACAAATACAACTTAATAATACAACTATCGTGTACAATACGACAAAACATAAACTGTGAGTTTGAATACAAATATTATCTTCTAGAGAGTATTCATACTCAAAAGGAGTCCTCATTACATTTATTAACACACCATTACATAGAATAGTGAGGACTACTAACTAATACTATCATTCGGACCATCACTCCGTACCCCGACTTGTCCCAGCTACGTTCTCATTTCCTGAAGAGAACAGTGAAAGAAAGGGTGAGCTCAACTAGCCCAGTAAGAAATATTATGACTAAGATAATGCAGAATAAATTATCATTAGCCTTCAACAATGTTAAACTGATAAAATATAATAGACATCAAGTTTAACTGTAGCGGAACAAGCAATCCATTAAAAGAGTCAAGTAGAAAATAAACTCTACTATCTTTTATGATTTAAAAAGTTTTTCAACACTGTGATCGCTGAGACTCAGCTTAATAAAATAATCCACATCATCGAATCACCCCTGCACTACGGCCAAGGATATTCGTGTATTCATTAATGGTCATGATCATGCCAACAACTGTCCATCAATGCACTACGGGCCAATGAGGACTTTTACCACATCATTTGTAACATTACGGTCATGATTATACATAATCATACCAAGTCCATCTATGCACTACATGCCACAGATGACTTTCAACATTTTATAAACATGAGGATGATGACAATGATATAAGAATTCAATAAAACAAGTTCAAGAATTAATTTATCCAGGAATTAACAACGTCCAAATTGTCAACATGATACTGCATTGTGGAGTAAAATTCAAGAATGCTTAGAAGAATATTTTCTTGAAAAGATACTGGATGAAACGCAACTATCAAGGATATTCCACAAATTTCATGGAGTATAGAAGTCAAAACTTAACCAACTGAGTACAATAAAGAATGGAATAACAAAAGAAATCACCATGCATGCGATAGACCGCACAGACAGGTTATTCCAACAGAATAATAAATAATGGAACCAGGTCCGGCGTAAACGCACAGACAGGATATTCCGACAGAATAATAAATAATGGAACCAGGTCCGGTGTAAAACACACAGACAGGATATTCCAACAGAATAATAATAAAACGGAACCAGGTCCGGTGTAAAACACACAGACAGGATGTTCCAACAGAATAATAAACGGAACCAGGTCCGGTGTAAAACACACAGACAGGATGTTCCAACAGAATAATAGAAGAATGTCACCAAGTATAGGGTAGACCGCGTATACTGGTTATTCCAACAGAATAATAACAAATGGAATAACAGAAGTTCTCTTCATGAATATAAAAGAAATAATATTCCCTACCTTAAAAGAACTGGATATTGGAAAAGTGATGTAGCAGAATACTTTTAGTCTCTCTCTCTCTTATTCTCTCTATACTTTCTCTCTCTATAGCTTGAATGAATTCGTGAAAAATAATGAAGCCCTAGGCCTCTATTTATAGAAAAACTGAGGGTGGCTCTTGGTCTTAACGAAGGGTCAAATGACTCTTGGTCTTAACGAAGGGTCAAATGACTCTTGGTAATATTGAAGGGACAACTACTATTGACGAAAGTAATTACTATTGACCAAGGTAAATATTATTGACGAAGGTAATTACTATTGACCAAGGTAAATACTATTGACGAAGGTAATTACTATTGACCAAGGTAAATACTATTGACGAAGGTAATTACTATTGACCAAGGTAAATACTATTGACAACGGTAATTACTATTGACGACGGTAATTACTATTGACGACGGTAATTACTATTGACGAAGAGACTCTTAGATGATGACATATGGCCCCCCATAAAATAACCAAACTTACCACAACGTCTCAATAATATAACATATTATACAGATGATACTATGACAATAATTTAAGAGATATGATGCAGCAATTACTGTAGCAATAATTGAGTATAGCTGAGTGACTTCTCACGTAAGCATCAATAATCAATACCGTGTGCTACTATGCAACCACGCGTATTACTGTACTTTTACTACCGAGTAGTTCAACAGTTTTAACGGTTTTAACGGTAACACCTCAGCCGTTATTTTTATAGAAAGATAATTCTGTCGTTTTCTCAATCCGACAATAATTCCGTTGTGGGGTCCACCAATGATTGTGCCGTCGTACGAATATTCCCCGACAAAAAGAATATTCTCCGACCAAACGAATATTTTATAACAACTTGCTTACTTTGCAAAATTTATAAATATTACCCACAACTATAACATTATATCAAATTAACTCCATAATATTCAAAAATGATATTTATAGAAAATTCATCTTTATTTATAAAAGTTGGGGTCTTACAACCTCCCCTTCTTATGAAATTTCGCCCTCGAAATTAGGGTACGTACCTGGTATGTCGAAGAGGTAAGGATACCTTGATTTCATTTCTGATTCTAACTCCCAAGTCATTTCCTCAACATCGTGGTTTCTCCACAAAACTTTGACTTGAGGTATAACCTTGGAGCGTAGAATATGTTCCTTCTTATCCAAGATTTGAACAGGAACTTCTTCATACGTCAAATCCTCCGCTATTTCGTCCGGTTCTAACTCAATAATGTGGTTCGGGTCTTCCACATATTTGCGTAACATGGATATGTGGAAAACGTTATGAACACGAGACATACTTGGCGGTAAAGCGAGTCTATAAGCCACAGTTCCTACTCGATCGAGGATTAAAAATGGACCGATGAATCGAGGATTTAGCTTTCCTCTCTTTCCAAATCTCGTAACTCCTTTCCATGGAGCAACACGTAAGAACACATGATCTCCTACATCAAATTCCACGTCCTTTCGATGAAGATCAGCATAACTCTTTTGTCGATCTTGTGAGGTTTTTATACGTTGTCGGATCGTTTGAATCTTTTCTGTAGTCATACGTACCAACTCCGGTCCCAACAACGTTGCTTCGCCCACCTCATCCCAGCATACTGGAGAACGACATTTTCTTCCATACAATGCTTCGAATGGAGCCATGCCAATACTTGCTTGATAACTGTTGTTGTAGGAAAACTCCACCAATGGTAAGAACTTGTCCCAACTTCCCTTGAAGTCAAAGACACAGAGTCTTAATAGATCTTCAAGAGTTTGAATAGTCCTCTCTGATTGTCCGTCCGTCTGAGGATGATATGCTGAACTAAATCGTAACTCCGTGCCCATAGCTTTTTGTAAACTAACCCAAAATCGTGAAGTGAATCTTGGGTCTCGATCAGAAACTATGGATACTGGCATACCATGCAGTCTTACAATCTCGTTTATGTACATACGAGCAAGACGTTCAAGTGTATAAGTTTCTCGTATCGGTAAGAAATGAGCAGACTTGGTCAATCTATCAACAATGACCCAAATCGCATCAATACCTTGAGAAACCCTAGGAAGACCGGTAACGAAATCCATGGTAATGTGCTCCCACTTCCATTCTGGAATTTCAAGTGGTTGCAATGGACCTTTTGGTACTTGATGCTCCGCTTTGACTCGTTGACAAGTTAGACACCTTGAGATAAACAACGCTATCTCTCTCTTCATATTGCTCCACCAAAATGTATGACGAAGATCATGATACATTTTGGTACTTCCAGGATGGATTGCAAACGGTGTGTTGTGCGCCTCCATCATGATTTCATACTTTAAATCAGGGTTGTTAGGAACACAAAGTCTGGAGTTGACTCGAAGTATTCCTTCTTCATCGATTCTTGCTTCCGGCATAACACCTTCTTGCACTTTCTTCCTCATACGCATCAGCTCCAGGTCTGTAGCTTGAGCAGCTTTAACTTTATCGATTAAAGTCGGTTCTACTCGTATATTCGCCATCATCACATGGGTCCCTGGAGTCTTCAACTCTATCTCCATCCTTTGCAAGTCACACAAAATGGGCCTTTGCGTTGTTAATATTGCACTTGTACCCGCATATGATCTTCTACTCAATGCGTCAGCTACCACGTTCGCTTTTCCAGGATGGTATTGAATGGTATGATCATAATCTTTCAACAGTTCAAGCCAACGTCGTTGTCGCATGTTGAGTTCCTTTTGAGTGAAGAAATATTTGAGGCTTTTATGATCCGTAAAGATCTCCACTTTCTCCCCATACAAGTAATGCCTCCAAATTTTAAGTGCAAAGACAACAGCTGCCAACTCTAGATCATGAGTAGGATAATTCCTCTCATATTCCTTGAGTTGTCTTGATGCATAGGCTATGACTTTTCCATGTTGCATGAGAACGCATCCCAACCCTTTGCTCGAAGCATCACTGTAGATGACAAATCCCTCCGAGCCAGATGGTATTGTTAGAACAGGTGCTGAAATGAGTCTCCTTTTGAGTTCTTGAAAACTCTGCTCACATTCTTCGCTCCAACCAAACTTTGTATCTTTCCGAGTCAGCTGAGTTAATGGAGTAGCGATTCGAGAAAATCCTTCCACGAATCTTCGATAATAACCAGCTAAACCAAGAAAGCTACGTACCTCGGTCACTGATTTAGGTTGCTCCCAGCTTTGAATAGCTTCAATCTTTGCCGGGTCAACAGATATTCCACGACTTGATACTACGTGCCCAAGGAATGCTACCTCTTCCAGCCAGAACTCGCATTTCTTCAACTTGGCATAAAGCTTGTATTCACGAAGCTTTTGGAGTACCAGCCTCAAGTGTTGCTCATGATCTTCACGGCTTTTGGAATAAATAAGGATGTCATCAATAAAGACGACCACAAAATGATCCAAATATTCCTTGAATACCCGGTTCATCATATCCATGAAGGCAGCAGGAGCATTAGTCAATCCAAAAGACATGACTAAGAATTCATAATGCCCGTACCGAGTTCTAAAAGCCGTCTTTGGAATATCCTCAGTTCTAACCTTCAGCTGATGATATCCAGAACGAAGATCGATCTTTGAAAAGAATTGTGCTCCTTGCAACTGGTCAAACAGGTCATCAATACGTGGCAATGGGTACCTATTTTTTATGGTGACATGATTCAACTCCCGATAATCAATACAAAGTCGCATACTTCCATCTTTCTTCTTCACGAACAGAACAGGAGCACCCCAAGGAGAAGTACTAGGACGAATAAAGCCAATGTCTAACAATTCCTGCAGTTGGATCTTTAACTCCTGAAGTTCAATAGGAGCCATTCGATATGGGGCTTTGGAAATGGGTTTTGTACCGGGTTCAAGGTCGATACAAAATTCAATTTCACGCTCTGGGGGTAGGCCAGGAAGTTCTTCGGGAATACGTCAGGAAATTTATTAACAACAGAAATATCATTCAAAGCTGACGTATTTTTGTTTAGATCTGTGACATGAGCTAAGAAAGCTTGACATCCGTTTTTCAATAAACGAATAGCTTTATGGCTTGAGATGACAGCGATTGATTTTAATGGTTTGGTTGCTTGAATTCGCATAATAGGTCGATTAGGAATATGAAAGCTAACAACCTTACGAAAACAATCAATTTTTGCATGATGAGTAGTTAACCAATCAATCCCTAGAATCACGTCAAATGCAAGTATTTTTAATGAAATAAGATCGACAGGTAATGTGTGGGTACCAACTTGAACCAAACAAGACTTATAAACCGTGGATGTAATGAAGGTTTCTCCCAATGGAGTTTCAACTGCTAAGTCAAAGTCTAATTTCTCCGGAATCAAATTTAATCGATGAGCGCAAGTAGGAGAAATAAAAGAATGGGTTGAACCGGTATCAAATAAAGTATAGACTTCGTTAGAGTTTATGATAAGCTTACCCGTGATGACCTCATTCGGGTTCCTTGCTTCTGGGAGGTCACAACAAACGCTCTCCCTTGCACAACCGGTTTTGACTTTTCTGGGACGGCCTTTGGTGCCTCCATCCTAGCTGAATTTGTCTTCGGTAAACGACAAAATCGGGCTAAATGACCTTCTCTTCCACAATTATAACATGCTTTGGACGGCATCGCGCAGTTTGGACTGATGTGCCCCTCCCCTCCGCATTTGAAACATATGATAGGTGGTCGTTCTCCTTCCTTAACGACAGGTGCTGGTGCTGACGTCTTTCCATCATTGTTGAATCTCCTCTTCTTGAAATGTCCATTCTTATTGTTTTGGCCCTGATTACCACCGAAGTGGTTACCATTTCTGGCCTGTTGATTCCCTCCACGCTTGTTGTCACCGCTTCGATGACTGCTCTCACTGGTATTATCATTTTGCCGGCTGCTCTCTTTTGGTTGCGTTGTCTCGTTATCGCGCTCCACCAACTGAGCCCTATTTACAACATCTGAATACAAACACAGTTTATGAGAAACAAGATGTTGACGTATCTCCGGCTTCAAACCTCTTAAAAACATCCGCGTCATTCTTTCTTCATTATCCACCAGGTGGGACGCAAACCGGGATAACTCCGCAAATTTTGCCTCGTACTGCGACACGGTCATATTATTCTGCTCCAATTTGATGAACTCCACCTCCTTCATGTGACGAATACTCTCGGGAAAGTATTTGTCGTTAAACAGATCTTGGAACTTCTCCCAAGACATCTTCAGTGCGGCAGGTTGAGTACGCTTTATCGATTCCCACCAGTAATCTGCCTCTCCTCGCAACATAAAGGCGGCAAAGGGAACCTTTTGCTCCTCGGAGCAACCCAAGACATCAAATATCTTGGTGATCTGCTTTATCCATGTTTCAGCTACAAGTGGTTTGGGTTCTCCCTTAAACTCCGGTGGTCCCAGCTCCTTAAACTGTTTAGCGGTGACCGCCTGAGAGTTTCCAGTATTTCCACCTACGTTGTGGACAGGAGCCGCTTTCACCTGTTGTTGCATGAATTGCATAAAGCCTCTGAACATTTGATCATTCATCATTTGGTCAGTGTTGTTGTTTGCATGAGGATTGACACCTTCCTGATGCACATTATCCTGATTATTGATATGTGGTGAATCAACAGTCGTCTGTGCTCCATTGCTATTCTCAACGTTCTCAGATGCCATTTTCAGATACTGCCACAAAATAAAAATTAATTGATATGTCATATATTATCCTTATATTATGACCGACCAATTAAATACCATGCAAATAAACTTAGGTATGTCATACTAGCGAAGGAATTTCCCGTCTCTCCCCTCCTAGTTCTATTCTCACATCTTAGCCAGGGATCATATCCCTAAGCTCTGATACCAACTGTGACGCCCCCAAAATTAGGTATACATCACCCATCTTGGGTCGTCAGATACATAGTACAAAATACAAATACAACTTAATAATACAACTGTCGTGTACAATACGACAAAACATAAACTGTGAGTTTGAATACAAATATTATCTTCTAGAGAGTATTCATACTCAAAAGGAGTCCTCATTACATTTATTAACACACCATTACATAGAATAGTGAGGACTACTAACTAATACTATCATTCGGACCATCACTCCGTACCCCGACTTGTCCCAGCTACGTTCTCATTTCCTGAAGAGAACAGTGAAAGAAAGGGTGAGCTCAACTAGCCCAGTAAGAAATATTATGACTAAGATAATGCAGAATAAATTATCATTAGCCTTCAACAATGTTAAACTGATAAAATATAATAGACATCAAGTTTAACTGTAGCGGAACAAGCAATCCATTAAAAGAGTCAAGTAGAAAATAAACTCTACTATCTTTTATGATTTAAAAAGTTTTTCAACACTGTGATCGCTGAGACTCAGCTTAATAAAATAATCCACATCATCGAATCACCCCTGCACTACGGCCAAGGATATTCGTGTATTCATTAATGGTCATGATCATGCCAACAACTGTCCATCAATGCACTACGGGCCAATGAGGACTTTTACCACATCATTTGTAACATTACGGTCATGATTATACATAATCATACCAAGTCCATCTATGCACTACATGCCACAGATGACTTTCAACATTTTATAAACATGAGGATGATGACAATGATATAAGAATTCAATAAAACAAGTTCAAGAATTAATTTATCCAGGAATTAACAACGTCCAAATTGTCAACATGATACTGCATTGTGGAGTAAAATTCAAGAATGCTTAGAAGAATATTTTCTTGAAAAGATACTGGATGAAACGCAACTATCAAGGATATTCCACAAATTTCATGGAGTATAGAAGTCAAAACTTAACCAACTGAGTACAATAAAGAATGGAATAACAAAAGAAATCACCATGCATGCGATAGACCGCACAGACAGGTTATTCCAACAGAATAATAAATAATGGAACCAGGTCCGGCGTAAACGCACAGACAGGATATTCCGACAGAATAATAAATAATGGAACCAGGTCCGGTGTAAAACACACAGACAGGATATTCCAACAGAATAATAATAAAACGGAACCAGGTCCGGTGTAAAACACACAGACAGGATGTTCCAACAGAATAATAAACGGAACCAGGTCCGGTGTAAAACACACAGACAGGATGTTCCAACAGAATAATAGAAGAATGTCACCAAGTATAGGGTAGACCGCGTATACTGGTTATTCCAACAGAATAATAACAAATGGAATAACAGAAGTTCTCTTCATGAATATAAAAGAAATAATACTTCCTACCTTAAAAGAACTGGATATTGGAAAAGTGATGTAGCAGAATACTTTTAGTCTCTCTCTCTCTTATTCTCTCTATACTTTCTCTCTCTATAGCTTGAATGAATTCGTGAAAAATAATGAAGCCCTAGGCCTCTATTTATAGAAAAACTGAGGGTGGCTCTTGGTCTTAACGAAGGGTCAAATGACTCTTGGTCTTAACGAAGGGTCAAATGACTCTTGGTAATATTGAAGGGACAACTACTATTGACGAAAGTAATTACTATTGACCAAGGTAAATATTATTGACGAAGGTAATTACTATTGACCAAGGTAAATACTATTGATGAAGGTAATTACTATTGACCAAGGTAAATACTATTGACGAAGGTAATTACTATTGACCAAGGTAAATACTATTGACAACGGTAATTACTATTGACGACGGTAATTACTATTGACGACGGTAATTACTATTGACGAAGAGACTCTTAGATGATGACATATGGCCCCCCATAAAATAACCAAACTTACCACAACGTCTCAATAATATAACATATTATACAGATGATACTATGACAATAATTTAAGAGATATGATGCAGCAATTACTGTAGCAATAATTGAGTATAGCTGAGTGACTTCTCACGTAAGCATCAATAATCAATACCGTGTGCTACTATGCAACCACGCCTATTACTGTACTTTTACTACCGAGTAGTTCAACAGTTTTAACGGTTTTAACGGTAACACCTCAGCCGTTATTTTTATAGAAAGATAATTCTGTCGTTTTCTCAATCCGACAATAATTCCGTTGTGGGGTCCACCAATGATTGTGCCGTCGTACGAATATTCCCCGACAAAAAGAATATTCTCCGACCAAACGAATATTTTATAACAACTTGCTTACTTTGCAAAATTTATAAATATTACCCACAACTATAACATTATATCAAATTAACTCCATAATATTCAAAAATGATATTTATAGAAAATTCATCTTTATTTATAAAAGTTGGGGTCTTACACAAACCACCCTTCCAACGTTGGGTACACCTTACCCTATTGGATTCACCAAATATAACTACTAAATGAACTTTTCTATACTGCTTCGGGAGAACATCCACAGCTAGAGACCACTGTTCTATTTTCTCGTTACCCTCGCTCGACCCAGCTACACTCTTATTACCTGAAAGGAATTGTGAAGCAAAAGGGTGAGCACAACTAGCTCAGTAAAGAATATCATGACTAAAGATAATTAAATTATCAAGAGCCTTCATCAATAATAAATCAGAGATTTAGAACATATGGTAAATAATAAAAATTTCAACCATAGTTGCAGCGGAACGAGCAATCCATTAGAAGAGTCAAACAGACTATAAAGTCTATTATCTTCTCCATGTTAAAAATCCACCAACAATGTTTTATCTATGTAACATCACTCAACAGTTCCTTTCCACAATCATATGAATAACTCATAATCATAATTGTGACTATAAATTTTTCTTCGCACTCAGGACGAAGAATATTTTCATCACCTGTCTTTACCTGAAACATCAAAGATCATGGTTATACCAAATCACAATTCCTGTTTATAATCATACTAACAAATCCATCTTTGCACTACGGGCCAAAGATATTCATCAACAAACCATCTTTGCACTACGGGCCAAAGATATTCAACAACAGTTCATCTTTGCACTACAGGCCAAAGATATTCAACAACAGTTTATCTTTGCACTACTGGCCAAAGATATTCAACAACAGTTCATCTTTGCACTACAGGCCAAAGATATTCAACAACATATCATCTTTGCACTACAGGCCAAAGATATTCATCAACAGTTCATATTTGCACTACATGCCAAATATATTCATATCTCAAAGAATTATATAATCATTTCAGAATTTATATAAACAATAATTATAACCATGTTGATCCATTCACCTTTGCACTTAAGCTTAAGATATTCAATTATAAATTCAATGGTCATGATCATACCAGTCACAATTCAACTTTGCACTACAGGCCAAAGAGAACCCTAGTCATGATCATACCAATAATCTACCCATCTTTACACTCCAGTGAAAGAGAATTTCAACATCAGGGTTATAAAAATGTTATGATGATAAAAATAATATGATCAACATATAGTTTTAATCTCAAGAGTAATATTCGTAACTCATGAATAGTAAATCGTGAATAGTAACTCATGAATAGTAACCCCGACACAAAAGATAGAAATTCCACAATAAAATCCATACCAATATTTCGGTATAATGATATTGAAAGAATAACATTACTTAAATTTATAAACAATTTATTTTAATTGTTTACACTTTACTAATTAATGCATTTAATCATCATAAAATGCCAACTCTTACAATTTCATCATCAATAACCAAATCCCTCATCAAAAATCTGCATATACCTCATATAGGATTCTCAAGCCATAAAATCCTATTTTCCAATTTTCTTTCTTCACAAAACATATTTAATTTATTTACTCATAACTAGACCATTTTTATGAAAAATACCAAATCAGTTCCAAAAATATTTCTTTTCTGGGATTTAGCATAATATAGTCCCATAGTGAACATATATTTTTCTCAGAATTTTTAAAACTCATTTACTATTTTTCATATGGCCAAAACCACCGAATATTTAGACATTTATCAAAAATTGTACTTTTGTCTAAAAATTTCAAAATTTACAGAGTATACTTCTATCATATACATGTACTCCCAATAAAAATTTTATCAATTTTGGAGTTAACCACAAGAAATTATAAGCAGTTACTTTTAAAATAGTCTTTTCTCATAAAATTCATAACTCTCAATCTATACATCCAAAAATCACCATTTTTGGACACAATCAATAAAACTCATCAAAATATCATTTCAAATTTTTTCAGAATTTTTGAAGATCAGAAAAATTACGAAACTGAAAATCATAACAACCCTTAAAATCCCTTACTATCCCTTACTATCCCTTACTATCCCTTACAATCCCTTACCTCAAAAGAGCAGTACTTCTGACTGGATATCGGATATGATGCTGAAGGAAACTTGCACTGATGAATAGCAACTCACCAAGTATCTAAAAACTCACAAAATATGCTTCATAATATAGAGAGAGAAAGAGAGAAAGCTTATGTTTCTGGTGTGATTTTCAATTCTAACTTAGCCCTCTATTTATAGGAAAATTTTGGTAGGTTTGACCTGCAACCTGATGGCTTTACCTGCTACTATTCCCACCCACCACATTTGAAATATAATTCAGCACATTTCTTCACCAACCACAAGTGGGGCCCACCAATTCTAGAATTTTCTACCAAAATGATAAACTCCGAAAATTCAACAATTTTTGAGCTAGTCATCTCGTAAAATTCATAATAAATCATACGTTCATTTTTAACGGTTCAAAATTTGTGGACATATACTCAACTTATATATGTATAACATATCCAAAAATTACCACGATCCAACGGTCGGATTAAAAATTATAACCCCCGCAAAATATCTCAAAAACCCTAATTTGATTTTCAATACCTCCATTCCGACAAAAATACAGATAAAAACCTCAACATTAACTCCTTCATTTTTAACCACAAAAATATATCCCTCATTTATATCCACATAAAATAAATATTTCCTTATCATATGAATCAATAATTAATTATTCACAAATAATATTACAGAATCACATTTATGAACAACCAGGCCGTTCCCAGGAAAGAGGGGGCTTTCCAATAAAAATTTTCCTTACTGGCGCGCAATTAGGTGACCAAACCTCTCCTTAGACAGAACTTTCTAGACATTGCCAATAATGTTATCTAATAATATTATTCAAATAATATGAATTATTGATCTGATAATGGGAAATACTGTGCAGTGACAATTATTGAACAACAATAATATAAAATTTTAACGTAGCAATTATTGAATCAATAAAATAAAATATTGAACAGTAATTACTGTAACAATTATTGAGTAGTGCCATCTTACGTAAGAATCAATAATTTCAAAAATACTATGCAATACCGTGTGCTACTGTGCAATAACGCGTATTACTGTATTTTAACCACCGGGTATTCCAACAGTATTAACGGTAACAACTACGCCGTTATTTGTAAAAACTCAAATTTGTCGTTTTCTTCATCCGACAGTTATTCTGTTATGGGGCCCACAAATGGCTGCGCCGTCGTACGAATATTCCCCGACAGAAAGAATATTCCACAACCAAACGAATATTCCCCGACAACAATGATTATTTTATAACCACTTGCTTATTTTGAAAAAAAATTCACATATCACCCTTAACTTTAATATTTATCAATTTAACCATTTACTGAATAGTAATTATAAGAAAAATTGAATACTTTTATTTCATAAAATTCGGGGTCTTACAATCTCCCCTCCTTATGAAATTTCGTCCCCGAAATTTACGTACCTGGTATTTCGAAAAGTTGAGAATACCTTGTTTTCATTTCAGATTCCATCTTCCTGTCATCATAATTTCTCCATTGCTCATCTCCTGTATTTCAAATATCATTCTAGAATACAGCTTCAAAACAAGGGTTAATTTAACAAATTAACATATCACATAATATCCCAATATTATGACTGACCAACAAATAAGCTTAGGTAGGACACACTAGCGAATGATTTACTCATCTCTCCCCTCCTAGTTATATTTCCCGATCTCTACCAGAGATCATATCCCTAAGCTCTGATACCACCTATAACGACCCCAAAATAGATCCATTCCATCCAACCTATTCTGAGTCGCCAAATACATGGTACAGAAAACAACTATAACTTTATTACAACAATTATCGTGCAAAATACAACAACACATATGCTGTGAGTTTGGATACAAATATATACCAAATGTGACTCATGTTCCAACCGTGGACATCACCTCACAATGACACCTTACATAAAGGTATAGTCAAAAATTGTTTTAGAAATTAGAATCTTTGGGAAGTGCTCAAGGAAACCTTCGTACATGGGAGGCCATGCATCTAGGTTATGATAGATATCATATGGCCACAGAATTATCCTTGGTTGACCCAATAGACCCCAAAGAAAAACGAGAAGATTACTATCATATTCTTCCCAATGGTGAGTCTTCTCTTGACTTATCATTATCTCCACTGTCTCTAATTGAGAATTATACTTCAAACAAACACCAAGATTATATAGGTAGTGCTCGTATATATACTCAGCAAGTGGATGAGCACATCCCTGTCTTATGATGACACGAGGTTGTATGTCGTTAGACATCTTGTATGATAGTGGCAAACCACCCTTCCAACGTTGGGTACACCTTACCCTATTGGATTCACCAAATATAACTACTAAATGAACTTTTCTATACTGCTTCGGGAGAACATCCACAGCTAGAGACCACTGTTCTATTTTCTCGTTACCCTCGCTCGACCCAGCTACACTCTTATTACCTGAAAGGAATTGTGAAGCAAAAGGGTGAGCACAACTAGCTCAGTAAAGAATATCATGACTAAAGATAATTAAATTATCAATAGCCTTCATCAATAATAAATCAGAGATTTAGAACATATGGTAAATGATAAAAATTTCAACCATAGTTGCAGCGGAACGAGCAATCCATTAGAAGAGTCAAATAGACTATAAAGTCTATTATCTTCTCCATGTTAAAAATCCACCAACAATGTTTTATCCATGTAACATCACTCAACAGTTCCTTTCCACAATCATATGAATAACTCATAATCATAATTGTGACTATAAATTTTTCTTCGCACTCAGGACGAAGAATATTTTCATCACCTGTCTTTACCTGAAACATCAAAGATCATGGTTATACCAAATCACAATTCCTGTTTATAATCATACTAACAAATCCATCTTTGCACTACGGGCCAAAGATATTCATCAACAAACCATCTTTGCACTACGGGCCAAAGATATTCAACAACAGTTCATCTTTGCACTACAGGCCAAAGATATTCAACAACAGTTTATCTTTGCACTACTGGCCAAAGATATTCAACAACAGTTCATCTTTGCACTACAGGCCAAAGATATTCAACAACATATCATCTTTGCACTACAGGCCAAAGATATTCATCAACAGTTCATATTTGCACTACAGGCCAAATATATTCATATCTCAAAGAATTATATAATCATTTCAGAATTTATATAAACAATAATTATAACCATGTTGATCAATTCACCTTTGCACTTAAGCTTAAGATATTCAATTATAAATTCAATGGTCATGATCATACCAGTCACAATTCAACTTTGCACTACAGGCCAAAGAGAACCCTAGTCATGATCATACCAATAATCTACCCATCTTTACACTCCAGTGAAAGAGAATTTCAACATCAGGGTTATAAAAATGTTATGATGATAAAAATAATATGATCAACATATAGTTTTAATCTCAAGAGTAATATTCGTAACTCATGAATAGTAAATCGTGAATAGTAACTCATGAATAGTAACCCCGACACAAAAGATAGAAATTCCACAATAAAATCCATACCAATATTTCGGTATAATGATATTGAAAGAATAACATTACTTAAATTTATAAACAATTTATTTTAATTGTTTACACTTTACTAATTAATGCATTTAATCATCATAAAATGCCAACTCTTACAATTTCATCATCAATAACCAAAACCCTCATCAAAAATCTGCATATACCTCATATAGGATTCTCAAGCCATAAAATCCTATTTTCCAATTTTCTTTCTTCACAAAACATATTTAATTCATTTACTCATAACTAGACCATTTTCATGAAAAATACCAAATCAGTTCCAAAAATATTTCTTTTCTGGGATTTAGCATAATATAGTCCCATAGTGAACATATATTTTTCTCAGAATTTTTAAAAGTCATTTACTATTTTTCATATGGCCAAAATACCGAATATTTAGACATTTATCAAAAATTGTACTTTTGTCTAAAAATTTCAAAATTTACAGAGTATACTTCTATCATATACATGTACTCCCAATAAAAATTTCATCAATTTTGGAGTTAACCACAAGAAATTATAAGCAGTTACTTTTAAAATAGTCTTTTCTCATAAAATTCATAACTCTCAATCTATACATCCAAAAATCACCATTTTTGGACACAATCAATAAAACTCATCAAAATATCATTTCAAATTTTTTCAGAATTTTTGAAGATCAGAAAAATTACGAAACTGAAAATCATAACAACCCTTAAAATCCCTTACTATCCCTTACTATCCCTTACAATCCCTTACCTCAAAAGAGCAGTACTTCTGACTGGATATCGGATATGATGCTGAAGGAAACTTGCACTGATGAATAGCAACTCACCAAGTATCTAAAAACTCACAAAATATGCTTCATAATATAGAGAGAGAAAGAGAGAAAGCTTATGTTTCTGGTGTGATTTTCAATTCTAACTTAGCCCTCTATTTATAGGAAAATTTTGGTAGGTTTGACCTGCAACCTGATGGCTTTACCTGCTACTATTCCCACCCACCACATTTGAAATATAATTCAGCACATTTCTTCACCAACCACAAGTGGGGCCCACCAATTCTAGAATTTTCTACCAAAATGATAAACTCCGAAAATTCAACAATTTCTGAACCAGTCATCTCGTAAAATTCATAATAAATCATACGTTCATTTTTAACGGTTCAAAATTTGTGGACATATACTCAACTTATATATGTATAACATATCCAAAAATTACCACGATCCAACGGTCGGATTAAAAATTATAACCCCCGCAAAATATCTCAAAAACCCTAATTTGATTTTAATACCTCCATTCCGACAAAAATACAGATAAAAACCTCAACATTAACTCCTTCATTTTTAACCACAAAAATATATCCCTCATTTATATCCACATAAAATAAATATTTCCTTATCATATGAATCAATAATTAATTATTCACAAATAATATTACAGAATCACATTTATGACAACCAGGCCGTTCCCAGGAAAGAGGGGGCTTTCCAATAAAAATTTTCCTTACTGGCGCGCAATTAGATGACCAAACCTCTCCTTAGACAGAACTTTCTAGACATTGCCAATAATGTTATCTAATAATATTATTCAAATAATATGAATTATTGATCTGATAATGGGAAATACTGTGCAGCAACAATTATTGAACAACAATAATATAAAATTTCAACGTAGCAATTATTGAATCAATAAAATAAAATATTGAACAGTAATTACTGTAACAATTATTGAGTAGTGCCTTCTTACGTAAGAATCAATAATTTCAAAAATACTATGCAATACCGTGTGCTACTGTGCAATAACGCGTATTACTGTATTTTAACCACCGGGTATTCCAACAGTGTTAACGGTAACAACTACGCCGTTATTTGTAAAAACTCAAATTTGTCGTTTTCTTCATCCGACAGTTATTCTGTTATGGGGCCCACAAATAGCTGCGCCGTCGTACGAATATTCCCCGACAGAAAGAATATTCCACGACCAAACGAATATTCCCCGACAACAATGATTATTTTATAACCACTTGCTTATTTTGAAAAAAAATTCATATATCACCCTTAACTTTAATATTTATCAATTTAACCATTTACTGAATAGTAATTATAAGAAAAATTGAATACTTTTATTTCATAAAATTCGGGGTCTTACAATCTCCCCTCCTTATGAAATTTCGTCCCCGAAATTTACGTACCTGGTATTTCAAAAGTTGAGAATACCTTGTTTTCATTTCAGATTCCATCTTCCTATCATCATAATTTCTCCATTGCTCATCTCCTGTATTTCAAATATCATTCTAGAATACAGCTTCAAAACAAGGGTTAATTTAACAAATTAACATATCACATAATATCCCAATATTATGACTGACCAACAAATAAGCTTAGGTAGGACACACTAGCGAATGATTTACTCATCTCTCCCCTCCTAGTTATATTTCCCGATCTCCACCAGAGATCATATCCCTAAGCTCTGATACCAACTATAACGACCCCAAAATAGGTCCATTCCATCCAACCTATTCTGAGTCGCCAAATACATGGTACAGAAAACAACTACAACTTTATTACAACAATTGTCGTGCAAAATACAACAACACATATGCTGTGAGTTTGGATACAAATATATACCAAATGTGACTCATGTTCCAACCGTGGACATCACCTCACAATGACACCTTACATAAAGGTATAGTCAAAAACTGTTTTAGAAATTAGAATCTTTGGGAAGTGCTCAAGGAAACCTTCGTACATGGGAGGCCATGCATCTAGGTTATGATAGATATCATATGGCCACAGAATTATCCTTGGTTGACCCAATAGACCCCAAAGAAAAACGAGAAGATTACTATCATATTCTTCCCAATGGTGAGTCTTCTCTTGACTTATCATTATCTCTACTGTCTCTAATTGAGAATTATACTTCAAACAAACACCAAGATTATATAGGTAGTGCTCGTATATATACTCAGCAAGTGGATGAGCACATCCCTGTCTTATGATGACACGAGGTTGTATGTCGTTAGACATCTTGTATGATAGTGGCAAACCACCCTTCCAACGTTGGGTACACCTTACCCTATTGGATTCACCAAATATAACTACTAAATGAACTTTTCTATACTGCTTCGGGAGAACATCCACAGCTAGAGACCACTGTTCTATTTTCTCGTTACCCTCGCTCGACCCAGCTACACTCTTATTACCTGAAAGGAATTGTGAAGCAAAAGGGTGAGCACAACTAGCTCAGTAAAGAATATCATGACTAAAGATAATTAAATTATCAATAGCCTTCATCAATAATAAATCAGAGATTTAGAACATATGGTAAATGATAAAAATTTCAACCATAGTTGCAGCGGAACGAGCAATCCATTAGAAGAGTCAAATAGACTATAAAGTCTATTATCTTCTCCATGTTAAAAATCCACCAACAATGTTTTATCCATGTAACATCACTCAACAGTTCCTTTCCACAATCATATGAATAACTCATAATCATAATTGTGACTATAAATTTTTCTTCGCACTCAGGACGAAGAATATTTTCATCACCTGTCTTTACCTGAAACATCAAAGATCATGGTTATACCAAATCACAATTCCTGTTTATAATCATACTAACAAATCCATCTTTGCACTACGGGCCAAAGATATTCATCAACAAACCATCTTTGCACTACGGGCCAAAGATATTCAACAACAGTTCATCTTTGCACTACAGGCCAAAGATATTCAACAACAGTTTATCTTTGCACTACTGGCCAAAGATATTCAACAACAGTTCATCTTTGCACTACAGGCCAAAGATATTCAACAACATATCATCTTTGCACTACAGGCCAAAGATATTCATCAACAGTTCATATTTGCACTACATGCCAAATATATTCATATCTCAAAGAATTATATAATCATTTCAGAATTTATATAAACAATAATTATAACCATGTTGATCAATTCACCTTTGCACTTAAGCTTAAGATATTCAATTATAAATTCAATGGTCATGATCATACCAGTCACAATTCAACTTTGCACTACAGGCCAAAGAGAACCCTAGTCATGATCATACCAATAATCTACCCATCTTTACACTCCAGTGAAAGAGAATTTCAACATCAGGGTTATAAAAATGTTATGATGATAAAAATAATATGATCAACATATAGTTTTAATCTCAAGAGTAATATTCGTAACTCATGAATAGTAAATCGTGAATAGTAACTCATGAATAGTAACCCCGACACAAAAGATAGAAATTCCACAATAAAATCCATACCAATATTTCGGTATAATGATATTGAAAGAATAACATTACTTAAATTTATAAACAATTTATTTTAATTGTTTACACTTTACTAATTAATGCATTTAATCATCATAAAATGCCAACTCTTACAATTTCATCATCAATAACCAAAACCCTCATCAAAAATCTGCATATACCTCATATAGGATTCTCAAGCCATAAAATCCTATTTTCCAATTTTCTTTCTTCACAAAACATATTTAATTCATTTACTCATAACTAGACCATTTTTATGAAAAATACCAAATCAGTTCCAAAAATATTTCTTTTCTGGGATTTAGCATAATATAGTCCCATAGTGAACATATATTTTTCTCAGAATTTTTAAAAGTCATTTACTATTTTTCATATGGCCAAAACCACCGAATATTTAGACATTTATCAAAAATTGTACTTTTGTCTAAAAATTTCAAAATTTACAGAGTATACTTCTATCATATACATGTACTCCCAATAAAAATTTTATCAATTTTGGAGTTAACCACAAGAAATTATAAGCAGTTACTTTTAAAATAGTCTTTTCTCATAAAATTCATAACTCTCAATCTATACATCCAAAAATCACCATTTTTGGACACAATCAATAAAACTCATCAAAATATCATTTCAAATTTTTCCAGAATTTTTGAAGATCAGAAAAATTACGAAACTGAAAATCATAACAACCCTTAAAATCCCTTACTATCCCTTACTATCCCTTACAATCCCTTACCTCAAAAGAGCAGTACTTCTGACTGGATATCGGATATGATGCTGAAGGAAACTTGCACTGATGAATAGCAACTCACCAAGTATCTAAAAACTCACAAAATATGCTTCATAATATAGAGAGAGAAAGAGAGAAAGCTTATGTTTCTGGTGTGATTTTCAATTCTAACTTAGCCCTCTATTTATAGGAAAATTTTGGTAGGTTTGACCTGCAACCTGATGGCTTTACCTGCTACTATTTCCACCCACCACATTTGAAATATAATTCAGCACATTTCTTCACCAACCACAAGTGGGGCCCACCAATTCTAGAATTTTCCACCAAAATGATAAACTCCGAAAATTCAACAATTTCTGAGCTAGTCATCTCGTAAAATTCATAATAAATCATACGTTCATTTTTAACGGTTCAAAATTTGTGGACATATACTCAACTTATATATGTATAACATATCCAAAAATTACCACGATCCAACGGTCGGATTAAAAATTATAACCCCCGCAAAATATCTCAAAAACCCTAATTTGATTTTCAATACCTCCGTTCCGACAAAAATACAGATAAAACACCTCAATATTAACTCCTTCATTTTTAACCACAAAAATATATCCCTCATTTATATCCACATAAAATAAATATTTCCTTATCATATGAATCAATAATTAATTATTCACAAATAATATTACAGAATCACATTTATAACAACCAGGCCGTTCCCAGGAAAGAGGGGGCTTTCCAATAAAAATTTTTCCTTATTGGCGCGCAATTAGGTGACCAAACCTCTCCTTAGACAGAACTTTCTAGACATTGCCAATAATGTTATCTAATAATATTATTCAAATAATATGAATTATTGATCTGATAATGGGAAATACTGTGCAGTGACAATTATTGAACAACAATAATATAAAATTTTAACGTAGCAATTATTGAATCAATAAAATAAAACATTGAACAGTAATTACTGTAACAATTATTGAGTAGTGCCTTCTTACGTAAGAATAAATAATTTCAAAAATACTATGCAATACCGTGTGCTACTGTGCAATAACGCGTATTACTGTATTTTAACCACCGGGTATTCCAACAGTATTAACGGTAACAACTACGCCGTTATTTGTAAAAACTCAAATTTGTCGTTTTCTTCATCCGACAGTTATTCTGTTATGGGGCCCACAAATGGCTGCGCCGTCGTACGAATATTCCCCGACAGAAAGAATATTCCACAACCAAACGAATATTCCCCGACAACAATGATTATTTTATAACCACTTGCTTATTTTGAAAAAAAATTCACATATCACCCTTAACTTTAATATTTATCAATTTAACCATTTACTGAATAGTAATTATAAGAAAAATTGAATACTTTTATTTCATAAAATTCGGGGTCTTACAATTTCCCTTTCTTTCCGAACCTGATCTTCCCTTTCCAGGGAGAGACCTTCAAGAAAACATAACTACCTGATTCAAACTCGATAGTTTTACGATGTGGATCAGCGTATTTCTTCTGTCGGTCTTGATCCGCTACCAGTCGTGCTGGGATTACTTTGACTATTTCTGCTGTCTGCTGTACTAATTCTGGCCCTAGCAATTGTCTTTCACCAACTTCATCCCAGTAAAGTGGAGTTCTGCACTTTCTGCCGTATAAAACTTCATAAGGCGGCATGCCAATACTAGCGTGGCAACTGTTGTTGTAGCCGAACTCTACTAATGGTAGATGATCATCCTAATTTCCTTTAAAGTCCATCACATAGGCTCTTAGCATATCTTCTAATATCTGAATCGTTCTCTCACTCTGTCCGTCTATTTGAGGGTGGTAAGCTGTACTCATTCGCAATTGCGTACCCATGCATTCCTGAAGACGTTTCCAGAAATTTGATGTAAAGCGCGGATCCCTATCTGAAACAATTGATACCGGAACTCCGTGCCTTGAAACAATTTCTTTTACGTATAGCCTGGCCAACTGATCTAAGTTGAATCTTATTTTGATCGGAAAGAAGTGTGCAGATTTTGTCAGTCAGTCAACGATAACCCATACTGCGTCGTACCTTTCTGAGTCGTCGGAAGGCCAACCACGAAGTCCATTGTAATATGTTCCCATTTCCACTCTGGGATCTCTAACGGTTATAGCAATCCACTTGGTCTCTGATGTTTCGCTTTCACTTTTTGACAGGTCAGACACTTGGCAACACATTCTGCAACATCACGCTTCAAATTCGGCCACCAAAAATATTGTTGAAGATCTTGGTACATTTTGGTACTACCAGAGTGAATCGAATATCGTGAACTATGAGCCTCGCTTAAAATATCTTTCTTAATCTCTTGTACTGGCGGTACCCAAATTCTACTCTCAAATCTCAGTATTCCTTCCTTATCCATCTTAAATCTTGGTTCGATCCCTTCGGATATCTTCTTTGCCACCTTTTTGCATTCATCATCCTGAAGCTGAGCCTCCTTCACTTTATCTAGTAACGTTGTACCAGATTGCATCTAAAATAGCTTCTCATCAATCTTCGTTGGATACTTCACTTTCAACTCCAGTTTCTCCATTTCTGTGATTAGCTCCTCCTGAGCAGTCAACATCATCAATTTCTCACGACCCTTTCTACTTAAGGCGTCGGCAACTACATTCGCTTTACCCGGATGGTATAAAATCTCACAGTCGTAATCCTTAATTAATTCTAACCATCTTCTTTGACACATATTCAAATCCTTCGGTGTGAAAATATATTTCAGACTCTTGTGGTCCGTATATATCTCACACTTCTCCCCGTAGAGATAGTGCCTCCAAATTTTTAAAGCAAAAACAACTGCAGCTAACTCCAAATCATGGGTCGGGTATCCCTTCTCGTAATCCTTCAACTGTTGTGATGCATATGCGATGACTTTACCATTTTGCATTAGCACACAGCCAAGTCCTTTATGCGACGCATCACTAAAAATAACAAAATTGCCTGTATCATCCGGAAGAGATAACACAGGTGCCGTACTCAACTTCTTCTTTAATTCTTGAAAGCTCTCCTCACACTTCTCCGTCCAAACAAATTTCACAGCTTTTCGAGTTAAATTTGTTAACGGAGTTCCGATCTTGGAAAAATCTTGAATGAATCTTCTATAATATCCCGCCAATCCAAGAAAACTTCTTACTTCTGACGGCGTTCTCGGCTGATCCCAGTTAATCAAGGCTTCTACTTTGGATGGATCTACCGAAATTCCGTTTTTATCGATCACGTGACCAAGAAATTGTACTCACTCGATCCATAATTAGCATTTCGAAAATTTAGCGTACAACTTCTCTCTTCTCAATACTTCCAACGTTAACCTCAAATGTTCTTCGTGTTCTTCTTTGGTTTTGGAATATACCAGAATGTCGTTTATAAATACCACCACGAATTTGCCCAAAAACGGCTTGAACAGACCATTCATTAGTCCCATAAATGCTGCAGGAGCATTTGTCAGACCAAACGACATTACTAAAAATTCATAGTGACCGTATCGCGTTCTGAACGCTGTCTTCGGTACATCCTCTGGCCTCACCTTTAGTTGGTGATACCCACTCCTCAAGTCTATCTTGGAAAAGTATCTTGCTCCTTTTAATTGATCAAACAGATCGTCGATTCTTGGTAATGGATATCTATTCTTAATCGTGACCTTATTCAGTTCTCTGTAGTCAATGAAGAGCCGCATCGATCCGTCCTTCTTTTTCACAAACAATACCGGCGCTCCCCACGGCGATACGCTCGGTTGAATGTACTTTTTGTCCAATAATTCTTGTAGTTGGACCATCAGTTCTTTCATCTCTACTGGTGTCATTCAGTATGGTGCCTTCGATATTGGAGCGGTTCTTGACGCCAAATCGATCACGAAATCTACCTCTCTATCTGGTGGAAGTCCTGGCAAATCGTCTGGAAATAGTCGACGAAGTCCTTCACAATCGGTATTTCTTCTACCTTCGGATTCTCTTTTCGACTGTCGACTATGTAAGCTAAGTATCCTACACAGCCTTATCTTAATAAATTCATGGCCTGCATCATCGTTAGACAACTCTCTTGTCTAGGCGACTTGCTACCATAAAATACAACCTTTGACGGAGTTATAAGGTTAATACGTTTCTTCTGGCAGTCAATTACCGCCCCACAATTGGGTAACCAATCCATACCCAAAATAACGTCAAATTCCCCAAGCCGAATAAGGATAAGATCTACGTTCATGATATTACCCTTAATATCCACCCTACAGTTCTTAAACACGTACTTAACAGGAATTATCTCTCTATTCGCAATTTCTATATTCATGAGATATTCCAACTCATCCATAAGCAAATCTAAACTATTAGCAAAGTCTTCAGATATAAAGGAACAAGTAGCACCCGAATCAAATAAAACATAAGCATTAATTTCATTGATCGGAATGATACCTGACACCACATCACGAGACTGGATTGCATCCTGCACTGTCATATTGAAAGTTCTGGCGGTCGGTCGGTTTGTTGCGGTTGGTCCGGTGATGGTTAAGGTATTTCCACTGCTATTTCCACGGTTACCTCCTTGCACTGCTCCTCCTGAACCCTTCTTGGGGCAGTATCTTGCTAGATGATCCTTAGAACCACAGTTAAAACAAGCACCCTTCTTTGGGTTTGGACAGTTTGGTGCTATGTGGCCTTCCTGACCACAATTGTAGCACACTCGCTTCCCTTTCATGCAAACTCCCAGATGAGCTTTTCCGCAGTTTGAGCACGCTTCAATTTTCTTCTTCTGCCCTCCTTGTTGACTTCCAGCTGACGAGTTATCCGTCCACTTCCTCTTCTGATTATGACTACCCCCAGTGTTACTCCCACCATTCTTGTTATTTCCTTCACCTTCACTCTTCGTTTTCTTCTGCTCTTGATTGTACTTAGTCACCGCATCGCTTCCACCTTCAGCGAGAATGACCTTTTCCAGTACTCCGACAAATGTGTTTATCTGAAACGTTGACACCTTACTATAAACCCAAGGCTTTAGTCCTTATTCAAATCTTCTGGCCTTTCTTTCGTCAGTGTGTACTTGGTACGGGGCAAACCTTGCCAACTCATCGAATTTAGCCGCGTAATCAGGTACGCTCATGTTTCCCTGCTTCAGTTCTAGAAATTGAATTTCCATCTGATTCTGCGAACTAGTTGGGAAGTACATTTCGAAAAACATTTCTTTAAATCTCTCCCACATAATTACACCTTCACCTCCTTGCACTTTGTTTGCTTGCCACCAGTAGCTAGCCTCAGACTTCAGCATAAATTTTGCGAAAGCGGTCTTCTGGTCTTCTCTATCCCTAGCAATGTCGAATACTTTCTCCATTTTCATGACCCACATTTGAGCCTCGATTGGGTTCCTGGAACCTTTGAACTCTGGCGGTCCCACCGCCTTGAAGTCTTTAAACGTTGTGTTTGGTGGAACTTGAGGTTGATTGTTCATTGCTCCCGTCAGTAAGTTCACCAACTGCTGAACAGGATTAGCGTTGGCGTTATTGTTATTATTGGTTGACTCTTCCTGAGCTGGTTGACGTTGTTGTCTTCTCCTTGGCGGCATATTTCTAATAAAATAAATGCTTATTAGAACTTTATTTATTTCTCTAAATAGTTAAGGCATTACTCAACAATTTAACACATCATCTCAAACAACTTAATATATTTAATTCAACTCAAAGTTTTAACATCAAACTATAGCATAACTGCTATTTACATCAACTATCCTGGAATAAAGAATCCACAGGATTTCAAATATTAACATATTTCTTCGTTCATAAACACATCGGAATTTATATATAAAAACTAATTAAGTCCTTCACATAATTAAATGGATTCTAATCCTGTCTATCAAGGTGCTGAATAGCCTTGCCACGCTCCTCATCCATGATACGAGACATAGTCCTGCGATCCAGCATATACGACGGAAGTCCTTCGAACTGGATGGGGTATCTCAAAACTCGTTCCTGAGCCTCATCCATTGCATGATTAAGTGTGGAGTATGTCTCTTCAAGCTTTGCCTTCTTTGCACGACTATCATCTTCTGCACGATCAGCTCGACGTGATTCTCTTACCCATCCTTCCTCTGCTATTTTCAGTCTTCCGGAGGTTTCTTTCAGTTCCTTCTTCAGCTTCTTTATCTCCTCGGTCTTATCTTCGGTTTGACCTTTCTCATGGACCAAATCCCATTCTACATTTCCCAATCGTGTGTGAAGAGTCGAAATCTCCCTCTCCTTCTGCTCTAAAGTAGACTGCTGAACAGTCGCTCGCTCAGTCAATTCCTGAACCTCGTCTTGTAATTCCACATTACGGTCGTATAACGTGTCATACATCTCCGCATCAACGGTGTACCGTGGTAACTCCTCTTCTTCCTCTTCCTCATCAAACTCCTCCTCAGGATCCTCTTCAGGATCAGTCTCGGGCTCATGCTCCTGACCAACAATGGTGATCAATGGAGATGACTCCTTCTGAACTAACTGTTCCCTAACAACATGTATGTCTCGGGGATCCTCCTCTGTAGGTATTATAGGTAATCGGGGTTCTTCCTCCCCAGCTTGACTAGCTTCTCCAACATTCGTCATCCTGACAACAAAGTTTTAGGTTTTAGTTACTAAGTCGTACTAACGAACACATAAATTAACACATAAACACATAATATATTTTATTATCTTCAATGAATTACCAGAAATTCTTTTCTTAAAACTCGATAAGAGTTTTCCTTTACTATCTTCTTTCTATAAGGCTACTACCTAAGGTTGTTCCCCCACCTAAGGTTCATAACCTACGGCTTTGATACCAACCTGTGACACCCCCAAATTCAAGTACTTCGATTCCACGGGATTTGATGTTCA
The DNA here is from genome assembly GCA_016801055.1 of Panax notoginseng. NCBI lineage: Eukaryota > Viridiplantae > Streptophyta > Magnoliopsida > Apiales > Araliaceae > Panax > Panax notoginseng. The sequence continues at coordinate 141,081,642 of CM029019.1, read as the reverse complement.
CTATACAAATATCATCTATCTATCTACCCATAATAAAAAAAATGCAAACCATGCAATAGATAGAATTAAAATCTTCCCTTAAGGGTTACAACATCTGAAAAATAATAATACAATCCCAGGTTAAACTAACCTTAAACATCTGTGCGGAATCATAAACAAATAAGTCTTAAACAATAACATTAACTCAAGTCTTAAACAAATACATCGTCAAATAAAACAACAGGTCTTCGTCACTTGCTAATTTTGCCCTTGCCTTTACTAGTGGAAGGTTCATCAATTCTTTCGTTCTTAACTGCAATGTTATTATTAAGCAAGAGTGAGCACAAATGTCCACAAGTATAAAAATGAAATAACAGTATAATAACATGCGAATAAATCAATACATCTAAATAAAAACTCAACTTTTGAATCAAGAGTGAATAACAAGAATCAAAAGAATTCTGAGGGTCATAAGACCTTGAACTATGTCCTAGGTTAACAAGAGTTATACTTGACACCTTTAATAGTCATAAGACTATGGACCTTCTTCTCGTACTTAGGGGGATCAGCCCTTAGTACCATACTGTGCACAATATCTTAACGCTAAAAGCGTAAATAATCCCCTATACAGGGTTGTTCATCTCAGTTTGACATTCGAGTCCGCACCAAAGGAAGTTTGGTTTGGATAATTCATCAAGGGTTCTGAAATTTAGAACGCTCATCAACTATGGACTAGTTGAATTATTAAGGTTTCACTAGTCTAATAAGGTTCAACAATAATGATATTCAATTTGAATAATAATATCAAGAAGTATACAATAGAACAATTATTGTATAACTAAATCATACTTTTAAAAGATAATCAATCTTTAATAAATCATTTGAACTTGAATACTAGTAACGATAGTTTATTCAAGGTAAATAATAAGCTTGAACAATAATGACAAGTAGGGTTAGGGAACTTGCCTCGTGCGTAGATTATACTTTAACTAATCACGTTCTTTGGATTAAATCCTACATACCATTCACATTCACAATACCAGTTAATTATAACTTAACTAATCATCATAAACTCATTCTCTTTGTCTACTTTGATTATTGACTATACTTAATCAATTTATCGCTTTGTCACATAATTTGTACTTCATGAATTATCAAGCTAATTATGTATTCAATAATTCAATTCACATGTAATTATGTTATTTACATGTTAAACAACTATTTTATCATTTCATTATATTTCTAACATATTTACATGTTCATTACATTAAGTTACTAACACATTGCTAGACTTAATTTTTAAAAAAATTACTTTTCTGGACATTCTGGAGAGTGGCGTTGCGGCGCCACTGTTATACTTTATCTTCGCACTGCGGCACCGTGGCGCTGCAGCCTGACACATGGCACTGCAGCGCTGCGGCTGGAATCTTGGCTCTGTGACGCGGTGGCGCTACGGTGCGGATGTTTAGGCGTGAGTCTGACGCCGCGGCGCGGCGAACCAGAAATTGTTCTGTAATTCGCGAAAATTACAAAACACAGCCAAAAACTCCAATTTAATTTATTACTACACGAATTTAGACATACCCACATGTTATAATTCATGTATAATCATAATACAACATCTATAAAGTGATTTTAACCCATTAAAACATATAATCACATAATTAAAACATAGAATTTTCCTCTGTTCTTAATGTTCTTGAAGTTTTTAACGTAAATTCCTAAAATTCAACGCCACGAATTCGTTATAAAGCCAAATCCGTTCATTTAAAGTTTGGTCTCTTCGTATTAACATGCACAATAATATACGAGTGTAAAATCTACGAAAATATTTATGTTTGACATACTAAAATCACGTATAAGGCCATAAGGCCAAAAACCCAAACTCTGTATATTTTTGAAATAACAAGTCATCAGATTAACGACATAAAATTATGAACTGATGATAAGGAATTATATATAATACATATTAAAACACATTAAAATGACATCTTACACATATATGCACATAACTCTCACAATTTCAATTATAGAGACTTTACAGAAGACTCAGGAGTCATATTCATGGAAACTTTAAATGACGTAAAAAAAACTGGGTTAAAGAGATTACCTAAGCGTGGATAAAGTAATAGGAGATGAATTAAAGTATTCCTTAACAATTCTCAAACTCTCTAAACTAATTTCTCAAACTCTCTCTCTTTTCCCTCTCTGTTATATGCCGAACTTAGCCAGATAATGAAAAGGAAGAAGGAGAATACGTATATTAATCAAGCAATTGACGCGCACTATGGTCAGTTACCCAGCATGGGTTAACTGCCCATAACTCCTATTAAGGCTCCGTTTGGTTAGTTAGAATAGATTTCAAAAACCACTTTATTTAATAAAGCTTTATCATATAGTTTAATTCTTGTCACACTCAATTCAAATATCTTATTTAAATTAATTAAATAACATATAATAATCTCTCATAGATTCACATAATCATATAATTAAATTTTTTTTTTCATTAATTAATAATGTCAAATTATTAACTCTGTAATTAATAATTATATTAATTAAGTAACATGGCTTATTAAATATTACTTTTAATACAATAAGCTCACATAATCACATACTTCGAATAATAAAATTCTCCATATTAATTTAATAAATATAACACATATAATCAAATTAATCCACCATAACTGCATCAATTAATTATTTAATCCAATAATTAAATCATCAAAAAATATTTATTTAATTCAATAAATATTAGAAATTAATTACAAAATCTCGTTCGTCACATCCAATACCAGTCCTCAAAGTTAATATAATACTAGAACAAAATATCCAACCAATGTGATGAGTGAATTTTATACATACGAATCGATTACCTTTTTAGACTTGTTTCGTTGCTACTTTGAGTATGTTTAGTATGATTTTATTTGTTTGCATGCTTGTGTGTTGTAGGAACTGGTTTTGATGTTGGAAATAGGAAAATCAAGGCTTGAAGAGAGTTTTTGCAACTGCTTGGCCAGAACACCCGCTGGGGTGGACTTCATAGCTTACAAACCCCACCAAGGCGGACTTTCATAGAACACCCGTCAAGGCGGACTTATTTAAGGCGAAATACCCGTCGGGGCGGGGTGGTCGGGAGCAGCACAATAGTTTTCATGTATGGGAAGGATTCTAGAGTTGATTCAACAATTGATTTGGGATGTGAACAAAAGACTATAAAAGACGAATTGAAGGGCAGATACGACGTTATCATTGCATTCATTAGCAAACCCTAGTTTTGGAGAGGAGATCAAGACTTGAAAAAAAGAAGTTCATCACGACAAAAGACCAATTTTAACAAACCCAAATGTTATAAACTTGATAAACTCAACACCAAACATACATAACACGATTCTAACCTCATAAACAACTTTAATAACCCATTTTAGAGACTCAAATTTCAATGATCATGCCAAATTTACATATTTTAACATATTTAACGAAATAAATCGCTACGAACTCGTTATTCAACCGATTTAATTTGTTTAACTTGCGTTGTATTAACAACATCTACTATCAATTTACAGATTACTACACGATTTCCCAACTAATTTTAGCCTCAAAATAGACCAATATATATATATATATATATATATATTACCATAAAGCTCAAATTTCCTCTTTTTAGACATGTTTTCATGAATTTAATTACTGAAAACTCGATTCTAAACAACATACAATGAATTATACACGCTCAAAAACACATATTACATATTCCTTATCAATTTAATCACCAAAAATCATCTTTTTAATGAAAACTCAAGAGAACATAACTAGAGCTAGGGCTAGATTATTACCTCCCGATTAACTAGGTAACTTGGATAATCTTGTTCCTCATCCCTTCTTTGATTCTCAACCTTCACAATTTCTTAGAGAAATTCTTCTCTTTCTCTCTCAATTCTCTCTGAACTCTCTTCTTTTCTCATCTCTTTACAAAAGAACGTATGAGGGAATAAGCTGACATAGCCCTTAATGTAATTGGGAGTTACACACGTATATTCTCAGCAGTTATAAAAACCCAAAAGCCACAAGGCCTTGTTTGGCTTACTACTCCTAACCTCTTTTAATTTATTTTAATCATTCACTTATTATATGGTTCCCTTTTCACACTAACTTTAATTAAATCATCGTCCTTATTTGGTCAACACAACATTTTTCTTAATCAACATAACTATAATTTATTCGACAAATCCTTAGTCTTCTAATTTAACTATTAAATTAGAATATTCCATCAAATATTTATTTTATTCCATAAATATTACAACTAAAATATTTATATTATTTAATAAATATTTTACTTGCATTAAAATAATATACTACATTTTTCATGCAATATATTACCTTCTCATTTTATTAAATCAATTATACTTATATTAATTCACTATTTTAATTAAGTGAATTATCCAAATTATTTATGAAATCAACTTCATTGCCAATAGGGAATAATAATCAAATTATATTATAAAATAATATAATTCTCAATTAAATTAACTAATATTTATTCAGTCAATTTCTTTTTTCACCATATTCCTTGATTTAACTAATTCTCTTCATTTTCTTTAATCAACTATTAAATCTCATTTATATATTTAATTTATTCTCACCAAACCACAATCTAAAATATAAACATCTCATACAAAGAATTTTATTTATTAAATTCTTATATATTAATTTTTGAAAATTTGGGTTGTTACATCCTTCTCTCCTTATAAGGATTTCGTCCTTTGAATCAACACAACCTCCCTTACCCGGTTTTCATCTACTTTCTTACAAAATTTTATTGTTGAATAATTTAAACATATTACCTTAATACAGGTTTAATAATTCATATTCCATTCTTTTTCTCAATAAATTCTTGCAAGCTTTATTTTATAACCTTCACTTAAACTCAATTATATTTTGAGTATTATATATTCTTTAACCCGTTCATTATCTTTTTCTAAGTATCATTGCCACATACTCAATTCATAAACACTTGGGATATTACAGGTGTTCACTGTCCAATAAAATATCAACTACCCACCCAAAGATATAATAAAACTGATAAACTTAAAATAATCCTCCCATTAAAGGGTTACATAGTTCTAAACAAATCCCATGTTATCTAACCTTTAATTACATCATGCGAAATTAAAACATAATTGCAAATAAAGTTTGAATACATAGGCTTCTTAAACACGATAAAATTAAACATCATGATCTACTTATGTGCTTCGCATTTTCCTTTGCTAGTCGATGGCTCCTTAGATTTAATTGAAATGTTATATGCAAAAGTGAGCAAAACAAATTCCCACTAGATAATAATGTGCAACAACAGTATATGAATAAAATTAACTGAATAACATAACCTTTCTTGTCAATGATATTAAGGAACATAAAGTTCAATAAGAAAGTCGACTTTTGAATCAAGAATAGAAAATAAGATCAAAAGTACTCTGAGGGTCATAAGACCATGAGGGTCACAAAACCATGAACTATGTCCTAAGTTGTTAAGTATTTCTACTTAAACCTTTAACAATCATTAGACAATATGGACCTTCCTTCTCATACTAAGGGGGATCATCCCTTCGTACCATATATTGTGCACAAACATCTTAACGCTATCGCTTAATATAATCTCCTATAACATGGTTGTTCATATCAACTTTGACATTAGAATCTGTACCAAAGGAAGTTTGGTTTGGAATAACTTTAATAAAAGCACTCTAGAATTTTAGAACGCTCATCAACTATAGATTAGTCGAATCAATAAGGTTCTTTAGCCATTTAAAGTTTGATACAACAATATAAGTTTGAACAATGATATCTAGAATCAAAGATTGAACAACAACAATATACAATGGAATAAACATTGTATACCAACAATATTACTTCCAAAAGAATTAGAAAGTCTCATTTGAAATAACGAACTTGAACAACTTAAGCTCTGAGAAACGAGAAACGAGAAACATTAGGTAGGAAACTCACTCAATAAAAGATTAGGGATAGAGAACTTGCTCAATCATAACAAAATATAGAATAATAATTTGCTCAATGTAAGAATAGGGTTTGGAAACTTACCTCGTGTGTAAGCTAAATAAGTATTACTCACGTTCACCACAAGTCCTACACATTTCATTTTGACCACAAACTTAATTAGTTTCATCACTACTATGATTAATAGTTACACTTCCCACTTTTAAACAACTTAGTTCATGATCAAAACTTCTTAACTAATCACATAGCACGAATCTGAACTTTCTACAAGTATACAATATCAGTCTGAGCTTTTAAGCATCACAACCAAACCTTTCGAATAGTTTGTTTGAGTTCTTACAACACCTTACAACCACTAAGTTAAAGTTCTTACACACTTTGATAATCCTTAGTTTGAAACTATCATGAACATGTTCACAATCTGTTTTAACACCTTGTTACATTTTAAACACATTACCAGATTCATTAAACTAAGTTTGACCAACATACACTGGACTGAACAAAGAAAACAAAACAGTTTCAATTCTGCCACACTACATAGGGTTTCAGTCCTATAATCTATTCAGGGAGAGACTCCAAGATAGCCTTAAGCACCCACCTTCCCACTAAGAGTTTTGGTGGCATGCCCACTTGAAGAAAGGTGAGGGTGGTTATATCTTACCTGAGGCAGAAGCCATAACTGTAAGTAATTTTATCCTTTTTATTTTGTTTGTATTTTAATTCATATAATTCGTATTCGTATTATATAAAGAAATGTGCTCTTCATTTTATGTGTTTTATTCATAATAGGTTTTCTCGACTTAGTGGGGAGTGGTCTAGCCAGAGAGCTGCTAGCGGCCAACAGGAGACCGACCTAGATTCCTTCACACGTGAGGATGAGGAGATGGAGGACGAGTTGTAGGCTACAGGAGGATCGATGAAGAGTAGGATTATAGGCATGTCGCGGGTCCCAGCTTACATTGTAGTGCCTACTACGAGAGCTAGGCGTTGCCTCTGTACCGGAGCAGATGGTTCGAGTAGATCGGGAGTCGGCCTATCATTATCTGATGACTTCTTTCGGAGGATCATAGAGGCATGCATGGAGAGAAATGCAATCCAATCAAGTGGACCATCTGTTAGGTTTGTAATTTCCATAAACATGTAACAAATTACATACAAAGAGCGGAAGCATGAAAAATTAGAGTTTTAAAATTTATTACAAACAATATACCCGAATCATCCTTTATACACAATTATTAATTAGATGAAAAGAGAAGGAGATCAGATTCATACCTTTGTAGAAACTAGCTTTCTCAGGTACGAGTTCACCTCCATTCCTTTTCACGTTCAACTTGAATCCACTGGGATTGATTCATTCATTTGATCAACATTATCCACCCAAGTGTTTGGCCTCTAGAGGTGATCCACCAAAGAAGAACAAGTATTCAAGAATATGAGTATTTGGCAAAATCCTAATTATATCTCTATAAAATATGTGTACTCTCCCAACTCTTGGAATTATTATTAACCCCAAATCAAAATAAGACTCCTCTTATTTATAGACGTGGGCAACCCTCCTAAACAATTTAGGAATTGAATTTTATTTTAATTAATTAGGCTCCTAATCTTATTAGGAATAATTAATTAAACTCTTTTAATGAATTAGCCTCCTAATCTTATTAAAAATATATGAGAATACCTTTTATTAATTAATTTCCAAACTCTTTTAGGAATTAAATAATAATAATAATAACAATAATAATAATAATAATAATAATAATAATAATAATAATAATAATAATAATAATAATAATAATAATAATAAGACTCCTCCTATTAATTTATATTTAATATTTTTAAAATATTAAATAATAAATATTAAGCTATTTAATTTATTCTATTACCATAGATTAAATTAAATACAATTGACTTATTATTACGATTATGCCATTTACTTCTTAAATAAATATTTTTCATTTTATGGTATGACCCTTTAGGTTCTCTATATTAAACCGGTTGTGAAGAAATTAATTAAAACAATTCTAATCTTATTTAAATAAATAAATTAATCTATTAATTTATTTAAACAAATAACATTTATTCTACAATAAGGATAAACCTTCTTAGCGATCAACGTCTTTCTAGATAATATAGATTTTCAACATTAATCATTAAAGAACATTTGAGTAAATAGTTATCGTACAATTCAATCATTTCACCATACAATATCTCAATTAAATATAAGACATGGAATTATTGCCAAGTCTTATTTTATTTAATTATATGTATTTCGATTCTTAAATGCACAACTCCAAATAATGTAAATTAGAAACTCCTTTCTAATTTTATTCTGCCTTGGCCAAGGACTACTGGATTGCCATTTATCGAATCACATAGGACATTTCTATTCTTTTACTAGAAGCAGCAGATTCTTAATTGATCATTCATTATCTCTATATATAACTTATTACACCTAAGCATACCCTTGATATACCCTAAGAGTCTTAAGGGACATGCCAAAGTATAACTCATTATACACAAGATACTATGATGATCTCAAGTCTAAGGATCACTTGTACTACTATCACTTCAGGAATTCCTATTGACAGACAAGTAAAACTCCATTAGGTATTTCTTAGCGAGTCACGTTCAGTGAACTTATTCTTTAATAAGTACTTACATACTTGTTTTAGTGTCTCCACACAAATGATCATGAGATCAATCATCATCATCCAATGAGCAAGCAACGTATGTACCAATCTATCTGGATTCACTAATCCCCTTTTTAGTAATCCAACGATTGGGAACAATTTTAGTTTATGAGCTATCTAAGAATTTAGATCTCGTTAGCATGATCATCATCATTATTCTAAAAGCATTGCTAAAAACTATGTGTTTATCACATATTATAAAACAACACCATGTAGATAAGTTAAAAGCCTTTAATTAAATAATTCTTTTATTAATAAATGAATAAGATTGTTACAAACTATATGCTTAATCATCAAACATGAGTGGTTTGTGTGCATACTACTTTCACCATCACACCAAAAAATCTACCAACTAGCTTATAAGGTCATTCATGTTTCCATAGATCCAGATTTATCTGGCGACGAGCTCTTGGGTCTGGTCCGGGAGGAGGTCGTTCAAGTATACGCGGTTGTATTTGTCAACCTCTTTCCCCCATATATTTGATAGTAAATAAAAATATTGATGTATGTCTTTAAGTATATCTTTTGTAATTATTTTGATTATATAAACTGTCAAACGCTTAGAAAAAAAGGTTTGCCTAAGTTATATTAAAAATGCTTAGAAAAATTTAGGAAAATTAAACCAAAACAGGCCCCGGGCGTCAAAACAACGTGAAACCATAAGTGAAACACCTTGTAGATATTTTTTTGCTAAGTTTGGTTAATTGTATTGATGGAACAAAAAATATACATTTTGCACATGAGCATACTCCAGGACTATAACTTTTTCATCTAATGACGTGCCAAAAGATGAAACAACTATAGGACAATGATAACTACATAATAGTTACCTAAGCCAATTACAATAGAATTGATCAACATTTGTAGCTTTAATTAAGCAAGATTGAGATAATTTATAATATCCGAGAAATTTAAAAGGATACTACTAATAATAAACTGAGATTATTGGAAATAAAGTTTGTATATTGTGTGTAAGGTATTTATAGAGTTAGTAATACAATGAAATTGCCAATTATAAAATGTGATGAGCTTAAGTTATGAATTAACTAAGCTTAATGAATGAGCCTTGTGAGGCATAAAAACGTGTGATGAATTAATTAAGTGTTAATGTGAAACTCCAGATTTTATGAATAAAAATTTAATTTTTTCGAAATATTTTTTTAAATATTATGGTGTGAATTTGAGATAATGTTATAGTTGTGGGTAATATTTATAAATTTTACAAAGTATGCAAGTTGTTGTATTATATTCGATTGGTCGGGGAATATTATTTTTGTCGGGAAATATTCGTACGACGACACAATTATTGGTGGACCCCACAACAGAATTATTATCGGATTGAGAAAACGACAAAAATATTTTATGAAAATAATGGCGGAAGTTTTACCGTTAATACCGTTGAACTACTCGGTAGTAAATGTACAGTAATGCGTGTGGTTGCATAGTAGTATACGGTATTAATTACTGAGGCTTACGTGATAAGTCACTCAGTTTTGTTTTATTGGTATTATTAATTTAATAAAACGGAAAAGCTTTTTATATAAAATAGAATACTTTTATAAAGTTATTCGTTTTATTAGGCTAATAGTAAAATCTTTTTATATAAAACAAAATACTTTTATAAAGTTATCTATTTTATTAGACAATAATTAGAATATATTATATTTTATTATGCATAGTGTTTGCATAGTGTCTGCATAGTATTTGCATAGTAAAATCTTTTATAAAGTTATTCGTTTTATTAGATTATAAATAGAATATATTATATTTTATTTAAAATATTTTGCTTTAAATATGGACTGTCAGATTAAAGTAAATCAATCTAGACCGTTCATGAGTTAGTTACTATGCAGTCCGTTTTTCTATAAATAGAAACTCATTCCTTCATTATTTCTTACGAATTTACTGAAACTCTAGAGAGAGAAAATTATAGAGAGAGAAGAAAATTGTTCTACTACTTCACTACTCCTATATCCATTACTCTTCCTTTCAAGGTAAGGGATATTATTTATTATACTCGTAATGGGTATTATTTCTTTTGTATTCATGAAGAGAACTTCTGTTATTCCATTATTTATTATTCTGTTGGAATAATCTGTATACGCGGGCTACCTTATATATAGTGAAATTCTTCTGTTATTTCATTCTTTATTATTTTGACGGAATATCCTGTCTGTGCGTTTTACGCCGGACTTGGTTCCATTATTTATTATTCTGTCGGAATATCCTGTCTGTGCATTTTACGACGGACCTGGTTTCATTCTTTATTATTCTGTTGGAATATCCTGTTTATGCGTTTTACGCTGGACCTAGTTCCGTTATTAATTATTTTGTTGGAATAACCTACCTATGCGGTCTATCGCATGCATGGTGATTTCTTGTGTTATTCCATTCTTTATTATACTCAGTTGGTTAAAACTTTGACTTCTATACTCCATGAAATTAGTGAAATATCCTTGATATTTGCGCTTCATCCAGTATCTTTACATGGAAATATTCTTCTGAGCATTTTTGAATTTTACTCTACAAAGCAGTATCATGTTGACAATTTAGATGTTATCAGTTCCTAGATAAATTAATTCTTGAACTTGTTTTATTGAATTCTTATATCATTGTCATCATCCTCATGCTTATATTACTTTAAAAATCATCTGTGGCCTGTAGTGCATAGATGGACTTGGTATGATTATGACTAGGGATTATTCGGTATAATCATAACCGTAATGTTACAAATGATGTGGAAAAAGTCCTCGTTGGCCCGTAGTGCATTGATGGACAGTTTTTGGTATTATTATGGCTATGAATTCTCTTTGGCCGTAGTGCAGAGATGAATTATTTTATGGCATAATCTGGACCATTGATGAAAACATGATTATCTTTAGCCGTAGTGCATGGATAATTCGTGGTCGTGATACTAAAGAATATCCTTGGCCGTAGTGCATGGATAATTCATGGTCGTGATACTAAAGAATATCCTTGGCCGTAAAGCAGGGGTGATTCGATGATGTGGATTATTTATTAAGCTGAGTCTCAGTGATAAAAGTCATGAAAAACCTTTTAAATCATAAAAAATAGTAGATTTTATTCTCTACATGACTCTTTTAATGGATTGCTTGATCCGCTGCGGTTAAACTTGATGTCTATTGTATTTTATCAGTTTAACATTGTTGAAAACTAATGATAATTTATTTTGCATTATCTTAGTCATAATATTTCTTACTGGGCTAGTTGAGCTCACCCTTTCTTTCACTGTTCTCTTCAGGAAATGAGAATATAGTTGGGACGAGTCGGGGAACGGAGTGATGGACCAGATGATTGCATTAGTAGTCCTCACTATTCTATGTAATAGTGTGATAATAAATGTAATGAGGACTCCTTTTGAGTTTGTATACTCTCTAGTAGATAATATTTATATTCAAACTCACAGTTTATGTTTTGTCGTATTGTACACGACAATTGTATTATTAAGTTGTATTTGAATTTTGTACCATGTATCTGGCGACTCAAGATGGGTGATGTATACCTTATTTTGGGGGCGTCACAGTTAATCACATGGTTATAATTATAGGTTGACATATAAACTAGTAAGCTAACCGAGTATTATGATATCAATTATGAGTAAGGATAATTGTTGAGATTTAAGGGATAGAGGTGCTATCCGGTTATGTGTTAATAAAGAGAATGGAACTAATTTTTAAGCTAAGTTTATGATAGGAAATTTAATTTGGGTAATGAAGTGTACTGATGTAATATTGACCTAGGCAAATGACCCAATTAAATGGTGCCCAAATGTGTTATCGACCCAATTTAGAATTTAAATGATAAAACACAATCTACTGACACGGTTTGGGAGTCCAGTTTCCAGTAAGCTGTAATGTGACAATAGATTAATTAAGTAATATTAATGTACTCCCTCTAGATAGGCTGAGTAGCCTCAAGCTACCCTGAGAGATTAACCAAAATGCAAGAAAAGATACAATGATTAGACTTTGTATGGTCTGGGAAAGAATGGGTGGAAGCTCTTCACCTAACCACTTCAAACCGTTGGACATAACAAGCTCAAACTGGGCTAGTGCAATTATTGGTACTTGGAGGTGGTTAATATATGTATGAGAATTCCCCTATAAATAGGAGCTCCCAATTTCATTCACAATGTGATATTTATCTACTGAGATCAGTATAGAGAAATATATAGTGAGAGACGAGAGTTAAAAAGTGAGAACCTAATAGGAACTCTGGCCTTTCGGTAAACCAGTGGAGTCCAAAAGTTAGCAAGTAGCCCATACAAGTCCCTTGCTGCAAGAAGGTATACGAATCCCTTGACCTTAATCTTTAATTTCATCTGATATGAGTTAGTTATTTGTAACGACCCCAAAAATTATACAATTCAACTATCGACTTCGGTCATTAATAATCCGGCTAACTTCTGATTTTACATCATTATTCGATGTTACACTTAATAAAATGAGGAATAATTTAAACTTTTCTGTCTTTTTAATTTAATTCCCTAAATTAAAACCTTTATCATATACACATATTTGAATCAAGTTATTTTATGAATCGCTTCATCAAAGTTATTATATAGAATCTTACATTTCAATCCGATAACCTTTACATATCAGATAACTCAAACTTTACAGTTTATTATTCTTACATAATTATTGTGATTTATCAAATACATTTCTCAAGACCTTAATCTTTACCTACCTTTGAACCATACTTAGTTTATTACTCATCTTATCAGAGTTAATAAATAAACTTACATCCAGGTTCAATACCCTTTCATACAATAAACAAAACTTAAATTTTATAACTCGACATTTATTAAATATCATACATTATTTGGAACCTTAAACATGGTTCAAATAATAATTATTCAACCAAAGTGTATAAATCTTCAAGTATCACATTTGATTCATGTCTTTCAAGTAGCACATAACTTTACCTTGAATCTTTAACCTACAAAAGTGGTTATTTGCAAGGTTGAGCTCGACAGCCCAGCAAAATCTAACAGTTTTCATACATCACATAGCACATAATAACATGCTCAAAATATATCTCATAAAAATTGGACTAACATAACATACATGTTGTAGTTCACATAACAAGTACAAAGATTGAGTTCCATACTCAATCAACATTCATTACTCAATAACCGTAGTCATAAATTGACTTTAATGTTTCATACTTTCAACATAAAGATATATTACATCATGTTATTTGCAATAAAGATTTGAAACAATTAATCATCAAGTTCAAATAGTAAATAGGAACTGAGAGACTTGTCTTGATCGTTATTTACCAATAACAGTTTAACAGCTTACAGCTATCTGCACTTCACGTGCCCTACACAATTATATACGCATTCACATTAACTATTAGTCACATAGTAACGCATAGTAGTTGTAATGTAAACTTTACTCTATATCTGATAACCTTTCCTATCATCAATACACAATGTTCAATTTGATTGTGTTAACTTTTGACTTACATCTCACTGTATTACTTCCTTAGGTCATACTCGAAGTTCATCAAGTGTTTAAGTCATGCTAGGACTACTTATTGGTTTTATATTAACCCCATTCAATATCTTATAATATTCATTTCATTTGATTTAAAACACATTTTACGTTCATTAACACTTATCACGGCGTTTCGACGTTCATTCGTCACACGCCCGATTTGTCTCTCTTGTGTGTGCTTAGTATGCTTATAAAACTTGTTTAATATATCATTTATTAATGTTAAGCATCATTATATTTACTAACATTCATGTTTTATACCTTATAACAACATTTTTTATCGTCAAAAGCACCACACTTGCATACGTGCATGCCCGATGCCCTCCGATTGTCCCCGAAAACACATCAGCCTTAAAGATGACCATTTTGACCCATGTTCCCAACCTCAAATCAAAAAACTTAAAGAATGGAAGTTGTAGGTCTATTCTTTCTCGTTTCAGATCTACTTGAATCTCATCAATCGGATTTCGTATGAAAATGTTATGGCTGTTTTACTACAGGAGGTCAAAACAGTCACACCGGACAAACCTAGAGCGCAACTGCACCCAATTAAGCCTTGGGCATAGAGCAGCTGCACCCTAGAGGGCAGCTGCGTCCTAAAAGACTTAGGGCACAACGCAGCTATGCCCGTTAGCATAACCGGGACTTACAGTTTATTGTTCTTGCGATTTTTGACCATTTTCTCCTTCTAATCTTCATAACTTGAGTTATACATATCCAAATTAGTCCGTTTTCGATTCTATGGATTCATAATTCATAGGAATACAAACATACTAGAATTATAATAATTTACAGAAACACTAACTAGCCTAAATCTTGACCCAAAACTCATGTAATACTAAACTTTCATGTTTTAATATGTTTGGCAAATTTATTCACTACGAATTTGGTTCTTAACCAAATTGATTCATTCAACTTGCGTTCTTTTCATTTTTCAACATACTAACAACATCTATTATCAATTTAAGGTTTCCATCATGATTTTATAACTAATATTAGTCTCAAAATTGACTAAAACTTATATATATTTCAACAAAACTCTAATTTCTCATCTTTAATATGTTCTCATGACTTTGATAACCCTAAAACCAATTATAGATTACTCCTAATAGATTATATATATCTAATAACATATATAACCATCACAATCAAAATTTCCAACTTAACATTCATAGAAAACTTACAAAAACCAAGAAAACTCAAGTAAGGGTTTTTACCTTTTAATTTCTTCTTGGACTAGTTAGAAGATAGGAATTGCTTGATTAATCCCCTTCTTCTCCTTTGAATTCTCAAAGTTTCTCTCCAACTTCATAGAGAACTCTCACCCTCTCTCAATTTCTCTCTCCTTCTCTCTTCTCTGTTTTCTTAGACTTAAGGAAAAAGAACGTAAAAATAAAATTGATAAGGAGAAACTGATAAGCAGAGTTACGCACAATAAAACCTTTAGTTTAAAAAAAATATCAAAGAGTCTCATCAATTACAATATCAAAGGTCACTAAGCCATGTTTGACTAGCACCCAAAAACTCTTTTTTAATTTATTTTTATAACTTCCTTACTATATAGTAAATCCTTGTCACACTTTCTTTAATTAAATTATAACCCTTATTTGACAAACCATAATCCCTTTAATTTAATTATTAATTAAATTAGAACATTGCCAATCGTTTAGCGTAACAAAGTATGCACCGATTATAAAATTATATAATTCCTTAATAACTTTCCATCAAATATTTATTTTAAATTCCATAAATATTCTAACTAAAATATTTATTTTATTTGATAAATATTTTAGCTATTTACAAAACTCACAATCGAATTATATTAACATATTACATTTATATGTAACATACATTACTCTCTCATTTTATTAAAACACGTCATAATAAGAATTTTTATTCATTAAATTCTTATTTTAATTACTTTACATTAATTCACTATTTTAATTAAGTGAATTACTCACATTATTTATGAGATTTAATTCATAATAAATTCATTGCCACAAGGCATAATAATCAAATTATATTATTCCATAATATAATTTTAACTTAATTAAATTAACTAATATTATTAAGTTAATTTCCTTTCCATAATAATTTCATTTATTTTTTTCAATAATTAAATTAACCATTACACCTCACTTTCCCAATATATATATATATATATATATATATATATATATATATATATATATATATATATATATATATATATATATATATATATATATTATCTTCTATATTCACACATAATCTCGTCACACCAAATCACTTATATCAAATTATATAAAAAATATGTTTAATTACTCAATCTCAAAACATCTCATAATAAGAATTTTATTTATTAAATTCTTATTTTAATAATTACTAAAAAATCTGGGTTGTCACATCTTTCCCCCTTATAAGGATTCGGTCCTCGGAATTAACGAAACATCCCTTACTTAGTTTTCACCAAATTTCTTTTCAAAATTTATTGTTAAACCACTCAACACATTATCTTAATATAGGTTTTATATTTCCTACTACATTTACTTCTTCAACAAATTCTAGGTTTTATTTCATAACTTTCACTTAAACTCAATTATATGTTGAGTATTACATATTCTTTAACCCATTCATTTCCTTTTCTAAGGATTGTTATCATATATTCAACTCATAAACATTCGGGATATTACAGTTATAATACATGTTGGTTGTGAGAGGATTTTATGTGGGAATCATGGTGGATTCCAGGGTTATAAGGTGACTAATGATGGAGATTGCATGATAATGTTTGCTAAAATATGTAAATCACTTAAAATGAAATGGATAACAAATTTCATAAAGTACCTCACTGATATAAACCTAAAAACAGAGCAGAGACTTTAAATGAACTCATGCTGGTATGTTCATTACTATTCAGATTAATTAATAACAAATATAAATGATAACCTTGTCAATGGATCATGATTTTTGTCATTTGGAATTATCTGTCAATCTGTTGGTCTGAAAGGCCATTAAGTTAATATCTAATTGGAATTTAAAATGTATCACTGTGAACAAATGAACACAAGAATGTTCTAAGTCTAACTTAGTGCTTGTACCAGGTCTGAACACCCTCAAACTAAAATGGTCTTCTTAGACTCAGCTTCCTAATCATCTGAGCCAGTGTCAAGGTCAGTCGTAGAGTGCCAGACCCAAGGTTTGGTCTATATAGGACATCAAGTGTTTAAAGAACTGTTGTAATCTTGATTCCTCAGACCAGAAACCATGTTCAATGTGACACCCCCAAATCTGGGTACTTCATTCCCACAAGACTTGGTGTTCACTTTCCATTCATTCATGTCTAACTACCCATGTAATAACATTTAAACAGTAAATCCTCTAATTAAAAAGGGTTACATAATTAAATTAATACGTCTCCCAGGTTATCTAACCTTTAACATACATCAAGTGCAGAAATTAAAATAATTACATCACATCATTTAAATTAAAGTCTATCATCATGAAAGCCAATAAATTATAAGTCTTCATCACTTGTTCATTTTTCCTTTCCCTTTGCTAGTGGTAGGTTCATCGACCTTCTCAACCTTAGCTGCAATAATTATATATATGCAAGAGTGAGCAAAACAAATGCTCACTTGAAATAGCAATGAATAACAATAGTATAATAATTGCCAATGAATAGGCTCAACAGAACTGAATAATACTTTATCAGTGATAATTATGAACTGAAATCAAAGTGTGAAATAAATCTGAGGGTCACAAGACCGCGAACTATGTCCAAGATTATAAGTAATCTTTCAACTCAAACCTAAACAGTCATAATTATAGGGACTTTTCGTACTTAGGGTGATCAGCCCTTCATACCATGTATCGTGCATAAACATCTAAACGTATCACGTAAATAATTTCCCAATAATAGGGCTGTTCTTCTCAGTTTTAGAGTACAAGTCCGCACTAAAGAAAGTTTGGTTTGGATAAGCTTCAAGGGTAATTTAGAGTTTAACGATCATCAACTAAAGGATTAGTTGAAGCAACCAAGTTCAATATCATTTTGAATGATCAATAACAACATAATATGGAATAGTTAGGAACCATAGGTGAACCAACTATATATCAAAGTCACGCTTATAAATAAATTAGAAAGCATAAGCATTGAGTAATACATTAAACCTTGCTTGAACAATATTAAGCTAAGGCTATAATCTTGTCGAATAAGAGAATTGAATTATTGAACATACATTAATGAATAACAAACTGAGAACGAAACTTAGTCAATATAACAATAAAGATTAGAAACTATGTAAAGAAAATGAGATAGGATAACTCATTTAGAGATTTAAGTTCAAGAACTTGCATTCGTTATAAATAGAATAAAAATGGGAAAATTTACTTAATTATAAACAAGTTAGAATATAAATCAAACAAGGATTAGAGTTCACAACTTGCTTAAACAGAGTTTAGAGTTAAAGAACTTGCTCAAATAAATTTTTGGGGTAAAGAACTTGCTCAAATAAAGTTTAGGGGTAAAGAACTTGCCTCGTGCGTAAGCTATAAATTACAACTCACGTTCACCTACGCATATTATTAAAAACACAACATCTATTAGATATACAAACATCCATTTTCCAAAATAGAACTCACTTTTAGTTAAACTTGTTACTTTAGTACAAGTTTCAATTCACACCATATACACTTCAGAAATCACAAATATTAGAGTTATAACACTTAGTTACCAAGTCTCGTGTTCAACAAATCACAACGTAAAGTTTTAACGACTTACTAACTTTTACAATTTTGGAATTACCACCTACATGATACAAATCTGTTATAGTATCTTTATTACATGTTCATCACATTAATATTTCATTAGACTAGGTTATAAAGGGTTTTTAAGGTCTGCATAACCAACATGCATTACTGCCTCTAATTTGGGTATGGCGCAGCTGCGCCATATTTAAACTTGGAACCAGCGTAGCTGCGCTGCAGTGCAGCTGCGCTGTAGTGCAGCTGCGCTGTAGTGCAGCTGCACTGTTTCTGCCTTTGCCACCAGCGCAGATAGAAACTACGCAAACAGTGCTTTGTTCGGTCCAATTATCACGAATTTCATCCATAAAACAACAAATTATGCATACTCAAATGACATAAAACTCATATAAATATTATTCATCATATATATACAAACTTAGAACAATTAAACAACAACTACAAACAATTTAAATCCTTTGAATTCCATGTTTTTACAAAGAAACTCCATTTTGACATCCTTGACAAAAATTAACACTGAGGTCTCAATACTACACCAAATTAACTCATTCAAATTGTGTTCTCTTTGTTTCTTACTGAATTAACATATTCAAGACTCAATTTACAGATTAGTTAACAAATTGACTACCAATTTTTGTACTTTCACAAGCCATATATATACACACGTTTACTGTAAATGGTTTTTCCTATTTTTGAACGAAATTAGCATACTAAATTCTTATCTAGATGCTAGTTATAATATCATAATTCACTATTAAATATAATCAAACACTTTATATAACAACAATTCACCAAATTTGCATTCATAGAGATTTTTGAAATTCAAGAGCATAGAACTTTCATATACGTAATGTTAAGATTTTGGAAGTTATACCTTCAATGGTTTGGTTAATCCACAAGAATACTTAGTCTTGCTTCCTTCAAACTCAAAATTTCTCTCTTTTCTTTTTCTCATTTCTCTCTATTTCTCTGTAAACTCCCTTCTCTCTTTTCTCAGGCTTAGGCCAATTCCTTTTACGTAAACTATAAAACAGACGCGAAACCCAAACCAAAACGTATAAAATTGTCATCTTATAAAATATAATAATTATGTATCAGTTATTAAAAATTTAATATATTTTTATTATTACTATTTTCTAAAAATTAAATTCAAATTCAAATTCAAATGCCATAAGGCTTTGTTTGACAAAACACTTTTAAAATAAAGATTTAATATCTTTAAGCCTTGTTTGGTAAACCCATTTAAAACTCCTTTAATTTATTTCAATAAATCATTTACACTATAGTTTAATTGCAACAAATTAACTAAATTCTCCACTTAACCAATTACCACAAAATTATAATTTTATTTAATAATTTAACACATCACTTTAATTATTAAATTAAAACAGCAATATAGCAACTCATGTAATCTTTAACAACTCTTTAACTATTAAATTAAATTAGAGTATTATCTCATAAATTTAATTCACAAATATCTACTAACAACAACCACATGAATAAAAAATATTTATTTAATTTAATAAATATTTGAAATTACAAATAAAATTTTGTATTGTTATATCCTTCCCTCCTTACAAGGATTATGTCCCCAGAATCACAACGTAAACACTTCATTTGTCACATTCTTCCCTCCTTATAAGGATTTTGTCCCTAGAATTGAAGACACAGACTAAACAAACAACTCAGGTTCATCATTTCATCTTTGAGTTCCCACGTAGCCTCTTCGATATTGTGGTTCCTCCATATCACATTCACAGAAGGTATCACCTTATTCCTGAGGACTTATTCTTTTCTGTCAACTATATGGATAGGAACCTCTGTAACGACCACGAATTTGAACCTCCTTATTAATTAAATATGTGATTTAATTTTTATGAGTTAGCTTTGTGAGTTATTTAAAACTTTATGTGGTTATGTGAATCTATGAAATGATTAAAGGGAGTCGCTAATAGTTATTTAAATTAGTGGACTAACCCTAAGAGTTTGATATCAAAGAATTGATAAGATTATTAATGATTAAATATTCAATTTATTTGAATATAGTGGCGAGACTTGAACATATTGAGTTATGTCAATCGTGGGTATATCACCATTGTAGAAGTTAAATCATTCCATATGAAACGTATGTGGTGATAGGAATTAGAACTAATTTGAAGCTAACCTATTTTGGCACTGCCAGGGACCGGCGCAGCTGCGCCCTCCCAATAGTACAAAATGGCGCAGCGGCGCCAGTGTCCAAACTTAGAAAATTAGTTCTGCTATAGAAAATGAATTGGAACATTAGTATAATGTGTGACATGGTTAGAATCATATAATAAGAATACATTCTAATGATATGAAGTATCAAGTAGTGCAATAAAATCATAAGTAATTGTTAAAAAGATATAATTAAATATCTGTGTATTCCAAAAATTGGAAGAGATGTTATGTGTGCACTCTGAATGTATAATACTAAATAATGTTATAATATGGCTTTGTGAGTAGTAGAGATAATTATAGAATTACCCGGACAATAATACTTAACTGCATTATTTTATTGCGTGTATTTAATGTACATGGGTTATATAATATGAGTACATAAATAATTCCCAAATTTCCTTTTATTGTAGCATTTACACATTTATATTACATTATAGGAATTATAGTGTCCAAACAAAGCCTTAATCAAGCTAGTTGCTGAGATTTCTTTATTTGTCCCAAAATGAGTGTCACCATAGTACATGAACAGTGGACAAAGCTAGTTTACGTAACTTGCATTTGGCTAAACATAGGAAATGATTTCTAGGCCAATGGCTGATGGGTGGGTTGCTTAACCACTCTTTAATAACCATTGTTTTTCTCCATTACACCTTGAATTCAACCTTAGTGCAATGTGAATATCTAGTCCAAAGTTCTTCTATAAATAGTAGGACAATTTTTAGTTTTTGGTTGTTTGTTAAGTCTGATATTGGAGGTTCTAAGTTGCTGAACAATTGTAAGAGTGTACTTAGTGTGTGAGGAGTTCATTTCAAGCCTAACAAGGTATAAATCTTAACTTGTGTTCTTGATATGGGTTTTGTCAATTTATTGAAATTCTTGAAATTACTTGAGATACTTTGTCAATCAATGTGAATTAACATGCCATGATATGTTTCTTAAGTATGTTACACATTTAAACTCTTAAATGGTAGGTTGTAGCATGTTTAAAACTGAAATAAACCAAGGTGGCTAAGGCTCTGCAGAATAGAGCAGGTCACTGCCTTTGGTGCAGTCATGGTGCAGCTGCACCCTATTTGTACTAGGGTGCAGCGCAGCTGCGCCGTACCTCAGTTTTAGTTGATGGTGTTGTTTATGCTATGTGCTGAGAAATTAGTGTTATATTTTACATACATATATACCTGAAAAGTTGTATAGCATGAGATATAAGGTTGTCTTATGTAGTACGAAGTGATCAACACGTTTTAGTAAGAAATTTATAATGAAAACTTAAGTTTAGAAAATGAACTTTGAAGTAATATATGTTTTACAAATTCTGAACTTATGAGACCACATACATGACTGATGTGGAACCTAAGTGAGCATGATATATGATGTATAGTGTATTTACCATGATTTAAACTTGTTAGCTTTGTGTTAGAGAATGATTTTTAAAGGAAAAGTTTGTTATGTTAAAGTAATACACATGAATACTACGTGATGTAGGTTTTGGTGTTTAAAGATGTTAAACATAACTTAATCACACATGATATGAGTTCTAAAGTTATCTTGTATGAGTATATTACATCATTCGTGCTAAAATGATTTCAAAGACAATCTTGGACGTATTTTCAACGTAAGTGCATATTACGTGAGTACTTAGCTACTAAAGTAGTAAGATGTCATGTTATAGCTATATTACTCCTAAACATGATTCATATGTATTAAACTTGATGATTACAGGCTTTTTGTGTTTTAATGACATATAATGTGTAAGTTAAACTTGATGTAATGAGCTAAAGTAGGATCATGTATTATTTGTGAAACTCTAGCATGTATGTATGTTAAATGGTACGTGTGATTAGTGTGTTAAAGTTGAACTGAAGTCAGGAGAGCACAGCTCAAACCTGGTCTGGCCAGGGGCCAGCGCAGCTGCGCCGTCCCTAGGCCTAGACCAGGCGCAGCTGCGCCTGCCTGCAGTCACAAATAGATTCTGTTTTTGATTCTGACTTGCTTATATGATTACTTACTTTATAAGGTGTGACCCATATGTCATATAATGTGTTGAGAAGCATGCTATGTGATGACTTGTTTCTTTTAAGTGTGGACTCATCTTAGTTTACATGTACTAATTGAAAGACCGTCTTGATAACGTTAGGTCATTTCAACGCAAGTAATTAAAGCTAGTATTATCTTGTAGCTGAGCAAACAGGCAAGTATCTAAACCTTACGCACTACCTTTATTTGGTGCAAATAGGTATATGTTTATGCAAGTTCCTTGAACCCTACTTTTGTTAAGCAAGTTTCTCTAAACTTACCCTAAATTATATTGAGAAAGTATCCAAATTTATTATGTTGCAAGTTTCCTAACTTTCACAACTTTGAGTTTGTGAAAGTTTTCCTATCCTTCTCATATTGCATTGAGCAGGATATTGTTGAATTGAAAGTTATTCATTTAAGCTTGAATCTTATTTCCAAGCATGCTATCAAGTGGTTTAATTTCGCTACAATTATTCCACATCGACATTATTGATATTCGCACTTAGTGCACTTGAGTTCGTACAGTCTTGCACTTGTACATCATTTAAAGTTCAAAAATTATTGAACTGTAGTAAATAGAGTCTGAACCTTTGTCCGGTCAGACAAGCCTATGAAGTTTTATAAAAGCTATCCAAACCAATTGATGGTAAGGATTCTTAGACTGAAAGAACACCCACTACTACAAAATACCAAATAGACAACACTTAAACCACAACATTTTTTATAAAAACGTTGTGATTTTTTTTTACAACGTTTTTAAAAAAAACGTTGTAGATATATATGCAAAAATGTTATCTATTTAAAAGGTCATTTTTTTGATGTTAACTAGATAACGTTTTTTTTAAAACGTTGTGTATAAAGAAAACACGGAGCTTTAAAAAATCTCGCTAAAGTGAAAACTTAAATAATAAGTATCACTCTTATTAGTATTTTGCCCTAGCCCGCTCCCAGTCTCCAGGCCAGATTTGAAATTTCTCAGCCTTAACCAGAGGATTCTCCCTCGCGATTGCCTTTCTCCCTGCCGTCTTGAAATCAAAGGCGCAGCCGTGCTGTTCTGGGTACCTGTGAGTCCCACAAAATGTCGTCCCACACCTGCACATGAAACCCATCAGCCCGACCCTCTTCCGGCACGCTGAGCACCGGTTCGGTCGGACCACCTGCTCTACAGCCGTCTCTATCGTACAAACCAACCGATTGAGAGAAGTTTCTGACAAGGACACCGCCGATGAGGACGGCAAAACCACCGCCGGAGTTAGAGACAATTAGGTCAGCTCTTTGTTAATCATATAATTTCTTCGTATGTGTCGATTCTGTTCAATTTCAAATGGTTGAGGTTTGTGATTGATAATATTAATTCTCCCGTTTGCTGATATTCTAGTTAGTTCTTTCTGGATTTTGTGCTTTCGTTTTAAGAAGAGCTGATGCTGCTAGATAAACTGGAATTTTGGAAATTTTAGGTCATTGATGATTGGGGTAAAGCCAGCATTTTATTTTTCTGTCAATTCATTGCAACTTTTGATGTGTGATTTTATTTTCTTACACTATTAATTCAGTATTCATTTTATTATTTGATATAAATTTCCTCTAATACTTAGTTGTGTGCTTCGAATTCTGCTTCTCAGGTTATTTTGATGTCACTTGATTAAGTACATGAATTTCTCTGAAAAGATGAGATACACAATGGGTTCATGTCAATATTGCAGATATCAAGGTTGTGAGCCTCTAGTTTTGTCATGTCCCAGTTGTTCTGGTACTTTTGACTGCTCAACTGTGTTCAGTTCCAACTGTAATATGTGAATATATTGATTATTAATTTGAATAGATGTTTTGATACTGATGCCACTTCCACATGAATCTCATAATAATATATATTCTCTGATAACATAGGGCCAGGATTTATACAAGTCTAAATAAGTTAGAGATAAGCAAATAGTGCGCATACTTAGGAAGGTACGGTTATCTTCTTTGTCATTCTTTGTATTTTTTATTCATTTGTATGCTGAAACAATATAAGCCACATACAACTGATCTTAGTTCATGAATTTGATTAAATGACAGGCTCCAACCATTGCAACAGCAGCTTATTTGAGGATGGCAGGAAGACCTCATGTTCTTCCTTCTAGTAGTCTGTCTTATTCATAGAACTTCTTATCCATGCTAGATTCGTTGTATGTTCTTATGTCACCGAGGCAAATGAAGATGTTACTGAGTTCTCTAGTATGTCTACTACTTTTGAAGGAGTTTACATATTTAAGCTAACAGAAGTTACCTTAATTCTATATATATGTATATCCTCCCCTGTTATAAAATACTATAAACATATAAGCAGTTGTGGCATGTATATCAATTTTGTTACTCTTGTAATGTGTTGAAACTGCATTGCTTTCATTCAGGGTGTAGAGATATGTTTGGAAAGACCTTGGAGGAGGGAAACTATGCACAATCTTGTGAAAGAAGCCACTGGAATTGATTTCACCGAGTTGGGCAGTGATCTTAAAGAGGCTAAAGAAGTTACTCTTAGGCCACTAGAACCTGTATTTTTGTTCTTGTAGTTTATTTTTGATCAGATAAATGGTTTGCTATTCTGCCTTGTAGCTTTTTCATGTGGTTTCTCCTTTTATTTTAGTCATCCTCTACATGGTTTACTATCCTTTTATTTGTAACTTCTGCACGAAAGGTAAATTCTGACAGTGGTTTCTCCTTTTATTCTAGTTACTCATTGGAGTTGACAGTGGTTTAATGTTAATGACACTGTATATTCCTGTTGCAATAATATTAGATCTATCAGTTTTCTTATTTTGTTTCAACTTTTTCTTCATTGATGCAAATGTGTCTGTGTCCTGAAGTCCTATGCTTACACAGGTCAAGTGGCAATTTGAGGGAGGTTGATTTGATCAATGAGACACCCATAGCACAAAACGAAAGAATCCTTTCAAGGATGGCTGCCCTTTCTAAAACAGGTATGTGCAAGCTCTAAAATTTAGAACACCTTTAAAGGATTGGTAGGAGCAGGACTGTTGAAGGAGATAGCTGTGGCAGCTTTAATGTCTATAGCTATTGGCAGCTTTAATGGCAGCTTTAATGTCTATAGCTATATAAATGCTTTTTGCTGATGTTATCTAAGAGCCATATAATGTCTATAGCTATTAGCTGCTGGTCCCCAGGAAATGAATGTTCATAGCTTTTGACATTTTGGTGATTTCATATAATTTGTATAACAGGGGATTCAATCTGCTAATCACACAAGCTTCGCTAGTATTGCTAATTAAATACTCCATTTGTCCAGAAAAATGATGTCTAGAGCCACAAAACTGAATGTGTACGCGTCCTCAGTGATTTCTGACTTGAGGGTTCATAAAACTCTTCCAGTGTAGCATTTGTATTTTTTAATTTATGTTATTTCATAATCAATGCTTGAGAAATTTGAAACTGTAAACAAATGGTATTATTGGGATGTATTTTGAATGGTTGATACATTTTGGTTTTAAATTTAAATGAGAATTTAGACCTTTTAGCTATATATCATGGCATTGCAGGTGAATTGGTAATATAGGTGAACCACAATATTAATCTACAACATTTTAAAAATGTTGTATAAATTGGTTAAAAACGTTGTCTCATATACTAAACTACAACGTTTTTATTCAGAAAACGTTGTGGAATCATACCTACTAAAACGTTTTTAAGCATCTGCTAATTTTTGAAAAATAAATCTACAACGTTTTTTCCTTAAAAAACGTTGTTTATTGTGCTTAACTACAACGTTTGTAAAACGTTGTGTAAGGGTTTCAAATAGATGACACCCTTAACTACGACGTTTTCCTGACTAAAACCACAACGTTTTTTTCGCGTTGTCTATTTACTGTTTTCTAGTAGTGACCCCTCTCATGATAGGGGAGTACCCCAGGTATCTAATATAAGATACAACAGAGCAGATTTAAATGTTATGCATATACATAGGGTACGCGAGGCTGATCCCCTCAAGTACTTAATCTATAGCCAGTAACTAAAGGGTCAATTAGCTATTGATTCCATTAGAGTGTTATAGTTCAAAGTCTATTTGACTAGCAGTTATTCTAAAAGCAATCATTATCTTTGCTTGCGATATTCATATTGTCGAATCCGTCAGATATTCATATTGTTGAATCCATTTCCAGATATTTTTCTATTCATCATGATATATCCTTATTGTTGTATTTAAACTTGTGGAGCAAACTTGTTGCTCATCCTTGCTATATCATTAATTATATTGCAGCTAAGCCCGAGACCTCAGGAAAGGACAAGGGTAAAGGAAAGATGTAGAATTGTTGTCAGAAGCATAATTTATTTTGTGCTTAGTTTAAATTACTGTTATGTAATATGAACCCTAATTACTATTATTGGGTATGTTTGTAAGACTTTATTAAGGTTATCGAATCTTGGGACTAGTAACACGTTTTGAATGAACGACGTACGTTTATTATTTTTTCGCATTTTAGTTATCGTATGTTGTTTAGAGGTGGATGTTTGTATTTTATCGTGATGACCGAACCGGGGTCAGAGGACCCGGATTCGGGTGCGTCACAGGTTGGCATCAAAGCCGTAGGTTATAAACGTTAGGAATGCGAAACCTAAGTTATAACCTTAGTAGAAAACTCAAGTAGAGTATATGAGTGATGGGATGAAGGAAATCCATTGAGTTTTATTGTGATATTGAAGTGGTTTATTTAAATCAAAAATGATTGATAGACGTCTTAAACTTCTTAATGCTAACATGGATAACATATCACATAAAGCCTAATTATTTCTTCCTTTCCTCAAATCATGCCGCCTAGGAGACTTCAGTGGAATCAGAGGGGGGAAGGATCCCTTAACAATGTTGGAGGGGAAAATGTTGATCCAATGCAGAACTTCGTTAACCTGTTAACTGAGGCAATGCAAAACAGACCCCCGCCAGCAGTAGGGCAGCCAGGACAACACTTGGCTAGCTTTAAGGACTTTAAATTGGTAGGACCACCAGATTTCCGATGAACCTTGGATCCAATTGAAGCCCAAACCTGGATAGAAGAGATAGAGAAGGTGTTTGAGGTCGCATGAGTGGCCGAAGCACAGAAGACGAGTTTTGCCACTTTCATGATGTAAGACCCCGTATTTTATGAAATAAAAGTATTCAATTTTTCATATAATTACTATTCAGTAAATGGTTAAATTGATAAAAGTTAAAGTTCAGGTTGATATATGAATTTTTTTTCAAAATACGCAAGTGGTTATAAATTATTCATTGTTGTCGGGGAATATTCGTTTGGTCGTGGAATATTCTTGCTGTCGGAGAATATTCGTACGACGGCGCAGTCTTGTGTGGGCCCCATAACGCAAAGCGATTGGATGAAGAAAACGACAAAATTGAGTTTTTATAAATAACGGCATAGTTGTTACCGTTAACACTGTTGGAATACCTGGTGGTTAAAATACAGTAATACGCGTAGTTGCACAGTAGCACACGGTATTGCACAGTAATTTTTTCAATTATTGATTCTTATGTAAGAAGACACTACTGAATAATTGTCACAGTAATTACTGTTTAATATTTTATTTTATTGATTCAATAATTGCTGCGTTGATATTTTATATTATTGTTGTTTCAATAATTGTTGCTGCACAGTATTTCCCATTATCAGATCAATAATTCATATTATTTAAATAATATTATTAGATAGCATTATTGGCAATGTCTAGAAAGTTATGTCTAAGGAGAGGTTTGGTCATCTAATTGCGCGCTAGTAAGAAAAAATTCTTATTGGAAAGCCCCCTCTTTCCTGGGAACGGCCTGGTTGTCATAAATGTGATTCTGTAATATTATTTGTGAATAATTAATTATTGATTCATATGATAAAGAAATATTTATTTTATGTGGATATAAATGAGGGATATATTTTTGTGGTTAAAAATGACGGAGTTAATGTTGAGGTGTTTTATCTGTATTTTTGTCGGAACGGAGGTATTGAAAATCAAATTAAGGTTTTTGAGATATTTTGCGAGGGTTATAATTTTTAATCCGACCGTTGGATCGTGGTAATATTTGGATATGTTATACATGTATAAGTTGAGTATATGTCCACAAATTTTGAACCGTTAAAAATAAACGTATGATTTGTTATGAATTTTACGAGATGACTGGTTCAGAAATTGTTGAATTTTCGGAGTTAATAATTTTGGTGGAAAATTCTAGAATTGGTGGGTCCCACTCTTGGTTGGTGAAAAAATGTGCTGAGATTTTTATTCAAATATGGTGGGTGGGAATAGTAGCAGGTAAAGCCATCAGGTTGCAGGTTAAATCTGCTTCGGCGTGCTAATATTTTCCTATAAATAGAGAGCTAAGTTAGAATTAAAAAACACACCAGAATTTATAAGTTTTCTCTCTTTCTCTATCTAGATTATTGAGTATATTTTGTTTGTATTTAGATACTCTGTGAGTTTCTATTCATCAGTGCAAGTTTCCTTCAGCCTTATACCGATCAGAAGTACTGCTCTTTTGAGGTAAGGGCTAGTAAGGGATTTTAAGGGTTGTTATGTTTTTCAGTTTCGTAATTTTTCTGACCTTCAAAAATTCTGGAAAAATTTGAAATGATATTTTGATAAGTTTTCTTGATTGTGTCCAAAAATGGTGATTTTTGGATGTATAGATTAAGAGTTATGAATTTTATGAGAAAAGACTATTTTAAAAATCACCGCTTATAACTCCTTGTGGTTAACTCCAAAATTAATGAAATTTTTATTGGGAGTACATGAATATGATAGGAGTATACTCTGTGAATTTCAGAATTTTTAGATAAAAGTATAATTATTGATAAATATCTAAATATTCGGCTATTTTGGCCATATAAAAAATAGTAAATGACTTTTAAAAATTCTGAGAAATATATATGTTCACTATGGGACTATATTATGCTAAATCCCAGAAAAGAAATATTTTTGGAACTGATTTGGTATTTTTTCAGGAAAATAGTCTAGTTATGAGTAAATGAATTAAATATGTTTTGTGAAGTAAGAAAATTAGAAAATAGGATTTTATGGCTTGAGAATCCTATATGAGGTATATGCAGATTTTTGATGAGGACTTTTGGTTATTGGTGATGAAATTTATGAGTTTGACATTTTAGGATGATTAAATGCATTATTTAGTAAAGTGTAAATAATTAAAATAAATTATTTATAAGCTTAAGAAATATTATTCTTTCAAAATCATTATACCAAAATATTGGTATGTATTTTATTGTGGAATTTCTACCTTTTTTGTCGAGTTACTATTCACGAGTTACTATTCATGAGTTACTATTCATGAGTTACTATTCACGAGTTACTATTCACGAAAAAATTGGTTTCTTTTTCTAACCAAATTATAGTTGATTTACGAATATTACTCTTGAGATTAAAACTATATGTTGATCATATTATTTTTATTATTATATATAACATTTTTATAACTCTAATGATGATATTTCTCTTTGACTTGAGTGTAAAGATGAGTAGATTTTTGGTATGATCATGACTATGGGTTCTCTTTGGCCAGTAGTGCAAAGTTGAATTGTTGATTGGTATGATCATGACCATTGAATTTATAAGTGAATATCTTTAGCTTAAGTGCAAAGGTGAATTGATCAACATGGTTATAATTATTGTTTATATAAATTCTGAAATGATTATATATTTCTTTGAGATATTAATATATTTGGCATGTAGTGCAAATATGAACTGTTGATGCATATATTTGGCCGTAGTGCAAATATGAACTTTTGAGGAATATCTTTGGCTTGTAGTGCAAAGATGAATTATTGATGAATATCTTTGGCCTGTAGTGCAAAGATGAATTGTTGATGAATATCTTTGGCCCGTAGTGCAAAGATGGCATGTTGTTGAATATCTTTGACCAGTAGTACAAAGATGAACAGATGTTGAGATGAACATGACCAACTGGTGATACAAATGAATATCTTTGGCCGTAGTGCAAAGATGAAGTTATTAGTATGATTATGAACAGGAAATGTGATTTGGTGTAACCATGATCTTTGATGTTTCAGGTAAAGATAGGTGATGAAAATTATCTTCGTCCTGGATGAGAAGAGGAATTTAGAACTACAGTTATGATTATGAGTTATTCATATGATTGTGGACCAGAATTGTTGATTGATGTTACAGGGATAAAATATTATTGGTAGATTTTTAACATGGAGAAGATAATAGACTTTATAGTCTATTTGACTCTTCTAATGGATTGCTCGTTCCGCTGCAACTATGGTTGAAATTTTTATCATTTACCATATGTTCTAAATCTCTGATTTATTATTGATGAAGGCTATTGATAATTTAATTATCTTTAGTCATGATATTCTTTACTGAGCTAGTTGTGCTCACCCTTTTGCTTCACAATTCCTTTCAGGTAATAAGAGTGTAGCTGGGTCGAGCGAGGGTAACGGGGAAATAGAACGATGGTCTCTAGCTGTGGATGTTCTCCCAAAGCAGTATAAAAAAGTTCATTTAGTAGTTTTATTTGGTGAATCCAATAGGGTAAGGTGTACCCAACGTTGGAAGGGTGTTTTGCCACTATCATACAAGATGTCTAACGACATACAACCTCGTGTCATCATAAGACAGAGATGTTCTCATCCACTTGCGGAGTATATATACGAGTACTACCTATATAATCTTAGTGTTTGTTTAAAGTATAATTCTCAATTAGAGACAGTAGAGATAATGATATGTCAAGAGAAGACTCACCATTGGGAAGAATATGATAGTAATCTTCTCGTTTTTCTTTGGGGTCTATTGGGTCAACCAAGGATAATTCTGTGGCCATATGATATCTATCATAACCTAGACGCATGGCCTCCCATGTACGAAGGTTTCCTTGAGCACTTCCCAAAGATTCTAATTTCTAAAACAGTTTTTAACTATACCTTTATGTAAGGTGTCATTGTGAGGTGATGTCCACGGTTGGAACATGAGTCACATTTGGTAAATATGTGTATCCAAACTCATAGCATATGTGTTGTGGTATTTTGCACGACAATTGTTGTAATAAAGTTGTAGTTGTTTTCTGTACCATGTATTTGGCGACTCAGAATAGGTTGGATGGAATGGACCTATTTTGGGGTCGTCACATTTGGTATCAGAGCTTAGGGATATGGTCTCTGGCGGAGATCGGGAAATAGAACTAGGAGGGAAGAGATAAGTAAATCATTCGCTAGTGTCTCCTACCTAAGCTTATTTATTGGTCAGTCATAATATCGGGATATTATGTGATATGTTAATTTGTTAAATTAACCCTTATTTGGAAGCTGTATTCTAGAATGATATTTAAAATACAGGAGATGAGCAATAGAGAAATTATGATGACAGGGAAGAGGGAATCTGAAATGAAAGGAAGGTATTCTCAACTCTTTGAAAAACCAGGTACGTAAATTTCGAGGACGAAATTTTATAAGGAGGGGAGATTATAAGACTCCGAATTTTATGAAATAAAAGTATTCAATTTTTCTTATAATTACTATTCAGTAAATGGTTAAATTGATAAAAGTTAAAGTTCAGGGTGATATATGAATTTTTTTTTCAAAATACGCAAGTGGTTATAAAATATTCATTGTTGTCGGGGAATATTCGTTTGGTCGTGGAATATTCTTGCTGTCGGAGAATATTCGTACGACGGCGCAGTCTTGTGTGGGCCCCATAACAGAAAGCGATTGGATGAAGAAAATGACAAAATTGAGTTTTTATAAATAACGGCGTAGTTGTTACCGTTAACACTGTTGGAATACCTGGTGGTTAAAATACAGTAATACGCGTACTTGCACAGTAGCACACGGTATTGCACATTATTTTTTTCAATTATTAATTCTTATGTAAGAAGGCACTATTGAATAATTGTCACAGTAATTACTGTTCAATATTTTATTTTATTGATTCAATAATTGCTGCGTTGATATTTTATATTATTGTTGTTTCAATAATTGTTGCTGCACAGTATTTTCCATTATCAGATCAATAATTCATATTATTTAAATAATATTATTAGATAGCATTATTGGCAATGTCTAGAAAGTTATGTCTAATGAGAAGTTTGGTCATCTAATTGCGCGCTAGTAAGAAAAAATTCTTATTGGAAAGCCCCCTCTTTCTTGGGAACGGCCTGGTTGTCATAAATGTGATTCTGTAATATTATTTGTGAATAATTAATTATTGATTCATATGATAAGGAAATATTTATTTTATGTGGATATAAATGAGGGATATATTTTTGTGGTTAAAAATGAAGGAGTTAATGTTGAGGTTTTTGTCAGTATTTTGTCGGAATGAAGGTATTAAAAATCAGGATTTTTGAGATAGTTTGCGGGGGTTATAATTTTTAATCCGACCGTTGGATCGTGGTAATTTTTGGATATGTTATACATATATAAGTTGAGTATATGTCCACAAATTTTGAACCGTTAAAAATGAACGTATGATTTATTACGAATTTTACAAGATGACTGGTTCAGAAATTGTTGAATTTTCGGAGTTTATCATTTTGGTGGAAAATTCTAGAATTGGTGGGCCCCACTTGTGGTTGGTGAAGAAATGTGCTGAATTATATTTCAAATGTGGTGGGTGGGAATATGATAGGAGTATACTCTGTGAATTTCAGAATTTTTAGATAAAAGTATAATTTTTGATAAATGTCTAAATATTCGGCTATTTTGGCCATATGAAAAATAGTAAATGACTTTTAAAAATTCTGAGAAAAATATATGTTCACTATGGGACTATATTATGCTAAATCCCAGAAAAAAAATATTTTTAGAACTGATTTGGTATTTTTTCATGAAAATGGTCTAGTTATGAGTAAATAAATTAAATATGTTTTGTGAAGTAAGAAAATTAGAAAATAGGATTTTATGGCTTGAGAATCCTATATGAGGTATATGCAGATTTTTGATGAGGATTTTTTGGTTATTGGTGATGAAATCTTATGAGTTTGGCATTTTAGGATGATTAAATGCATTATTTAGTAAAGTGTAAACAATTAAAATAAATTGTTTATAAGCTTAAGAAATATTATTCTTTCAAAATCATTATACCGAAATATTGGTATGTATTTTATTGTGGAATTTCTATCTTTTTGTGTCGAGTTACTATTCACGAGTTACTATTCATGAGTTAGTATTCACGAGTTACTATTCACGAAAAAATTAGTTTCTTTTTCTAACCAAATTATAGTTGATTTACGAATATTACTCTTGAGATTAAAACTATATGTTGATTATATTATTTTTATTATTATATATAATATTTTTATAACCCTAATGATGATATTTCTCTTTGACTTGAGTGTAAAGATGAGTAGATTTTTGGTATGATCATGACTATGGGTTCTCTTTGGCCAGTAGTGCAAAGTTGAATTGTTGATTGGTATGATCATGACCATTGAATTTATAAGTGAATATCTTTAGCTTAAGTGCAAAGGTGAATTGATCAACATGGTTATAATTATTGTTTATATAAATTCTGAAATGATTATATATTTCTTTGAGATATTAATATATTTGGCATGTAGTGCAAATATGAACTGTTGATGAATATATTTGGCCGTAGTGCAAATATGAACTTTTGAGGAATATCTTTGGCCTGTAGTGCAAAGATAAATTATTGATGAATATCTTTGGCCTGTAGTGCAAAGATGAATTGTTGATGAATATATTTGGCCCGTAGTGCAAAGATGGCATGTTGTTGAATATCTTTGACCAGTAGTACAAAGATGAACAGATGTTGAGATGAACATGACCAAATGGTGATACAAATGAATATCTTTGGTCGTAGTGCAAAGATGAAGTTATTAGTATGATTATGAACAGGAAATGTGATTTGGTGTAACCATGATCTTTGATGTTTCAGGTAAAGATAGGTGATGAAAATTATCTTCGTCCTGGATGAGAAGAGGAATTTAGAACTACAGTTATGATTATGAGTTATTCATATGATTGTGGACCAGAATTGTTGATTGATGTTACAGGGATAAAACATTGTTGGTGGATTTTTAACATGGAGAAGATAATAGACTTTATAGTCTATTTGACTCTTCTAATGGATTGCTCGTTCCCCTGCAACTATGGTTGAAATTTTTATCATTTACCATATGTTCTAAATCTCTGATTTATTATTGATGAAGGCTATTGATAATTTAATTATCTTTAGCCATGATATTCTTTACTGAGCTAGTTGTGCTCACCCTTTTGCTTCACAATTCCTTTCAGGTAATAAGAGTGTAGCTGGGTCGAGCGAGGGTAACGGGGAAATAGAACGATGGTCTCTAGCTGTGGATGTTCTCCCGAAGCAATATAGAAAAGTTCATTTAGTAGTTTTATTTGGTGAATCCAATAGGGTAAGGTGTACCCAACGTTGGAAGGGTGTTTTGCCACTATCATACAAGATGTCTAACGACATACAACCTCGTGTCATCATAAGACAGAGATGTGCTCATCCACTTGCGGAGTATATATACGAGTACTACCTATATAATCTTGGTGTTTGTTTGAAGTATAATTCTCAATTAGAGACAGTAGAGATAATGATATGTCAAGAGAAGACTCACCATTGGGAAGAATATGATAGTAATCTTCTCGTTTTTCTTTGGGGTCTATTGGGTCAACCAAGGATAATTCTGTGGCCATATTATATCTATCATAACCTAGACGCATGGCCTCCCATGTACGAAGGTTTCCTTGAGCACTTCCCAAAGATTCTAATTTCTAAAACAATTTTTAACTATACCTTTATGTAAGGTGTCATTGTGAGGTGATGTCCACGGTTGGAACATGAGTCACATTTGGTATATATTTGTATCCAAACTCACAGCATATGTGTTGTTGTATTTTGCACGACAATTGTTGTAATAAAGTTGTAGTTGTTTTCTGTACCATGTATTTGGCGACTCAGAATAGGTTGGATGGATTGGACCTATTTTGGGGTCGTCACACATGATGAAGGGCGAAGCTAATTATTGGTGGAAGGCCAATAAGGGATGAGCAGACGAAGGAGTTATTCCTTGGGACAGATTTAAGGAGCTATTCTTTGAGAATTACTTCTCAGAGAATACGTAGTAGGATATGGAAGTTAAGTTTCTAGAACTGAAGCAAGGTAGTATGTCTGTCGCAGAGTACGCGACAAAATTTAACTAGTTAGCCCAATTCGCGTCACATCAGGTTGACACGGAGGCCAGGAAGGCAAGGAGGTTCGAATTAGGACTGAAACCATGGGTGCAGAAAGCAATGACTGTTTTAAAGATTAAGATTTACTCTGATCTTTTGGAAATGGCTATTATCGCCGAAGGAGGCAATGAAGCCATCGCTCGATTCAAACAAGAAAAGAAGGCAAGTCAAGAAGGACAGAAAGGGGGAAGCAGCGGAGGAAGCAACCCAAATAAGAGTAAATGGACAGAGAGCCAATCTTCTGGAGGTAATAAGTCTAGGGGAGAAGCTAAGAAAAGTATGAGGTGCAATAACTGTGGGAGGAATCACTCGGGGGAGTGTATGAAGGGGAAGAGTGTCTGTTATCGTTGCGGACAACCGGGGCACATGGCTCCTCAATGTTCGAATAAGCCGAAGGGAGGATGTTTCTCGTGTGGCGCCACAGACCATCAAATCAAAGACTACTCGAAGAAAAAGGGCGATACAGCTAGCGGCAGACCAACTGCACGAACGTTCAATATGACCGTATAGGATGCGGTGGAGTCTAAGGACGTGGTGTCAGGTATCATTCCGATCAATGATATAGATGCATACATATTATTTGATTCGGGTGCTACCTGCTCTTTTATTTTCGAAGAATTTGCTAAATGGTTAGACTTACCCCGTGAGAGATTAGAATACCCTATGAACGTAGAAGTAGCGAACAAGGAAATTATTCCCGTAGAATACATTCATAGGAATTGTTATGCCGAATTATGAGGATTTAAGCTCAAAATGGATTTGATACCAATTCGTTTGGGGGAGTTCAATATATTCCTTGGGATGGATTGGTTATCAGTTCACGGAGCAGTGATAGACTGTAAAAAGAAGCGTGTACACCTTAAGACTCTGAATAAGTCAAAGGTGGTATTTTATGGTAGTAAGTCACTGAGACAATCTCATTGTCTGACGATGGTGCAAGCGCAGAGATTGCATAGGAAGGGTTGTATAGGTTATTTGGCTCATGTGGTTGATACTCGACGAGTCGAGGGTGAACTGAGTCAGATACCTATTGTAAGGGATTTCGTTGATGTCTTCCCATACGAGATTCCGGGATTGCCACTGGATAGAGAGATTGAGTTTGTTATTGATTTGGCACAGGGGACAACACTGGTATACAAAGCGCTGTATCGTATGGCACCAGTAGAGATGAAAGAACTAATGGCTCAATTACAAGAGTTGTTAGATAAGGGATACATTCGACCGAGCGTATCACCGTGGGGAGCACCAGTCTTATTCGTAAAGAAGAAAGATAGGTCGCTAAGACTTTGTATCGACAACCGAGAGTTAAACAAATTCAGAATTAAGAACAAGTACCCGTTGCCCCGGATAGACAATTTGTTTGATCAGTTGAAGGGGGCAAAGTACTTTTTGAAGATTAACTTAAGAACAAGTTATCACCAACTGAAAGTGAGGCCAGAGGACATTCCAAAGACGACATTCAGAACTCGGTATGGACACTTTGAGTTTCTGGTTATGTCATTTGGATTGACGAATGTGCCAGCAGCATTTATGGATTTAATGAATAGAGTGTTAAACAGTATTTAGATAAGTTTGTTGTCGTATTCATCGATGACATTCTAGTGTATTCAGAGACGGAGGAAGAACACGCCGAGCATCTTCGGATAGTGTTGGAGACATTAAGGAGGGAGAAGCTGTATGCAAAATTCTCCAAGTATGAGTTTTGGTTACAGAGAGTGTAATTTTTAGGGCACGTTATCGACAAAAATTTTGTTTCGGTGGATCCAACGAAGGTAGAAGCGATTATCACTTGGGAGCAGCCGAAGACACCGATGAGTTTCTTAGGATTAGCAGGATACTATCGAAGATTTATTTGGGATTTTTTGAAATTAGCATCACCATTTACCAATCTTACCAGAAAGACAGTTAAGTTCGTTTGGACGGAGAAGTGTGAGGAAAGTTTCCTAGAACTGAAGAAGAGGCTTAGTCAAGCACCTGTGTTGGTTTTATCGGACAACATGAGAGGGTTTATCGTGTATAGTGATGCGTCACACAAGGGACTTGGCTGTGTACTGATGCAACATGGCAGGGTCATTGCGTACGCGTCACGTCAGCTGAAAGATTATGCGTAGGGATATCCGACTCATGATCTGGAGTTAGCAGCAGTAGTTTTCGCCTTGAAAATTTGGAGGCATTATTTGTATGGCGAGAAGTGTGAGATATATACGGACCACAAGAGTCTGAAGTATATCTTCACGCAGAGAGATTTAAACATGAGGCAGCGCTGATGGTTAGAATTGATCAAAGATTATGATTGTAAAATTCTGTACCATCTAGGAAAAGCAACTGTAGTGGCAGATGCCTTGAGCAGAAAAGGCAGAGAGAAGTTATTAAAGTTGACCATTCATGAAGAATTGGTGAAAATTTTTGAACGACTAGACTTGGAAATTAAGTATCCGATGGAGACCGACGAGCAATTATTTACAGTAACAGCAAGCCCAACTTTATTGGATAAGGTCAAAGAGGCATAAGAAAAGGACGAAGATTGCAATAACATCAAGAAGCGATTGACTGAAGGTGATGAATTGAAATTTAAGGTTGATAACACGGGACTACTAAGATTTGAAGGACGAATTTGGGTACCGATAGTACCAGAACTAAGAGAAGAGATTTTGCAAGAAGTGCACAGTACGAGATATTCGATACACCCAGGAAGCACAAAGATGTACCAAGATTTGCGTCACCACTTTTGGTGGCCAAACATGAAGAAAGAGGTTGTAGAATGCGTAAGTAGATGTCTAACTTGTCAGAGAGTCAAGGCAGAGTACCAACGACCAAGCGGGTTATTACAACCATTAGAAATTCTAGAATGGAAGTGGGAGCACATCACAATGGACTTTGTGGTGGGACTTCCAGCAACGCAGAAAGGGCACGACGCCATAAGGGTGATTGTAGATCGTCTTACTAAGTCAGCTCACTTTTTACCGATTAAGATTAATTATAGTTTGGACTGATTAGCCAAGTTGTATGTCAAGGAAATTATCTCGAGGCATGGGATGTCGGTATCTATTGTATCAGATAGAGATCCGCGATTCACCTCAAACTTCTGGAAGAGTCTTCAAGAAAGAATGGGGACACAACTACGAATGAGTACCACGTATCATCCGCAGACCGATGGGAAAAGTGAGAGGACAATTCAAACACTTGAAGACATGCTCCGAGCTTGTGTGATGGACTTTAAGGGTAGTTGGGAGGATCACCTTCCATTAGTAGAGTTCGCGTATAATAATAGTTATCACACCAGTATTGGAATGCCACCGTACGAAGCACTGTATGGGAGCAAATATAGAACGCCCTTATACTGGGACGAAGTTGGAGAACATTGACTGTTGGGACCAGAATTGGTACAACAGACGGTAGAAATCATCAAGGTGATAAGAGCCTGGCTAGTAGCATCTCAAGATTGCCAGAAGAAGTATGCGGATTTGCATCGCAAGAAGAGAGATTTTGAATTAGGAAGCTATGCATTTCTAAAAGTATCTCCCTGGAAAGGGAAGATTCGTTTTGGGAAGAAGGGCAAGTTGAGCCCTAAGTTCTTAGGACCATTCGAGATGTTGAGGCGAGTCGATGCAGTGGCGTACGAGGTAGCGTTACCTCCTGAACTTGAGCACATTCACAACGTGTTTCATGTGTCAGTATTGCGGCCGTAGAAACCGGACTACAAGCACGTTATCTGCTATGAAATAATTCAAGTCGAGAAAGACCTATCGTACGAGGAAGTTCCTGTCCAGATACTAGATAGGAATGAGCAGAAGTTGAGGAATAAGATTATTCATTCTGTTAAGATTCTTTGGAGGAATCACACAGTAGAAGAAGCTACATGGGAGCTAGAAGACAAAATGAGAGCGAATTATCCATTTTTATTTGAGTAACCTTATTTTTATAATTCCAAGGACGGAATTTTTATAAGGGGGGAGGGATGTAACGACCACGAATTTGAAACTACTTATTAATTAAATATGTGATTTAATTTTTATGAGTTAGCTTTGTGAGTTAATTAAAACCTTATGTGGTTATGTGAATCTGTTAAATGATTCAAGGGAGTCACTAATAGTTATTTAAATTAGTGGACTAACCCTAAGAGTTTGATATCAAAGAATTGATTGGATTATTAATGATTAAATATTCAATTTATTTGAATATAGTGGCGAGACTTGAACATATTGAGTTATGTCAATCGTGGGTATATCACCATTGTAGAAGTTAAATAATTCCATATGAAACGTGTGTGGTGATAGGAATTGGAACTGGCTTGAAGCTAACCTATTTTGGCACTGCCAGGGTCCGGCGCAGCTGCGCCCTCCCAGCAGTACAAAATGGCGCAGCTGCGCCAGTGTCCAAACTTAGAAAAATTAGTTATGCTATAGAAAATGAATCGGAACATTAGTATAATGTGTGACATGCTTAGAATCATATAATAAGAATACATTCTAATGATATGAAGTATCAAGTAGTGCAATAAAATCATAAGTGATTGTTAAAAAGAGATAATTAAATATCTGTGTATTCCAAAAATTGGAAGAGATGTTATGTGTGCACTCTGAATGTATAATATTAAATAATGTTATAATATGGCTATGTGAGTAGTAGAGATAATTATGGAATTACCCAGACAATAATACTTAACTGCGTTTTTTTATTGCGTGTATTTAATGTACATGGGTTATATAATATGAGTGCATAAATAATTCCCAAATTTCCTTTTATTGTAGCATTTAGACATTTATATTACATTATGGGAATTATAGTGTCCAAACAAAGCCTTAATCAAGCTAGTTGCTGAGATTTCTCTATTTATCCCAAAATGAGTGTTACCATAGTACATGAACAATGGACAAAGCTAGTTTACGTAACTTGCATTTGGCTAAACATAGGTAATGATTTCTAGGCCAATGGCTGATGGGTGGGTTGCTTAACCACTCTTTAATAACCATTGTTTTTTTCCATTACACCTTGAATTCAACCTTAGTGCAGTGTGAATATCTAGTACAAAGTTCTTCTACAAATAGTAGGCCAATTTTTAGTTTTTGGTTGTTTGTTAAGTCTGATATTGGAGGTTCTAAGTTGCTGAACAATTGTAAGAGTATACTCAGTGCGTGAGGAGTTCTTTTCAAGCCTAACAAGGTATAAATCTTAACTTATGTTCTTGATATGGGTTTTGTAAATTTATTGAAATTCTTGAAATTACTTGAGATACTTTGTCAATCAATGTGAATTAACATGCCATGATATGTTTCTTAAGTATGTTACATGTTTAAACTCTTAAATGGTAGGTTATAGCATGTTTAAAACTGAAATGAACCAAGGTGGCTAAGGCTTTGCAGAACAGAGCAGGTCACTGCCTCTGGTGCAGTCATGGCGCAGCTGCGCCCTATTTATACTAGAGTGTAGCGCAGCTGCGTCGTACCTCAGTTTTAGTTGATGGTGTTGTTTATGTTATGTGCTGAGAACTTAGTGTTATATTTTACATACAAACCTGAAAAGTTGTATAGCATGAGATATAAGGTTGTCTTGTGTAGTATGAAGTGATCAACATGTTTTAGTAAGAAATTTGTAATGAAAACTTAAGTTTAGAAAATGAACTTTGAAGTAATATATGTTTTACAAATTCTGAAGTTATGAGACCACATGCATGACTGATGTGGAACCTAAGTGAGCATGATATATGATGCATAGTGTCTTTATCATGATTTAAACTTGTTAGCTTTGTGTTAGAGAATGATTTTTAAAGGAAAAGTTTGTTATATTAAAGTAATACACATGAATACTACATGATGTAGGTTTTGGTGTTTAAAGATGTTAAACATAACTTAATCACACATGATATGAGTTCTAAAGTTGTCTTGTATGTGTATATTACATCATTCGTGCTAAAATGATTTCAAAGACAATCTTGGACGTATTTTCAACATAAGTGCATATTATGTGAGTACTTAGCTACTAAAGTAGTAAGATGTCATGTTATAGCAATATTACTCCTAAACATGATTCATATGTATTAAACTTGACGATTACATGATTTTTGTGTTTTAATGACATATAATGTGTAAGTTAAACTTGATGTAATGAACTAAAGTAGGATCATATGTTATTTGTGAAACTCTAGCATGTATGTATGTTAAATGGTACGTGTGATTAGTGTGTTAGAGTTAAACTGAAGTCAGGAGAGCACATCTTAAACCTGGTCTGGCCAGGGGCCAGCGCAGCTGCGCCATCCCTAGGCCTAGACCAGGCGCAGCTGCGCCTGCCTGCAGTCACAAATAGATTCTGTTTTTGATTTTGACTTTCAAGGCATGCTTATATGATTACTTACTTTGTAAGGTGTGACCAATATGTCATATAATGTGTTAAGAAGCATGCTATGTGATGACTTGTTTCTTTTAAGTGTGGCTCATCTTAGTTTACACGTACTAATTGAAAGACCAGCTTGATAACATTAGGTCATTTCAACGCAAGTAATTAAAGCTAGTAATATCTTGTAGCTGAGCAAACAGGCAAGTATCTAAACCTTACGCACTACCTTTATTTGGTGCAAATAGGTATATGTTTATGCAAGTTCCTTGAACCCTACTTTAGTTAAGCAAGTTTCCCTAAACTTACCCTAAATTATATTGAGAAAGTATCCGAATTTATTATGTTGCAAGTTTCCTAACTTTCACTGTAAGACCCCAACTTATTAATGAATAAAATCAAATTTTCTCTAAATATTATTGTGGATAATAAGGGGTTAATTTGATATAATACTTTGGTTATGGGTGAAATGTGCAAATTTTGCAAAATAAGCAAGTGGTTATAAAATATTTATTTTTGGTCAGTGAATATTCGGTTGGTCGTGGAATATTCTTGCTGTCGGGGAATATTCGTACGACGACGCAGCCTTGTGTGGGCCCCATAACGGAAAGCGATTGGATGAAGAAAACGACAAGTATAAGTTGTTTATAAATAACGGCGTAGTTGTTACCGTTAATACTGTTGGAATACCCGGTGGTTAAAATACAGTAGCACACGGTATTGCACCAATTATTGATTCTTACGTAAGAAGGCACTACTCAATAATTGTTACAGTAGTTATTATTCAATATTTTATTTTATTGATTCAATAATTGCTGCGTTGATATTTTATATTATTGTTGTTTCAATAATTGTTGCTGCACAGTATTTTCATTTATCAGATCAATAATTCATATTATTTGAATAATATTATTAGATAACGTTATTGGCAATGTCTAGAAAGTTCTGTCTAAGGAGAGGTTTGGTCATCTAATTGCGCGCCAGTAAGGAGAAATCCTTATTGGAAAGCCCCCTCTTTCCTGGGAACGGCCTGGTTGTCATAAATGTGATTCTGTAATATTATTTGTGAATAATTAATTATTGATTCATATGATAAGGAAATATTTATTTTATGTGGATATAAATGAGGGATATATTTTTGTGGTTAAAAATGAAGGAGTTAATGTTGAGGTTTTTGTCAGTATTTTGTCGGAATGAAGGTATTAAAAATCAGGGTTTTTGAGATAGTTTGCGGGGGTTATAATTTTTAATCCGACCGTTGGATCGTGGTAATTTTTGGATATGTTATACATATATAAGTTGAGTATATGTCCACAAATTTTGAACCAGTAAAAAATGAACGTATGATTTATTACGAATTTTACAAGATGACTGGTTCAGAAATTGTTGAATTTTCGGAGTTTATCATTTTGGTGGAAAATTCTAGAATTGGTGGGCCCCACTTGTGGTTGGTGAAGAAATGTGCTGAATTATATTTCAAATGTGGTGGGTGGGAATAGTAGCAGGTAAAGCCATCAGGTTGCAGGTCAAACCTACCAAAATTTTCCTGTAAATAGAGGGCTAAGTTAGAATTGAAAATCACACCAGAAACAAGTTTTCTCTCTTTCTCTCTCTAGATTATTGAGTGTATTTTGTGAGTATTTAGATACTTTGAGAGTTTCTATTCATCAGAGCAAGTTTCTTTCAGCCTTATACCGGTATTCCGACCAGAAGTACTGATATTTTGAGGTAAGGGATATTATTTTCTTCTTAATGATATTATTTTCTTCAATATCATTATGCTGAAATATTGATATGAGTTTTTATCAAATTTGGAACTTTTTGTGTCGGGGGTTACTATTCACGTATACGGCACTATTCACGTATACGGCACTATTCACGAATACGGCACTATTCACCGAAAAATAAAATTTTCCCTTTTTGTCCAAGATGTCTATTATGGTTACTATCTTTGATTGTATCCATGTTTTGATCTTTATTTTTGAATTCTGCTTCATAATTGATTATTATGAAGTATTATTGATCTTGGATAAACTGTTATACGAATCCCTACTATTTGTCCTTCTGTCTCATTGGATTCGTTCTCTTTAAGATATTTTTCATCATCCTCAGTCCTAAATGATGATATTACTGAATATCTTTGGCCTGTAGTGCAA
The DNA here is from genome assembly GCA_016801055.1 of Panax notoginseng. Taxonomy (NCBI): domain Eukaryota; kingdom Viridiplantae; phylum Streptophyta; class Magnoliopsida; order Apiales; family Araliaceae; genus Panax; species Panax notoginseng. The sequence goes on along the minus strand of CM029019.1, from coordinate 141,036,772 downwards.
AGATGTATAATTACTTGATGAATATCTTTGGCCTGTAGTGCAAAGATGAACAGGTGTTGAGATGAACATGACCGACTGATGATACAAATGAATATCTTTGGCCTGTAGTGCAAAGATGAATATTTGGTTAAAGATGATTATTAATTGATGTTACAGGGATAAAATATTGATGATGGACTTTTAAATCTTAGAAGATAGTAGAATTCTTTCTCTACTTGACTCTTCTAATGGTTTGCTGTTTCCGCTGCAGTTGTTGATCTAAAACTTGTTGTCGATTATATTTTATCAGATTTTTCCCTGTTGAAGACTAACGATAATTTGTTGTATATTATCTTAGTCATAATATTCTTTACTGGGCTAGTTGAGCTCACCCTTTTCCTTTTTGTTCCATTTTTCTTCTCAGGAGGTGAGAACATAGCAGGATCTAGTCGGGATATGGAGTGATGGTTCTAGAAAGATGTATTAACAGTCCTCACTATTTCTGTAAAATAGTGTTTGAATAATTGTAATGAGGATTTATTTGGGTGTGGATATTGTCTAGAAGACAATATTTGTATTTAAACTCACAGTATGTGTTGTCGTATTTTGCACGACAATTGTATTATTGAAGTTGTAGTTTGCTTTCTGTACCATGTATTTGGCGACTCAGAATGGGTGTTGTATACCTATTCTGGGGGCGTCACAGTTGGTATCAGAGCTTAGGGATATGATCCCTGGCTGAGATGTGAGACAAGAACTAGGAGGGGAGAGACGGGGAATTTCTTCTCTAGTATGACCTGACTAAGTTTATTTGGTGTTTATTTGGTCGGTCAGAGTATAGGGATAATATATGACATGACTATTAACCCTTGTTTTATGGCAGTATTTAAGAATGGCAGCTGAGAACGTTAATAATGGAGTAAATCAGACCGTGGAGACACCTTTGATCACTACCCAGGGGAACGTGCAACAGGAAGGCAATATTCCTCCTGTAAACAACGTTACCGAGCAAACGATGAATGATGGAATGTTTAGGAGCTTTTTGCAGTTCATGCAAAATCAGACGAGGGAGACTCGTGTGCAGAATACGGGTGAAAATGATAACAACGCGCGGTTTGTCACAGCTAAGCAGTTCAAAGAATTGGGACCACCAGAATTTAAGGGAAAGCCGGATTCGATCATGGCGGAAACGTGGGTCAAGCAAATTACCAAGATATTTGATGTCTTGGGATGCACGGAGGAACAGAAGGTTCCATTCGCCACATTTATGTTCCGCGGTGAGGCAGACTACTGGTGGGAGTCTGTGAAGCGTACCCAGCCTGACGCACTCAACATGTCCTGGGAAACATTTCAAAAACTGTTCAATGACAAGTACTTTCCTGAAAGTATTCGTCATATGAAGGAGGTTGAGTTTATTAGACTGGAACAAAACAACATGACGGTGTCCCAGTACGAGGCGAAGTTTGCAGAGTTATCCAGGTTTGCACCTCATTTGGTCGAAAATGAGGAACGAATGACAAGGATGTTTCTGAGAGGTCTAAAACCCGAGATTCGGCAATATCTTATCTCTCATAAATTTTCTTTATATTCAGATGTTGTAAACAGGGCTCAATTATTAGAGCGAGATAATGAGTATGTGCAACCGAGGGACCACAACCAGGGTCATACCGGTGGCGGCAGTCATCGAAGCAATGAAAACCAGCAGGGAGGAAAACATTCGGACAAAAGCGGTAACCACTCTGGTGGTAATCGTGGTCGTGATAATAGAAGGAGCGAGTCGGGAGGAGATTTCAAGAAGAGAAGGTACAACAATGATAACGTGAAGACGTCAGCACAAACATCAACTGTTTCTAGGGGAGGAGAACGACCACCGGTCGTATGTTACAAATGTGGGAAAGAGGGACATATCAGCCCAAACTGCCCACAACAATCCAAGGTATGTTATAACTGTGGAAAGGAAGGTCATATAGCTCGAGAGTGTTCTGTAGCAAAACCAAGTTCAGCGGGGATGGTGACTCCAAAAGTTATCCCGGATAAGTCGAAATCAGCGGTTCCTGGAAGGGCGTTTGTCGTTACTGGCCAAAACGCGAGAAACCCGAACGAGGTGATCACGGGTAAGCTAATCTTGAATTCTTGCGAAGTTTATACTTTACTAGATACCGGTTCTACCCATTCTTTTATCTCTCCTGCTTGTGCTCAACATTTAAACTTGACTCCGGAGAAATTGGACTTTAACTTATCTGTTGAAACTCCGTTGGGTGAAACCTTCGTTACATCTACAGTTTATAAATCTTGCATGATCCAAGTTGGCACTATCACATTACCTGTTGATCTTATCTCTTTAAAGATACTTGCTTTTGATGTGATTTTAGGAATTGATTGGTTATGTGACAACCCCAAAATAGGTCCATTCCATCCAACCCATTCTGAGTCGTCAAATACATGGTACAGAAAATAACTACAACTTTATTACAACAATTGTCGTGCAAAATACAACAACACATATGCTGTGAGTTTGGATACAAATATATACCAAATGTGACATTGGACACCATCACGTATCAGCACCTCACAAAGGTACCTTACATAAAGGTACAGTCAAAAACTGTTTTAGAAACTAGAATCTTTGGGAAGTGCTCAAGGAAACCTTCGTACATGGGAGGCCACGCGTCTAGGTTATGATAGATATCATATGGCCACAGAATTATCCTTGGTTGACCCAATAGACCCCAAAGAAAAACGAGAAGATTACTATCATATTCTTTCCAATGGTAAGTCTTCTCTTGACTTATCATTATCTCTACTGTCTCTAATTGAGAATTATACTTCAAACAAACACCAAGATTATATAGGTAGTGCTCGTATATATACTCAGCAAGTGGATGAGCACAACCCTGTCTTATGATGACACGAGGTTGTATGTCATTAGACATCTTGTATGATAGTGACAAAACACCCTTCCAACGTTGGGTTCGCCTCACCCTATTTTCTTCACCAAATATAACTACTAAATGATGACCACCGTTCTATTCCCTTGTTACCCCCGCTCGACCCAGCTACACTCTTATTACCTGAAAGGAATTGTGAAGCAAAAGGGTGAGCATAACTAGCCCAGTAAAGAATATCATGACTAAAGATAAATAAATTATCAATAGTCTTCATCAATAATAAATCAGAGATTTAGAACATATGGTAGATGATAAAAAATTTCAACCATAGTTGCAGCAGAACATGCAATCCATTAGAAGAGTCAAATAGACCATAAAGTCCATTATCTCTTCCATGTTAAAAATCCACCAACAATGTTTTATCCATGTAACATCACTCAATAGTTCCTTTCCACAATCATATGAATAACTCATAATCATAACTGTAGTTCTAAATTCCTCTTCTCATCTAGGACGAAGATAATTTTCATCACCTGAAACATCAAACATCATGGTTATACCAAATCACAGTTCATGTTCATAATCATACTAATAATTTCATCTTTGCACTACGGGCCAAAGATATTCATCAACAAGTCATCTTTGCACTACAGGCCAAAGATATTCATCAACAGTTCATCTTTGCATTACTGGCCAAAGATATTCATCTACAATTCATTTTTGCACTACAGGCCAAAGATATTCCTCAACAATTAATATTTGCACTACAGGCCAAATATATTCATATCTCAAAGAAATATATAATCATTTCAGAATTTATATACACCATAATTATAACCATGTTAATCAATTCATCTTTACACTTAAGCTAAAGATATTCAATTGTAAATTCAATGGTCATGATCATACCAGTCACAATTCAACTTTGCACTACAGGCCAAAGAGAACCCTAGTCATGATCATACCAATAATCTACCCATCTTTACACTCTAGTGAAAGAGAAATTCAACATCAGGGTTATAAAAATGTTATATATGATAATAAAATCAATATAATCAACATATAGATTTAATCTCAAGAGTAATATTCATAAATCAACTATAATTTGGTTAAAAAAAGAAACCAATTTTGTCGTGAATAGTAACTCGTGAATAGTAATTCATGAATAGTAACTCATGAATAGTAACTCGTGAATAGTAACATCGACTCAAAAATGTAAAAATTCCACAATAAAATTCATACCAATACTTCGGTATAATGATATTGAAAGAATAACATTTCTTAAGCTTATAAACAATTTATTTAAATTGTTTACACTTTACTAATTAATGCATTTAATCATCATAAAATGTCAACTCTTAAGATTTCATCATCAATAACCAAAACCCTCATCAAAAATCTGCATATACCTCATATATAGGATTCTCAAGCCATAAAATCCTATTTTCCAATTTTCTTACTTCACATAACATATTTAATTCATTTTCTCATAACTAGACTATTTTTATGAAAAATACCAAATCCATTCCAAAAATATTTCTTTTCTGAAATTTAGCATAATATAGTCCCATAGTGAACATATATTTTTCTCAGAATTTTTAAAAGTCATTTACTATTTTTCATATGGCCAAAATAGCCGAATATTTAGACATTTATCAAAAATTGTACTTTTGTCTAAAAATTCTGAGATTTACAGAGTATACTTCTATCAAATACATGTACTCCCAATAAAAATTTCATCAATTTTGGAGTTAACCACAAGAAATTATAAGCAGTTACTTTTAAAATAGTCTTTTCTCATAAAATTCATTACTCTCAATCTATACATCCAAAAATCACCATTTTTGGACACAATCAATAAAACTCATCAAAATATCATTTCAAATTTTTCCATAATTTTTGAAGATCAAAAAAATTACGAAACTGAAAATCATAACAACCCTTAAAATCCATTACTATCCCTTACTATCCCTTACCTCAAAAGAGCAGTACTTCTGATCGGTATAAGGCTGAAGGAAACTTGCACTGATGAATAGCAACTCACCAAGTATCTAAATACTCACAAAATACACTCAATAATCTAGAGAGAGAAACAGAGAAAGCTTATGTTTCTGGTGTGATTTTTAATTCTAACTTAGCCCTCTATTTATAGAAAAATTTTGGTAGGTTTGACCTGCAACCTGATGGCTTTACCTGCTACTATTCTCACCCACCACATTTGAAATATAATTCAGCACATTTTTTCACCAACCACAAGTGGGGCCCACCAATTCTAGAATTTTCCACCAAAAATGATTTATAACCTGATTTCCGAATCAGCCACCTCTTAAAATTCATAACAAATCATACGTTCATTTTTAACGGTTCAAAATTTGTAGACATATACTCAACTTATATATGTATAACATATCCAAATATTATCACGATCCAACGGTCGGATTAAAAATTATAACCCTCGCAAAATATCTCAAAAATCCTGATTTTTAATACCTCCATTCCGACAAAAATACGGATAAAAATCTCAACATTAACTCCTTCATTTTTTAACCACAAAAATATATCCCTCATTTATATCCACATAAAATAAATATTTTCTTATCATACGAATCAATAATTAATTATTCACAAATAATATTACAGAATCACATTTATGACAACCAGGCCGTTCCCAGGAAAGAGGGGGCTTTCCAATAAGAATTTCTCCTTACTGGCGCGCAATTAGATGACCAAACCTCTCCTTAGACAGAACTTTCTAGACATTGACAATAATGTTATCTAATAATATTATTCAAATAATATGAATTATTGATCTGATAAAGGAAAATACTGTGCAGCAACAATTATTGAAACAACAATAAAATAAAATTTCAACGTAGCAATTATTGAATCAATAAAATAAAATATTGAACAGTAATTACTGTAAAAATTATTGAGTAGTGCCTTCTTACGTAAGAATCAATAATTTCAAAAATACTATGCAATACCGTGTGCTACTGTGCAATAACGCGTATTACTGTATTTTAACCACCGGATATTTCAACAGTGTTAACGATAACAACTACGCCGTTATTTATAAAAACTCAAATTTGTCGTTTTCCTTCACCCGACAGTTATTCGTTATGGGGCCCAGAAATAGCTGCGCCGTCGTACGAATATTCCCCGACAGAAAGAATATTCCACGACCAAACGAATATTCTCCGACAACAATGATTATTTTATAACCACTTGCTTATTTTGAAAAAAAATTCATATTTCACCCACAACTTTAAACTTTTATCAATTTAACCATTTACTAAATAGTAATTATAAGAAAAATTGAATACTTTTATTTCATAAAATTCGGGGTCTTACAGGTTAACCACTCATCATGCTAAAATTGATTGTTTTCGTAAGGTTGTTAGTTTTCATATTCCTAACCAACCTGTCATACGAATTCAAACTACTAAACCACTAAAATCAGTCACTGTCATATCAAGCCACAAAGCTATTCGTTTATTGAAAAACGGATGTCAAGCTTTCTTAGCCCATGTTATGGATTTGAACAAAGACAAGTCAGATTTGAATAATATTTCTATTGTTAGAGAATTTTCCGATGTATTTCCTGAAGAACTTCCCGGTCTACCCCCGGAACGAGAAATTGAATTCTTTATTGACCTTGAACCCGGTACAAAGCCCATTTCTAAAACCCCATATCGAATGGCTCCTATTGAACTTCAAGAGTTAAAAGTCCAACTACAGGAGTTGTTGGACATCGGTTTTATTCGTCCTAGTACGTCTCCTTGGGGTGCTCCTGTTTTATTCGTAAAGAAGAAAGACGGGAGTATGCAACTTTGTATTGACTATCGAGAATTGAACCATGTCACCATCAAGAATAGGTATCCGCTACCTCGCATTGATGATCTGTTTGACCAGTTGCAAGGAGCACAATTCTTTTCAAAGATCGATCTTCGTTCTGGATATCATCAGCTGAAGATTAAAACTGAGGATATTCCAAAGACTGCCTTCAGAACTCGGTACGGGCATTATGAATTCTTAGTAATGTCTTTTGGATTGACTAATGCTCCTGCTGCCTTCATGGATATGATGAACCGTGTATTCAGAGAATATTTAGATCAGTTCGTTGTTGTCTTTATTGATGACATCCTCATCTATTCCAAAAGCCGTGAAGATCATGAGCGCCATTTGAAGCTGGTAATGCAAAGGCTTCGTGAAAACAAGCTATATGCCAAACTAAAGAAATGCGAGTTCTGGCTTGAGGAAGTAGCATTCCTTGGGCACGTGGTGTCAAAACATGGAGTATCTGTCGACCCGGCGAAGATTGAAGCCATACAAAGTTGGGAGCAACCGAAGTCGGTAACCGAAGTACGTAGCTTTCTGGGCTTAGCTGGTTATTATCGGAGATTTGTGGAAGGATTTTCTCGAATCGCTACTCCGTTAACTCAGCTGACTCGGAAAGATACAAAATTCGTATGAAGTGAGGAATGCGAGAAGAGTTTCCAAGAACTCAAGAGGAGACTCATTTCGGCACCTGTTTTGACAATACCATCTGGTTCGGATGGATTTGTTATCTACAGCGATGCTTCAGGCAAAGGGTTAGGATGTGTTCTCATGCAACATGGGAAAGTCATAGCCTATGCCTCACGACAACTCAAAGAATATGAGAGGAATTATCCTACTCATGATTTGGAGTTGGCAGCAGTCGTTTTTGCGTTGAAGATCTGGAGACACTACCTGTATGGGGAGAAAGTGGAGATCTATACAGATCATAAAAGCCTCAAATATTTCTTCACCCAAAAGGAACTCAACATGCGGCAACGACGTTGGCTTGAGCTGTTGAAAGATTACGATCATACCATCCAATACCATCCTGGAAAAGCAAACGTAGTAGCTGACGCATTGAGTAGAAGATCATATGCGGGTACGAGTGCAATGTTTTTAACACAAAGGCCCATTTTGTATGACTTGCAAAGGATGGAGATAGAGATGAAGGCTCCAAGTACCCACATGATGATATCAAATATACGAGTAGAACCGACTTTAATCGATAAAGTTAAAGCTGCTCAAGCTACGGATATAGAGCTGATGCGTATGAAGAAGAAAGTGCAAGAAGGTGCTATTCCAGAAGCAAGAATCGATGAAGAAGGAATACTTCGAGTCAACTCCAGACTTTGTGTTCCTAACGATTTTGACTTGAAGCATAGAATAATGATGGAGGCACACAACACACCGTTTGCAATCCATCCTGGGAGTACCAAAATGTATCACGATCTTCGACATACATTTTGGTGGAGCAATATGAAAAGAGAGATCGCGGAGTTTATCTCGAGATGTTTAACTTGTCAACGTGTAAAAACGGAGCATCAAGTACCAAAGGGCTTGAGATTCCGAAATGGAAGTGGGAACACATTACTATGGATTTTGTTACAGGTCTTCCCAAGGTTTCTCAAGGCATAGATGCGATTTGGGTTATTGTTGATAGATTAACCAAGTCCGCTCATTTCTTGCCGATACGTGAGACTTATTCCCTTGAACGTCTTGCTAGTATGTACGTGAACGAGATTGTGAGATTGCATGGCATGCCAGTATCCATAGTTTCGGATCGTGACCCAAGATTCACTTCACGATTTTGGGTTAGCTTGCAGAAAGCTATGGGCACGGATTTACGATTCAGTTCAGCATACCATCCTCAAACGGACGGACAATCAGAGAGGACTATTCAAACTCTTGAAGATCTATTAAGACTTTGTGTCTTAGATCTCAAAGGGAGTTGGGATAAGTACCTACCATTGGTGGAATTCTCCTACAACAACAGTTATCAGGCGAGCATAGGTATGGCTCCATTTGAGGCGTTGTATGGAAGAAAATGTCGTTCTCCAGTATGCTGGGACGAGGTGGGTGAAGCAACATTGTTGGGACCAGAATTGGTACGCATTACTACAGAGAAGATCCAAACGATTCGACAACGTATACAAACGGCACAGGATCGACAAAAGAGTTATGCGGATCTTCATCGGAAGGACGTGGAATTTAATATTGGGGATCATGTATTGTTACGTGTTGCACCATGGAAGGGAGTTACAAGATTTGGGAAGAGAGGAAAGCTCAATCCAAGATTTGTTGGTCCATTTGAGATTCTTGAGCGAATAGGAAATGTGGCATATAGACTCGCATTACCTCCAAGCATGTCTCGTGTTCATAATGTTTTTCACATATCTATGCTTCGTAAATATGTTAAAGACCCGAACCACATTATTGAGTTAGAACCAGACGAGATAGCTGAAGATTTAACGTACGAGGAGGTACCTGTTAAGATCTTGGATAGGAAAGAGCATGTCCTACGCACGAAGGTTATACCACAAGTTAAGGTTTTGTGGAGAAACCATGCTATTGAAGAAATGACCTTGGAGTTGGAATCAGAAATGAAAGCGAGGTATCCTCACCTTTTTGAAACATCAGGTACGTACGTCAATTTCGAGGACGAAATTTCATAAAGAGGGGAGGTTGTAAGACCCCAACTTATTAATGAATAAAATCAAATTTTCTCTAAATATTATTGTGAATAATAAGGGGTTAATTTGATATAATACTTTGGTTATGGGTGAAATGTGCAAATTTTGCAAAATAAGCAAGTGGTTATAAAATATTTATTTTTGGTCGGTGAATATTCGGTTGGTCGTGGAATATTCTTGCTGTCGGGGAATATTCGTACGACGACGCAGCCTTGTGTGGGCCCCATAACGGAAAGCGATTGGATGAAGAAAACGACAAGTATAAGTTGTTTATAAATAACGGCGTAGTTGTTACCGTTAATACTGTTGGAATACCCGGTGGTTAAAATACAGTAGCACACGGTATTGCACCAATTATTGATTCTTACGTAAGAAGGCACTACTCAATAATTGTTACAGTAGTTATTATTCAATATTTTATTTTATTGATTCAATAATTGCTGCGTTGATATTTTATATTATTGTTGTTTCAATAATTGTTGCTGCACAGTATTTTCATTTATCAGATCAATAATTCATATTATTTGAATAATATTATTAGATAACATTATTGGCAATGTCTAGAAAGTTCTGTCTAAGGAGAGGTTTGGTCATCTAATTGCGCGCCAGTAAGGAGAAATCCTTATTGGAAAGCCCCCTCTTTCCTGGGAACGGCCTGGTTGTCATAAATGTGATTCTGTAATATTATTTGTGAATAATTAATTATTGATTCATATGATAAGGAAATATTTATTTTATGTGGATATAAATGAGGGATATATTTTTGTGGTTAAAAATGAAGGAGTTAATGTTGAGGTTTTTGTCAGTATTTTGTCGGAATGAAGGTATTAAAAATCAGGGTTTTTGAGATAGTTTGCGGGGGTTATAATTTTTAATCCGACCGTTGGATCGTGGTAATTTTTGGATATGTTATACATATATAAGTTGAGTATATGTCCACAAATTTTGAACCGTTAAAAATGAACGTATGATTTATTACGAATTTTACAAGATGACTGGTTCAGAAATTGTTGAATTTTCGGAGTTTATCATTTTGGTGGAAAATTCTAGAATTGGTGGGCCCCACTTGTGGTTGGTGAAGAAATGTGCTGAATTATATTTCAAATGTGGTGGGTGGGAATAGTAGCAGGTAAAGCCATCAGGTTGCAGGTCAAACCTACCAAAATTTTCCTATAAATAGAGGGCTAAGTTAGAATTGAAAATCACACCAGAAACAAGTTTTCTCTCTTTCTCTCTCTAGATTATTGAGTGTATTTTGTGAGTATTTAGATACTTTGAGAGTTTCTATTCATCAGAGCAAGTTTCTTTCAGCCTTATACCGGTATTCCGACCAGAAGTACTGATATTTTGAGGTAAGGGATATTATTTTCTTCTTAATGATATTATTTTCTTCAATATCATTATGCTGAAATATTGATATGAGTTTTTATCAAATTTGGAACTTTTTGTGTCGGGGGTTACTATTCACGTATACGGCACTATTCACGTATACGGCACTATTCACGAATACGGCACTATTCACCGAAAAATAAAATTTTCCCTTTTTGTCAAAGATGTCTATTATGGTTACTATCTTTGATTGTATCCATGTTTTGATCTTTATTTTTGAATTCTGCTTCATAATTGATTATTATGAAGTATTATTGATCTTGGATAAACTGTTATACGAATCCCTACTATTTGTCCTTCTGTCTCATTGGATTCGTTCTCTTTAAGATATTTTTCATCATCCTCAGTCCTAAATGATGATATTACTGAATATCTTTGGCCTGTAGTGCAAAGATGTATAATTACTTGATGAATATCTTTGGCCTGTAGTGCAAAGATGAACAGGTGTTGAGATGAACATGACCGACTGATGATACAAATGAATATCTTTGGCCTGTAGTGCAAAGATGAATATTTGGTTAAAGATGATTATTAATTGATGTTACAGGGATAAAATATTGATGATGGACTTTTAAATCTTAGAAGATAGTAGAATTCTTTCTCTACTTGACTCTTCTAATGGTTTGCTGTTTCCGCTGCAGTTGTTGATCTAAAACTTGTTGTCGATTATATTTTATCAGATTTTTCCCTGTTGAAGACTAACGATAATTTGTTGTATATTATCTTAGTCATAATATTCTTTACTGGGCTAGTTGAGCTCACCCTTTTCCTTTTTGTTCCATTTTTCTTCTCAGGAGGTGAGAACATAGCAGGATCTAGTCGGGGTATGGAGTGATGGTTCTAGAAAGATGTATTAACAGTCCTCACTATTTCTGTAAAATAGTGTTTGAATAATTGTAATGAGGATTTATTTGGGTGTGGATATTGTCTAGAAGACAATATTTGTATTTAAACTCACAGTATGTGTTGTCGTATTTTGCACGACAATTGTATTATTGAAGTTGTAGTTTACTTTCTGTACCATGTATTTGGCGACTCAGAATGGGTGTTGTATACCTATTCTGGGGGCGTCACATTCACAACTTTGAGTTTGTGAAAGTTTTCCTATCCTTCTCATATTGCATTGAGCATGATATTGTTGAATTGAAAGTTATTCATTTAAGCTTGAATCTTATTTCCAAGCATGCTATTAAGTGGTTTAATTTCCTTACAATTATTCTACATCGATATTATTGATATTCACACTTAGTGCACTTGAGTTCGTACAGTCTTGCACTTGTACATCATTTAAAGTTCAAAAATTCTTGAACTATGGTAAATAAAGTCTGAACCTTTGTCCGGTTAGACAAGCCAATTGATGGTAAGGATTCTTAGACTGAAAGAACACCCCTCTTATGATAGGGGAGTACCCCATGTATCTAATACAAGATACAACAGAGCAGATTTAAATGTTATGCATATACATAGGGTACGCGAGGCTGATCCCCTCAAGTACTTAATCTGTAGCCAGTAACCAAAGGGTCAATTAGCTATTGATTCCATTGAAGTGTTATAGTTCAAAGTCTATTTGACTAGTAGTTATTCTAAAAGTAATCATTATCTTTGCTTGCGATATTCATATTGTTGAATCTGTCAGAAATTCATATTGTTGAATCCATTGCCAGATATTTTTCCATTCATCATGATATATCCTTATTGTTGTATTTAAACTTGTTGAGCAAACTTGTTGCTCATCCTTGCTATATCATGAATTATATTGCAGCTAAACCCGAGACCTCAGGAAAGGACAAGGGTAAAGGAAAGATGTAGAATTGTTGTCAGAAGCAGAGTTTATTTTGTGCTTAGTTTAAATTAATGTTATGTAATATGAACCCTAATTACTATTATAGGGTATGTTTGTAAGACTTTATTAAGGTTATAGAATCTTAGGACTAGTAACACCTTTTGAATGAACGACATACGTTTATTATTTTTTCGCATTTTAGTTATCGTATGTTGTTTAGAGGTGGATGTTTGTATTTTATCGTGATGACCGAACCGGGGTCGGAGGACCCGGATTCGGGGGTGTCACAACCTCCTCATAAGATAAATCTTTTTTGAAATATAACGGTTCATAGATCACATGTTTGTAATCAGGTTTATACAGTTGTAGCACCGACACATAAAAAATGTTGTGAACAAGTTCTAACTCTGGAGGTAAAGCTACCTCGTAAGCAACTTCTCCTACTCTTCGCAGTATCTCGAAGGGTTCAATAATCCTCGGGCTTAACTTTCCTTTCTTGCCAAAACGAATCTTTCCTTTCCAAGGAGAAACTTTTAGGAAGACAAAATTCCCTATGTCGAATTCGCGATCTTGTCTATGTTGATCAGCATACTTCTTCTGTCTATCTTGAGCAGATACTAGTCTTGTTCTGATGAGTTTGATCGCTTCAGCGGTCTGCTATACCAGTTTCGGTCCTAACAATTGACGTTCACCAACTTCATCCCAGCACAATGGAGTTCTGTATTTCCTGCTGTATAATTCTTCGTATGGCGGCATGCCAATGCTTGCGTGGTAACTGTTGTTATAGGCAAATTATGCCAACGGTAGATGATCGTCCTAGTTTCCTATGAAATCCATGATGCATGATCTGAGCATATCTTCTAACATTTGGATTGTTCATTCACTTTGGCCATCAGTTTGGGGATGGTATGCCGTACTCATTCTCAATTGTGTTCCCATGCATTCTTGTAGTCTCTTCCAGAAGTTTGATGTGAATCTCGGATCTCTGTCTGACACTAGAACTCCATGTCTTAAAACGATCTCCTTGACGTACAATTTTGCTAGCTGATCAAGATTAAATCTAATCTTTATTAGAAAAAAGTGTGCTGATTTTGTTAATCTATCCACTATCACCCAAATTGCGTCGTATCCTTTCTGAGTCATTGGAAGACCTACCACAAAATCCATTGTGATATGCTCCAACTTCCATTCTGGTATTTCCAATGGTTGAAGTAATCCACTTGGTCTCTGATGCTCGGTCTTTACTCTTTAACATGTCAAGCATTTCACAACACATTCTGTAACGTCTCTTTTCATATTTGGCCACCAAAAATGTCGTCGCAAATCTTGATACATTTTCGTACTTCCCGGATGGATTGAATATCTTGAGTTATAGTTTCTGTCAAGATTTCTTCTTTGATATCTGGTACTGCTAGAACCCAAATTCGTCCCTTGAATCTTAGCAATTCTTTGGTATCAATCTTGTACTTTACCTCATTACCCTCTACCATTCTTTCCTTGATTCTCTCACATTCTTCATCTTGTAGTTGAGCATTCTTTACATTGTCCACCAAAGTTGGACTAGCTTCCATCTGGAATAGTCGTTCATCGGATTCTTTTGGAAATTTTATTTCCAACTCTAGCCTTGTCATTGCTGGAATAAGCTCCTCTTGGGTGATTAACATCATCAACTTTTCCCGACCTTTCCTGCTCAAAGCATCTGCAACCACATTTACTTTGCCCGGATGATAAAAGATCTCACAATAATAATCTTTTATTAATTCCATCCATCTCCTTTGACGCATGTTCAGGTCCTTCTGTGTGAAAATATACTTCAGACTCTTATGGTCTGTGTATATCTCACATTTTTCTCCATAGAGATAGTGTCTCCATATCTTTAGAGAAAATATCACCGCAGCCAAATCTAAATCATGAGTCGGGTATCCTTTCTCATAGTCCTTCAGTTGCCTTGATGCGTACGCAATGACTTTGCCATTCTGCATAAGGATACAACCTAATCCTTTATGTGATGCATCACTATACACCATAAAGTTTCCTGTGTTATCTGGGAATGACAACACAGGGGCCACACTAAGCCTCTTCTTCAATTTCATAAAACTCTCTTCGCACTTTTCCGTCCAAACAAATTTTACAGCTTTCCTTGTCAAATTTGTCAATGGATTGGCAATCTTGGAAAAGTCCTGAATAAACCGTCGGTAATAGCCTGCCAGTCCCAAGAAACTTCTCATCATTGATGGAGTTCTTGGTTATTCCCAATTTATCACAGCTTCAACTTTTGATGGATCTACTGAAATCCCATCTTTATCAATCGCATGCCCAAGAAATTGTACACGTTCTAGCCAAAATTCACATTTAGAGAATTTTGCGTACAACTTTTCTTTTCTTAGCGTCTCCAGCGTCAGACGTAAATGTTCCACGTGTTCTTCTTGAGATTTAGAGTACACCAAAATATCATCGATTAATACCACCATAAACTTGCCTAGAAATGGTTTAAACACCCTGTTTATCAAATCCATGAATGCTGCAGGTGCGTTGGTCAAACCAAAAGACATTATCAGAAACTTGTAGTGCCCGTACCGAGTTCTGAATGCCGTCTTAGGTACATCCTCCTTCCTTACTTTCAATTGGTGATACCCACTTCTCAAATCTATTTTCGAGAAGTATCTAGCACCCTTCAACTGATCAAATAAGTCATCTATTCTTGGCAACGAATATTTATTTTTAATAGTGACTTTGTTTAATTCCCTATAGTCAATGCAAAGACGCATTAACCCATCTTTCTTCTTCACGAATAACACCGACGCTACCCACGGTGATACGCTCGGCTGAATATATGTGACAGCCCCAAATCCTGGTTCTAGATCGCCGTGGATCTGGTACAATAATTCTAAAACTTTTGCGAAAGATATAAACATAAATTGTTTATACATTAAACTTTACACACTATTTCCCAAAATCGAGTAACCTTAACTAATACAGAAATCATAAACTATACTATTACAAACTATACCATTACACTATAGCTGCACATTCTATCCCAAGCTGAACTTGGCATTATCCTTTTCCTGTATCTGGCCGTATTCGCCTTATCTGTAATGTTTTATCACGATATAGCAAGGGTGAGCATGAAGGTTGCCCAGCAAGTTTTAAAACAATGTAAAGATATATCATTATTGAAAGAGTCTGAATAATAAGCTGGCTATTCTTCACAATGTATTTGTGAATTAGCATGAACAAAACTTTGACTGAACAAGTATTTAACATGAATAATTATGTCTGAACTGAATGGTAATGAAGGTGATCAGCCTTTCATACCTGATGAATACATGCAATATGTACAGAGTACAATTCATAAGAACATCTGACTGAAACTACTCTTAGAAGAGTTTAAGTAAAAAGAAACTTGAAAACTTGCCTGATCCGTTGATTACTGTAACGCAATATAATAAGCTTCATCTGGGACCTAATATTAATAATATAGATTTTCAATATTAGAATAATATCAGCACAGTATAATACTGTTATAGAATAACCTAAACACATAACACATAACCCTGTCAGACTATACAACACATAAAACTTAGCATCAGGTCAAATTATTTCGGTCTGACTTGAAATCGACAAAATTCTATCATCCCGACGGTCTAGTCGGACAATTATCGAGTCTATGTTCAACTAAAATCTGTCTGACACTTAACAATTATCTTAAACAATCATATTATCAGTCTAAATAATTTTCATAAGCTCGAAATAATTTTGAGATAATTAATATCATTTATCTAAATTTTTCGATCATTAATATTGTATTTAATGAATTAAATACCATATAATTCCTTTATCACTAATATTTATTTATTGCTAAATATTAATAAAAATTATAACATAATATTATAATATAATTATAATATCACAAAGTATTTTTAATAACTTAAAATCATATTTATATGATTTTTAAACACTTAAATTCATTATCCAATAACTGATATTAATAATAAAATAATAATATTTTCATGCCAAAATATCAAAAGTTATATTTTATAACTTAAAATATTTTTCTAACACTTACATCATTTTTATATGATTTTTAAAGCATTAATTCTATTTTTTCATAATTTATTTAATATATTTACTAAATAAACTAATTATCATTAATATTGATTAATTAATGAATTTCATCACAAAGTATTAAAAGTTATCAAAAATAACTTCAAATATTTTCTAATATCATAATATAATTTTTCATGATTTTTCATGAATTAAAACTATTTTTAAATAATTTATTTAATATTATAATTAAATAAATAAATACCGTTTATATTCCAAAAATATTAAATATTTTCGAAATATACTCAAAATAGTTAAAAACTATTTTTCAGAATTTAAAATAATTTTTTAGAATTTAAAATGTATTTTTAATAATTAAAAATTATTTTTTTCTATTTATTTAATTATTTTCTGTATTTTTCGAAAATAAACGACGCTAAAGGGGCCCTATAGCGACGAAACTGTCGCTATAGGTGTTCTTGAGCTTCAAGCCAAGCAATTTCTGACAGACGCTGGTAGCTACTTTGACCATGAATACCTTTTTTATCTTTAGGTTTCTGGCAATGTTCTTGGTCAGATCTTGTAGAGGAAATAACAGACTACATGATCCAACAAACATCATGGCTAAAAAACATCAGATCTGGGAGATATTGGCCATCAAAGTAGCTGTCAGAGCTGTTCTTCACGAAGAACAGTTCGAGATGCCTACTTTGGACCTCTATAACTTCATGATCGTGTAATGTTTATGTGATCTATCAATTGAATTATGTATAAAACATGTAGGACTACAACTTCAAAGCTTTATAACACTAGAACATCATAGCATGAACAAGATCTGTCCGGTCAAAGTTGGACACGGACAATCTGTTCTTGAATTTCTTGGTTCGCGATTTGGCAGTTTTGGTCAACCATGTTTGACTGCTTGTAACGTTTGATCTACAATTGATCTGGCTTTGATTCTTTTTGTATCTTAAATAACACATAACAGGCTACACGTTACAAGCTTTAAACATCAAAAACACTTAACACACACGGATCTATGGGGTCTGACATTTGCTGTCAGACGAGATTTTTCAAGTTTTCCAAATGTTGAAAAACTATAATTTTGAGCACTTTGATGTTATGGGTCCTAAATTTAACAACTTAAAACATTAATAGACTCCCTATTACATAACTTTAAACAATCAATTCCAACAATTAACATAGAATCAAAGGATTTCAAAATTTAGGATTTTTAATACATTTTTGCTTTGATTTTTGATTTTGATTCTTTGTTGCTGATCTTGGCTTGCTGATTCTTGATCATAGTTCATCTTATCTCTCTCTCTCACTCCAAATTTTCGGATTTCTAGAGAGAGGATGGCTTGGTGAAAAGGAGAATTAAAGTAGCCTTTCTCTCTCTTTTAATCTTTAAAATAATTGATCCAAAGTTGGAATTAAGTGATTCAAGGGCTGGTAATGCTATAGTAACATATGTAACTTCTAGATGGCTGGCTTGTGTGGAATAATTGGTGGCAATAATTCATAATAATACACTAAATGGGACAAAAGGGTATTTTAGTAATTTCTACACCAATAATTTAATTCTTCCTTTAATAATGCACAAGGGCATTTTAGACTTCTCATTTCTATCATGAAGGGCATTTTAGGCATTGGCCATAACCCTTAGGGTTTAGGGTTTAGCATTTTAGGGTTTAACCCTAACGATTTTGAGATTAAAATTCTAAGATTTTCTAATTAGATTTAAAAAAATTGAAAATCTTGATTTTAAAATTATAATTAGGGATTCCTAATTATATTATAATTCCTTAATCACATTACGACTTTAACTGATTAGGATTAATATTTCCTAATTAATATTGCTAATTTAGCAATTAATTCCATAACTGTACATTAGGGTTCATAACAGAACAATTAGGGTTCAAAAATTCTAAAATTAGGGTTTGCTAATTAATCAGGCTTTACCCTAATTATTATTATAATTAATAGCACTTAAGAATTATACTTATCCGATAATTTCTCGGATTAGGGTTTTCAAATACCGAATTAGGGTTTCGGATTCCCGGAACTAAAATTAGGGTTTTCATAACCGATTTCTAGGGTTTTCTTATAAATCGTAATAATTTTATAACTGAACGTGGACGTTCTTAATATATACGATTATGGTTTGACACAGATGTAATTTATCTGGTCATCCATTGACCCTTAACCACTTTTGCACACATAATACTATAATCCTGAATAATTTACCAAAAGAAATTTTGAATTCTCAAAATTCCTTCCTAAAAATTTCAAACGCATACACTTATTTTCTGTTTAGGCCAATTATGTGACCTTAAATCAATCATTTAAGATTTTAATAAATTTTCTAAATTCTCGGGTCGTCACATTCACCCCTTCTTCTAAGAATTTCGTCCCCGAAATTCATCTTACACCTCGCACCATACTGCTTACACCATTCACACATATCACATGCTACCCAACATTCCACTCACAAGAGTATAAGTTTTCAAATTATGCTGAGGGGTCATATAGACTATTTGTCTGTCATTTTCACAAAGGTTTTTATGAAAATTTATCCGCAAACCGTCATTACTTACGGACACAAAAGGGTAATTAGCCCGGTATGCCCTGTACTGGCCGAGTACTGCTTTTATCTGGTTTCCCGTCACTGCCGAAGGCACAAAAATTCTACCTCGGTCTTATTGGATTCCGCACCAAAACAATTTGGTTCGGGAAATTTTCTTTCACTGAGCAATTAGAGTCTTCATAAACATTAGCCTAGCTGAATCGAATAGCATAGACTCATATCAATAATTCAATTCAATCGAATTATTTAGGTGTAGCCAAACCCCGTTGGCAAATTAAAATTTTTGAAAATATTTTTCAAGAATGACCTCATGATGCCGTACTGTATTACCAGTCCGTTTGAGGATGCTGTCATTGTATGACTTAGTCATAACACATCATACAATAGTGGAATAACGATTTTAGATCAAATTCGCACTAAGTATTCCTGTATTTACAACTCCATCACATTCTTATCATCTTTGCACCAGGTTACATGGTACATAAGTGATAAATAAAAATATATTTTGATATTTCAAATCATTTGCGTCTAGCCGAAATAAGTAGCATAGACTGTACTTTAAATCGTTTCAAAAATGACTACGAGTCAACATTTTTAAAAGCACATAGTGCGCATTTAGCTTGATGTCAAAATTTAGAAGTTTAGCATAGCTAGGAGTTTAGGAAAACCTAACACCTTTACTAATAATCATTTGCTTAACAATCTATCTGTTCCTATAATCCTCAATTCTTCATTCACACAAAACTATACCCAGTTCGTCAAACTACACTTATGAGTTCATAAATTGCCACAATCAGATGAGCTTTAGAACTTACCCCAGTCAGACCTTTGGCGTCCATTCGCTACGGGGTTCATAACACTTCATATAATTGTGAGTCAAGAATGTCACATAAGTCTGAGTTTTAAGAACTCGTACTTAATCCTTATGTCCTCTACCTATGACCTATCTATCTGTTATACACCTGAGAATGGAGTCATCCTCTTAATGTGCATATAACAAATAGCGCGACATAAACATTTCAATGATTATCAATGCCAGAAACTAAGTGGTTGTCAAACCTAACTCGGCCACTAATCAATATAGGAAGCTAAGCGGACAATTCCTCGCCCATACAAAGAATTTGTCAACCTAATCACTGTATCAACCAGGAAGCTAAGTGATTCTAAAACCAAGTACAAATTTCCCGCCCATACAAGGAATCATACAACTCAGCTATTTCTAACTCCCTTCTCAATACAAATTTCATTCAACTCGCATTCATAATTCTTTCCTGTATTTGTACCAATTCATGGTACAACTGCCACACGACATTTTGCTGTAAAAATTTTCAATCCTTAGATTAATTCTTTCTGGTTGTAATAACCTTATCAGATCACGGGGTGATCTCATCGTATATATTACGATTCATTGCTATTCTGTGATCGTTTTGTTTTACGATCTCCTATCCCTACACTTGTAATCTTCTAGACTCTATCTATCCAATTCCTATACTTGGTACGCATCTAGTCTCTAACCGTTTCAATATGGTACGCTGAGTGGTTTCCCACAAACAACCAACAAACTAGGTGCCGAGTTGCTAGTTCGTATATACCTCCGCTCTATGAAGGAATCGTTTAGCCCAGATACCATACATCAACTATTAAAGAGTACAATTGTACCATACTTAAACCTAACCTTTTTTTTTGACCCTGCGAGATTCTTCAACTAACTCTATGTGAGTTAGTACTTATCCTAATCACTGCGGTTATTGGTCTCAGGTATTACTACCTAAGCTTCATAACCAACAGCTCTGATACCAACTGTGACAGCCCCAAATCCTGGTTCTAGATCGCCGCGGATCTGGTACAATCATTCTATAACTGTTGCAGAAGATATAAACATAAATTGTTTATACATTAAACTTTACACACTATTCCCCAAAATCGAGTAACCTTAACTAATACACAAATCATAAACTATACTATTACAAACTATACCATTACACTCTAGCTGCACATTCTATCCCAAGCTGAACTTGGCATTATCCTTTTCCTGTATCTAGCCGTATTCACCTTATCTGTAATGTTTTATCACGATATAGCAAGGGTGAGCATGAAGGTTGCCCAGCAAGTCTTAAAACAATGTAAAGATATATCATGATTGAAAGAGTCTGAATAATTAGCTGGCTATCCTTCACAATGTATTTGTGAATTAGCATGAACAAAACTTTGACTGAACAAGTATTTAACATGAATAATTATGTCTGAACTGAATGGTAATGAAGGTGATCAGCCTTTCATACCTGATGAATACATGCAATATGTACATAGTACAATTCATAAGCACATCTGACTGAAACTACTCTTAGAAGAGTTTAAGTAAAAAGAAACTTGAAAACTTGCCTGATCCGTTGATTACTGTAACGCAATATAATAATCTTCGTCTGGGACCTAATATTAATAATATAGATCTCCAATATTAGAATAATATCATCAGAGTATAATACTGTTATAGAATAACCTAAACACATAACCCTGTCAGTCTATACAGCACATAAAACTTAGCATCAGGTCAAATTATTCGGTCTGACTTGAAATTGACAAAATTTTATCATCCCGACGGTCTAGTCGAACAATTATCGAGTCTAAGTTCAATTAAACTCTGTCTGACACTTTACAATTATCTTAAACAATCATATTATCAGTCTAAATAATTTTCATAAGCTCGAAATAATTTTGAGATAATTAATATCATTTATCTAAATTTTTCTATCATTAATATTGTATTTAATGAATTAAATACCATATAATTCCTTTATCACTAATATTTATTTATTGCTAAATATTAATGAAAATTATAACATAATATTATAATATAATTATAATATCACAAAGTATTTTTAATAACTTAAAATCATATTTATATGATTTTTAAACACTTAAATTCATTATCTAATAACTGATATTAATAATAAAATATTAATATTTTCATGCCAAAATATCAAAAGTTATATTTTATAACTTAAAATATTTTTCTAACACTTACATCATTTTTATATGATTTTTAAAGCATTAATTCTATTTTTTCATAATTTATTTAATATATTTACTAAATAAACTAATTATCATTAATATTGATTAATTAATGAATTTCATCACAAAGTATTAAAAGTTATCAAAAATAACTTCAAATATTTCCTAATATCATAATATAATTTTTCATGATTTGTCATGAATTAAAACTATTTTTAAATAATTTATTTAGTATTATAATTAAATAAATAAATACCGTTTATATTCCAAAAATATTAAATATTTTCGAAATATACTCAAAATAGTTAAAAACTATTTTTCAGAACTTAAAATAATTTTTCAGAATTTAATATGTATTTTTAATAATTAAAAATCATTTTTTTCTATTTATTTAATTATTTTCTGCATTTTTTGAAAATAAGCGTCGCTAAAGGGGCCCTATAGCAACGAAACTGTCGCCATAGGTGTTCTTGAGCTTCAAGCCAAGCAATTTCTGACAGACGCTGGTAGCTACTTTGACCATGAATAACTTTTTTCTCTTTAGGTTTCTGGCAATGTTCTTGGTCAGATCTTGTAGAGGAAATAACAGACTACATGATCCAACAAACATCATGGCTAAAAAACATCAGATCTGGGAGATATTGGCCATCAAAGTAGCTGTCAGAGCTGTTCTTCACGAAGAACAGTTCGAGATGCCTACTTTGGACCTCTATAACTTGAGGATCGTGTAATGTTTATGTGATCTATCAATTGAATTATGTATAAAACATGTAGGACTACAACTTCAAAGCTTCATAACACTAAAACATCATAGCATGAACAAGATCTGTCCGGTCAAAGTTGGACACGGACAATCTGTTCTTGAATTTCTGGGTTCGCGATTTGGCAGTTTTGGTCAACCATGTTTGACTGCTTGTAACGTTTGATCTACAATTGATCTGGCTTTGATTCTTTTTGTATCTTAAATAACACATAATAGGCTACATGTTACAAGCTTTAAACATCAAAAACACTTAACACACACGGATCTATGGGGCCTGACATTTGCTGTCAGACGAGATTTTTCAAGTTTTCCAAATGTTGAAAAACTTTAATTTTGAGCACTTTGATGTTATGGGTCCTGAATTTAACAACTTAAAACATTAATAGACTCCCTATTACACAACTTTAAACAATCAATTCCAACAATTAACATAGAATCAAAGGATTTCAAAATTTAGGATTTTTAATACCTTTTTGCTTTGATTTTTGATTTTGATCCTTTGTTGCTGATCTTGGCTTGCTGATTCTTGATCATAGTTCATCTTATATCTCTCTCTCTCACTTCAAATTTTCGGATTTCTAGAGAAAGGATGGCTTGGTGAAAAGGAGAATTAAAGTAGCCTTTCTCTCTCTTTTAATCTTGAAAATAATTGATCCAAAGTTGGAATTAAGTGATTCAAGGGCTGGTAATGCTATAGTAACATATGTAACTTCTAAATGGCTGGCTTGTGTGGAATAATTGGTGGCAATAATTCATAATAATACACTAAATGGGACAAAAGGGTATTTTAGTAATTTCTACACCAATAATTTAATTCTTCCTTTAATAATGCACAAGGGCATTTTAGACTTCTCATTTCTATCATGAAGGGCATTTTAGACATTAGCCATAACCCTTAGGGTTTAGGGTTTAGCATTTTAGGATTTAACCCTAACGATTTTGCGATTAAAATTCTAAGATTTTCTAATTAGATTTTAAAAAATAGAAAATCTTGATTTTAAAATTATAATTAGGGATTCCTAATTATATTATAATTCCTTAATCACATTACGACTTTAACTGATTAGGATTAATATTTCCTAATTAATATTGCTAATGTAGCAATTAATTCCATAACTGTACATTAGGGTTCATAACAGAACAATTAGGGTTCAAAAATTCTAAAATTAGGGTTTGCTAATTAATCAGGCTTTACCCTAATTATTATTATAATTAATAGCACTTAAGCATTACACTTATCCGATAATTTCTCGGATTAGGGTTTTCAAATACCGAATTAGGGTTTCGGATTCCCAGAACTAAAAGTAGGGTTTCCATAACCGATTTCTAGGGTTTCTTATAAATCGTAATAATTTTATAACTGAACGTGGATGTTCTTAATATATACGATTAGGGTTTGACACAGATGTAATTTATCTGGTCATCCATTGACCCTTAACCACTTTTGCACACATAATACTATAATCATGAATAATTTACCAAAAGAAATTTTGAATTCTCAAAATTCCTTCCTAAAAATATCAAACACATACCCTTATTTTCTGTCTAGGCCTATTATGTGACCTTAAATCAATCATTTAAGATTTATGTCTAGGCTCTTACAGTTGTACCATCGGTTCCTTCATCTCTACCAGAGCCATTCTGTACGGGGCCTTCGATATTGGAGCAGTTCCTGGCGCTAAGTCGATCACGAACTCAATCTCTCTGTCAGGCGGAAGTCCTGGAAAATCTTCCAAAAATACATCCACAAAATCCCTAACCACTGGTATCTCCTCCAGTTTCACACCATTCTTCTTTTGAGTATCGACTATGTAAGCTAGGTACCCTACACAGCCCTGACTCAACAACTTCTTGGCCTGCATAATCGTTAGACATCTTGCTTATCTAGGCGATTTTATACCATAGAAAACTACCTTTGATGGAGTCATAAGGTTTACACTTTTCTTTTGACAATCAATTATTGCTCCATAATTGAATAACCAATCCATTCCCAATATAACATCAAACTCTCCAAGTTTAATCGGGATTAAATCTACTGTCATAATAATCTCCAAGTTTAGGTTATGAACCTTAGGTGGGGAAAAAGCCTTAGGAAATAACCTTATACAAGATTAAAAAGATAGTGGTGATGAACTCTTATCGGGTATATCTACTCCCTCCCTTCTTTTTCACAAGTCATTTTCAAGTTGAACCAAATAGAAAATCCAAAATTTCATCTTCAGATCTACTGAGTTCGGGCTGCTTTTTACAAAATCTATTACCGTACAAACGTTCTGCACTACTCAAGTAACGTTTACATGTTTTCGTTTTAAGTTTTAACCGTTAGAAAGTTATATTTCATATTGAATGCTTCTAAACACAATATAGTGAAAATGCATGCTTATATGACTTGATAAAAATTATTCAACTTAGTAAATATTCATATTTTACCATGCTAAACGTATTGATGTAAAAAAACGTGACTTTTGAGAAAGACATTTGACACCCTTTTTTGCTAGTTTATTCATCATATTTGATGACAAATGAGCACAGGTTTTTAAATAAAGCAATCATGGTAATTTGGCTGCCATGGTAGATTTAATTTTGATGTTTTTCATGCATGTGAGATGCTCATGATTTTGGGCTGGTGTGCTACTGAATGGACGCCTAGTCATGCCTATGTGCATGCTAACAGTGTAATAACCCGATATTTTCAATATAAATAAATCAAAATTTTGCATATAAATTATTTTTTATTTATTTATTTTAAGGATGAGGATTTGTACAAGATAATGTGTATATGTATTTATGTGGGAAATAAAAATATATTTATTACATGAATATTTATAAATAATTTTACTTTAGAATTAACGATCATTATAAATTATATTTTTTATAATAATTAATTTTATTGTAGAAATGTGTTTATTATTTATTTTTCAAAGGAAATATGATATTACATTATTTAAATAATATAAGGAATGATTATTGTAATTATTATAATTATTAATTATTTATATGAATTTTAGCTAGGATTATTAAGTTAAATATTTTAACTTAATTAATAAAGTTGTTTATGCAAGGTAAATCAGATATGGAACCCAAACCCTAATTCTGGTTTTGGAATAAAGAATGATAATAATAATATAATATTAATTATATTTTTAATTTTTCAATGCTATTAATATGTACTGTATACGTAAACCGATAATGGTTGGTCAATTATGGCATTATATGACAAACCCTAATTATTGACTCGAAACCCTAATGGTGAAATTAAAACCCTAATCGATATTTAGGAACCCTAACTGTCAAACTGGAAAATCCTAATTGCTAATTTAGGATGTTTAATGCTCATTAGCAGACTTTAAACCCAAATGATCATGATTTATGTGATTAGAAACCCTAATTACAAATTGTTAACCCTAATTGTTAATCCTAATTAGTAAATTGTTAACCTTAATTATCAAATGGGTGCTCTAATTGATAAATTAGTGATCTTAATTATAATTATCATTATAAAACCCTAATGTTCCTATATAAAGTAATTAGAAAACCAATTTAATTAAGGAAACCCAAATTTCAAATTTTTAGAAACAAAAATTCTAAATTATTTATTTACTTTGCTTAATTAGAAATCCTACAAAATTTATTGTGCAAGACCTTAGGGTTAAACCCTAAGGGATTAAACCCTAAGGGTCAAACCCTAAGGGTTTGGGACAAGATTACACAAATGACATTAAAATTGTATGTCAAATGCCCATTATACCCCTTTATGCATTATTGAGGTTAGCCACTAGGTTTTGACAATAGGAGAAGTGGTTCACCAAATCTAACTACTCCATGTGCCTTCAGTCAACACATATCAGTCACTATGCCAGCCCATTTATGTATCTAACTTAGTATTTATAGATTGGAGGAGAGAGAAATGACATTTGTTAACTTACATTTTGCACAACACTCAACTAAACTTTCTCAAGCTCATAGCTACGAAATTTCTTAGTATATCAACTCCCAAGACTAGCCCCACTAACACACATCACAAAAATCAAAAGCCAGAAACAGAAATTGATCATAGAAGGTATAAACCCTACCTTAAAAATACGTCCAATGATCCTTTGTTAGATGCAATGATTCAGTGTTAAAATATGTTGTTAGTAGTGTATAATCATGATCTGAGTTGCTAGATGTTAGATCCATAACATCTAGAGGCTCAGATTTGGTGTTTTTCATAATCTGGAAAATCTTTAAAAGTGGTCCGACAATGAATGTCAGACCCCATAGATTTCATTTTGTGTAATGTTTACGTGGTTTGAAAGTTTGGACTTATAGTATGTAGTATGATCTTTACTCTGGAGTTGAAAGCATGCTTAGATCTGACCTAAGTTGTAAAATAATTGTGGTCAAACCACGTTGACCGGCATTGACCACACGTTTCTGGGTAACCCAGAACGTGCCCAGAAAGGGCCTGACAACATATTCAAGCTCTCAGATCTTTCTTGTGTTGGTCGATTTATGTTTGTTGTTGTATCTAGTCTATAGCTTAATATTTGTACTACATGTTCATGCCTTATAATCTCCTCAACATCAAATTAATGGAAGTCAGTGGCTGGTCAAAGCAGGCCAGATGATCACGAACTGAGTTTCTGGGTAACCTAGAAAACTCAAGGACGTGATCTCTGATAGGGTTTGACCAGCATGGATCTCGTGATTCTGTTGTTGTTTTGTTTATGTTTTGTGATGGATCTCGTCCTTGGTATGTTGGCTAGACACTGAAACACTTAAAGCACAAAAGAATTACAAGATTAGCAAGTTATGGAAGCCCAAAACTAGCCAGTTGAACTGTTCTTAATTTCTGGGTAACCCAGAAAATGAAGAACAGCTCTGACAGCTTGTTCTAGGCCCCAGATCTCGTTTGTTTCATGCTTGTTGGTCA
This sequence comes from Panax notoginseng, assembly GCA_016801055.1. Lineage (NCBI taxonomy): Eukaryota > Viridiplantae > Streptophyta > Magnoliopsida > Apiales > Araliaceae > Panax > Panax notoginseng. The sequence goes on along the minus strand of CM029019.1, from coordinate 141,008,900 downwards.
TGATTATTGTTGGGTCTTGTAGTGTTGAATTTGTACTACACAAACAGACCAAAATCATTCACAGAAACACATTACACAACTCATTATTAATGGTCAAAGTAGCTATCTCGAAGCTGGCTATGAATATTCTTGAAGGCTCAAGAACAGCATAGACTACACTGTTTGTCACTAAAAGCCTATAGCGACCGTTTTATTAATTTTAATTAATTAAAATTTCAAAAATCATTTAAAAATAGAAATTTAACTCCGAAAATTACAAAAATAATTATAAATTATAAAAATTTAACTTTTAATAATTTGAAATATTTTTCATAAATATTAGTATTTATTTAAATATTATTGGTAATTAATTAATTTATTAAATGTATTAATTAAATTAATTAAAAATTATTTTATTATATTAAAAATTATTTTAAATGATAATAAGTTATTTAAAAATATTTTAAGTTATAAAATATAACTTTTAATATTTTAAAGTAAATTTCATTAATTATTTAATATTAATGATATTAGATTTATTTAACAATTAAATTAAATAAATTAATTAAAAATAATTTTAATATTATAAAAATTATTTTAAATAAAAATAAATAGTTTAAAAATATTTTAAGTTATACAGTATAACTTTTAATATTTAATGGTAAATTTTATTAATTAATTATTATTAATGATATTAAAGTTATTTAATAATTATATTAAATAAATTAGTTTAAAAATGATTTTAATATTATAATAATCATTTTAAATGAAAATAAAGTGTTTAAAGATATTTTAAGTTATAAAATATAACTTTTAATATTTAAAGGATAATTTCATTAATGATTTAATATTAATGATTATTAATTTATTATTAATGATATTAAATTTCTTTAATAGTTATATTAAATAAATAGTTTAAAAATGGTTTTATTAATCATTTAAAAAGGATATAAAAATATTATTAAGTTATACTTAATGACTTTTAATATTTTGATAAATAATACATTAATACATTAATATTAATGGTAATTATTTAAAAAATGATTTTAAATATTTTAAAAATTATTTAAGGGTAATATTAATACTTTAAAAATATTCTAAGTTATTATAAATAACTTTAATATTTTGGTAATAGTTTCATTAATAGTTTAATATTAATTAAATATTAATGAGAATGAAATTACTTAATATTTAAATCATTTAACAATGATTCCGATATTTCAAAAATTATGATAAATTATAATAAATGTTTAAAAATTTATTATAAATTATTTAAAAATAATATGACTGATACTAAGTTACATGTTAGAGTCTTAAACTCGATAATTACCCAATAAAGTTGTCAATACACCGACATATTTCAGAAATTGATCTGGACTTAGATAGGTTAACTTAAGAAATGTTTATTTGTGATTCAATGGTTAATAAACTTACATGACAATGTGATTAGGTTATGTGCTGACTGCAAATAGTAGTACAATATGATATCATATGTTATTCTAATCGAACGAATGATCTATTTAATGATAGGGCTTGATATAAAAGATAAATTTAAGTTGTGTAAGCAACAGTCAAGGCAAGTATCTAACCCTTTGCATTTACTTTATGCAATGGACATGCGTAATGTAAGACCCCAAATTATTAATAAATGAAATTTAAATTTCCTCTATTTATTATTTTGAAATAGTAAGGGTTAAATTAATTAATGAGGTTAGTTATGGGTAAAATGCGCAAATATTTCAAATAAGCAAGTGGTCATAAAATATTCATTGTTGTCGGGGAATATTCGTTTGGTCGTGGAATATTCTTGTTGTCGGGGAATATTCGTACGACGGCGCAGCCTTAATTTTCTGTGACAATTGTTAAAATTAATATTTTATCTTTTTCTGATAAAATAATTTATTTAAATATATTATTTTAATAATATATTAGTGGTGATATTTTTACAATGAATGTGGGATATATGAGTATATGAGGAGGAAGAGTATTTTGTGGCATTAAATGATTAACACATGTTTTGTGTGTCGGTGGACCCAAATAACTGACTGAAATTTGATTATAGCCTGTAAAATCGTCCGTTTATGGATTTCGGTCAATTTCTGTTTGGAATTTGGAAAAACTTTCTTCTGCAAAGTTGTAGATAATGGAATTTCCTACGAAAATGCGGAAGTTTCGAATTTTTTTGACAAAAGGGCTATTTATTATGAATTATTGAAGTTTCGAAGCTCCGAAATAATTACTTTTTGGAAGTTTAAAATATTTTAAATAACAAAAACATTTTTGTCTAGAAGGTGGGCATGTGGGAAATGTTAGAAACTGATTTCAAAGGATGCGTATGAATTTTATTATTAATAATATATTTTATTAAATTTTCTACTTTGGTGTTCTTAGTATTTTCCTATAAATAGGGTGCTTAGGTTATAATTGAAAAGCACACAAGAAATTGAAAACTTCTCTCTTGCTCTCTCAATATATTGAGCATATTCTTGTGAGTATTTTTATACTTTGAGTGTTGCTATACGGTGCAAGTTCAAGTCATAGCCTATATCCGGTTTTTCAACTAGAAGTATTGTCTTTACGAGGTAAGGGATGTTATTTTATTCGAAAATGATATTACTTCTTCAATATCATTATGCCGAAATATTAGTTGGAAATTTTTATCAAATTTGGAACTTTTCATGTCGGGGTTACTATTCATGAGTTACTATTCATCGAAAAATGAAATTTTCTTCTTTTTGTCCAAAATATCTATTATGGATACTAGCTTTGATTGTATCCATGTTTTGATCATTCTTGAATTTTACTCCACTATGATTGTTTATGAGGTATTTTTGGACATGGATAAACTGTAATATGAATCCCTAATATTTGTTCTTTTGCTTCACTGGATTCGTTTTCTTTAAAATATTTTTCATCATCCCCAGTCCTAAATGATGATATTAATGAATATCTTTGGCCTGTAGTGCAAAGATGAATGATTTCTGATGAATATCTTTGGCCCATAGTGCAAAGATGAACAGGTGTTGAGATGAACATGACCAACTGATGAATATATTTGGCTTGTAATGCAAAGATGATTATTGATTGATGTTACAGGGATAAAATATTGATGATGGACTTTTAAATTCATAGATAATAGTAGATTTCATTCTCTACGTAACTCTTCTATGAATTATTATTTTCCGCTGCGAATATTGATTTAAAACTTGTTGTCTATTGTATTCTATTAGATTTTTCCCTGTTGAAGACTAACGATAATTTGTTCTGTGTTATCTTAGTCATAATATTCTTTACATACCTGAAATTCAGCCCAAAATGCATCCTTATGGGCGAGAGGTGTGCTCGCCCATGTAATCACTGGCGTAGGCCAGTTCTGTAAGCATAATTGTGAAATGCACTTCACAATTTTACTATCTTGAAAATCACTACAATATATAATAATTTACATTAAAATATATTTATAACATTGGAAATATTAAACCCTTATATATACACGATGTTTAACTTACGTGCTTTCTGGAGGAGGACGGATCTGTATAAGAATGCGATCATCCGGATTAGCCGGGGCCTTCGGCACATGATTAGGGCCCTGACCCAACCCGCGCTTTCGTGCAACAGGTTCAGAAGACATCTATAAATAAAAAAATTTAGGATGTTAGTATGAAATTATGAATGAAAATTAATTGTATGAAATAGTTAACTACGATTACCGTAAGTGAAAGGTACATAAACATGACTGCAAAATAGTTAACTACAACAACTACAAATGATATAGTTAAGGATATAGAGAACATTCCTATATAGAGAACATAAATGAAAGGTACATAATTATGAACTAAACATGAACATGAACATAAACATACATTTTGTACAATTAAAACTAAACATACATTTTAATGAAAATCGTTGTCTGATGAGTCAGAATCATTTTGTACAAGTATCGGAGATTCATAACCATCTTCTTCAGATTCTGTGTCAGTGTCAGTCAATAACTCTTCCTCAATATCACTGTCATCTTGCAAAATAACTGTCTCGGGATCCAATTCATCAGGTTCATCTCCACCCTCTAACTGGATTCCATCATTGTTGTCCTCTAAATTTATTATAGGAGGTCTCTGAAGCATTTCCTCTTGGTAGAAATCCCCGTCTATTACTTGGACACAACTACGCGCGGGAGTATGAATTACAACTTGCCAATCTGTAGGCGGTCTATCCCTTTTCCTAACTGGACTAGGAGTGTAGTATACTTGTATTATTTGAGTTGGTAATACAAACGGTTCGTTGGAGTACGCAGACCTATGGAGGTCAATATCGACGATTCCATGTCTGTCAACACGTATCCCTTTTTCTGAATCAAACCAATGGCACTTGAACAAGTGAATATGACCCCCGTACGTTCCCTTGTACGACAACTCTACGATTTCCTCCAACTCCCCATAAAAGGCATGACCAAGCTCATTGTAACAATCTCCTTGGACACACACTCCAGAGTTCGTTGTTCTTTTACAGTTCCCATATGCCTTTGTGTGAAATTCACAACCATTTATTTTGTAACCATTGCGGGTGACTTGGTCCCTGTCTGGTCCCATAGCTAGGACTTGTACATTAGCCGGAATCGTTGATCCCTTAGTCAAAGCCTACAAAAACTCCATCTTATTAAATGAAGTCATAGTTAACATGGAGTGTGTGTGTGTGTGTGTGTATATATATATATATATATATATATATATATATTACGTGCTTAAAAATTGAACTTACTTTGTCCTTTAGCCAAAGTGCAAAGTTTTTATCCCGATTGATTTGAATATCTTTATCAGTTATGCCGGGATGCTTCACTTTTAACTCGTCATCGTACAATCTATACCATGTTATAAACATTAACATATTGGAATAAATTGTCAACTTAAAAGATAAATTATCAAGTTTACATGTGTACCTCACAAATTCGTCAATCTCCTCGCAATTGAGAAGAATGTAAGTATGTGCAGCATGTAATTCTTGCTCAGAGAGGAATATGCGCTTCCCTTTTCCATAAGCGCGGCCCGATAGACCAAATACAGATAGTCGACCATTTAGTTCAACATTTCCCCCATCATCATGTCTCGATACTCGATTGGCCTTTGTCAAGACTTCGTCCGAAAAATAGTCTAAGACAAACGTAGATATCTCATCGAAACTGTATGCCTCGCATATCGACCTCTCGACATAAGCTCTATTCTTAACCTTTCTCTTAAGGTTTCCCATCACCCTTTCGAAAGGGTACATCCATCTATATTGAACTGGACCCCCAACACGAGCTTCATAGGGAAGATGGATGTGCAAATGCTCCATGGAGTCAAAAAAACCAGGTGGGAATATTTTTTCCAGTTTACACGTGATCTCTATGATGTTCTTCTCAAGTACAGACATGTCCTTCTCATTTAATGATTTTGAACATAAGTCTTTGAAGAAATGACTAAGATCCGTCAAAGCATCCCATATTGGTTTATCAAGCAGATCCCAAAATGCTATAGGCATGAGCCTCTCCATGAACACATGACAGTCATGACTCTTCATCCCTTGCAATTTCCCACCCGTAACACACCTTGCAATGTTTGATGCATATCCATCTGGTAGTTTCAGAGACTTAACCCATGTGCACACATCTTCAACTTGATTTTTGGACAATGTGTACCTTGCATGCGGTTTGACAATCTTACCATTAGAAAATTCGTAAAGTTCTAATCCGAGACGCTTACAAATATCTTTCATGTCCAAACGTGCCTTATCGTTATCTTTTGTCTTCCCCGTAACATTCATCACAGTGTTAAACACATTGTCAAACACATTCTTCTCAATATGCATTACATCTAGATTATGACGAATCAAATTTGTAGACCAATAAGGCAGTTCCCAAAAGATGCTTCTCCGAACCCAGTTATGAGATTCGCCAAACCCATTGATTATATTTGTGGCATCAACCTTACCAAATGGGATAACCAGCAATCTCATTACACGATCTCGCATCTCCATTCCCGAAAATCGCGGTGCAGGCATATCATTGTCTACTTTCCCTTTCCTGAAGTGTTCTCTATTTCTTCGAAATGGGTGATCTACCGGTAAGAACCGACGATGACAGTCAAACCAACAAGGCTTTCGACCTTTTGATAGATTAAACGACTTTGTATGCTCCATACAATACGGACAAGCTAACTTCCCGTGTGTACTCCATCCAGCTAACATACCATAAGCTGAGAAGTCACTTATAGTCCACATAACCGCTGTCCTAAGGTTGAAATTTGTTTTCGTTGCAACATCCCAAGTCTGTACTCCATCCTCCCACAATACATTCAACTCGTCTATAAGAGGTCTCAAGTAAATATCTAAGTTCTTTCCAGGACTCTTAGGACCAGGAACCACGAGTGAAAGAAACAAGTATGGCTGTTTCATACACATCCAAGGAGGCAAGTTGTACGGAGTAACAATCACAGGCCAACATGAGTACGGAACAGCTGAGTGGCCAAACGGATTGAAATCATAGGTGGAAAATCCAAGCCTCACATTTCTAGGTTCCAATGCAAATCCAGGATGTGCTAAGTTGAAATCTTTCCAAGCCTTCCCATCTGCGGGATGATTTAGTTCTCCATCTTTAGCTGGAGATTTCGCATGCCAACTCATATGTTCAGCTATTCTTGAAGACATGTACAATCTTTTTAGCCGATGTGTTATTGGAAAATACCTTAGAATCTTAAACGGTATACTTGATTTTTTTGTAGTCACACCCTCTTTATTAGGCCTAAACCGATCATGACTGCAAAACGTGCACCTTGTCATCTGTTCATTTTCCTTATAAAATAACATGCAATCGTTGGGACATGCATCGATCTTTTGGTATCCAAGACCCAACTTCTTCACCATTTTCTTAGAAAAGTAATTGTTATCAGGCAATTTCTCACCGTCAGGCAACATACTCTTAATGGCCTTCAAGAGCGACTCAAAACACTCATGGCTCATGTTGTGATCAGCCTTGATGTTAAGTAATGTCGCCACTGCAGACAATGTAGTGTTTTTGGTGCAACCATGCCACAATGGCTCGCTACCCTCGTCTAACAACTTAAAGAAGTCTTTGGCATCAGAATTCATAGGTTGTTCTCTGCCTTGTTCCCAATCAAAATCTAGCCCTGCAATATCATGAACCATTTCATTCATACGATGAGTACTACTGCCCGAATTGTGTACTTCTGTGATGCCACCACCTCTTCTCTGTCCATGTGCCCACCAGCATTCTTCGTAATTTCTCATGAACCCAGAAACAAGTAAATGATAGTTTATCATGTCTCTGTCCATATAATTTACATTCTTACACTTCAAACATGGACATCGTATCTGCGACTTACCATTCATACATTCCGGGTGACTATACGCATAATCCAAAAATACTTGGCAACCAGCTCTAAATTTAGCTGTAGCACCTATCTGGGCACTTGACTTTCGTCGTGCCATCCAACTACGGTCTGAATAGAGGTCCATGATTCCACGGTACCTATGTTGACATGAATTATTGTATTCCCTTGTTAGAGATTTACAATTCAGCTCAATCCCATTTATGATGCTTATAAATACATATACATGTATATGTACATATATAACATGAGTGTGCATCATATATGATTATTCGGGAATTGAACAAGGATACATTCCAAAACAACCTAAAGACAATAGATTCCTAGGGGTAGAATATGAATCATTGCATCATGCATGGTCTGCATATGATAGGACATTAGGTGATGAAAATATCTTGATGGTTAAGTTTGAAGAACAACCAATGGAATTTGAAATGTGTTCTAGAAACTATAACGATGCGTATATCAAGATTGCAGAAGAAGGCATACTATTAGCCCCTGTGAATACGAATGCATATATGGCCATTTGACTTATATATGAAGATTTAGACAAGTATGTCTTCTCGACTGTGAATTATGGATAAACTTCTTTGAACCTTCTTCTTGATTGAATTATGGATAAACTTAATTCCTAGTTATGTTTTATGTCATACTCATGTTCAAGTTATTGGATTGGTATAAGTATGATCATATATTACAACCAAGGTTTTGGGTTAAGCCCTAATGTTCAAGTTATATAGCCATTTGACTTATATATGAAAAAATTTCGGCAGAGTCTCCCCTATAATATGAATTATCCACATGCACGAGGGCATGCATACTTAACCAATTTCAGGGCATAATTTAGGAGAATCCAATATTAGTAACAACAATAAGAAGCCCAAAAATTGACCCAATTTCAGCAATATCAACAACAATTTATCTAAATTTTAGCAACAATATATTCAGCAGTAATGTTATATTCAAAAATTTTCCAAATTTCAACAACTGTTATTCAGTAATAAAAAATTATCCAACTTTAGATAATCTCATATTAAAACATGAAATCTAATCATGCATGTTCCCAAATTATTCTTGTGGTGTAAAGTGTGTGTATATACTTACAAAATTATACATATATGATGTATGTGTGTATATATATACATATAGGTATCAATCAACTCATAAAAGAATCTCTCTTTTTTAAATTCATTGATTATCCCAAAAGTTTCATACCCATTAGGGTTCTACCCATTTTGAACAAGACACTGTAAATTTACCCATTTTGAACAAGACACTGTAAATTAAACTGGATTTTCAGTCAAACCCATTTGGATTTTCAGTCAAACTCAAATTAAACCCAAAAAATTTAAGAAAATGGCATCTAGAAGCAGAACATCAACACATTCACATCTTCAGAAAAACAAATCATGCCCATTCAATCAAAAATAACAGAAAAATAGTTTAATTTAGGGATTAATTAAAGGGGTTACCGGCGATGGTGAAGGCATCAGCCGGTGATGTCGGTGGTGAAGGCGTCAGCGGTAGCGGTAGTTTTCCTCCCTCTTCTCTTCTCTTCTCCTCCTACTCCCTCTTCTCCCTCTCGTCAGTGTCTCCCCCTCTTTTTTTTCTTCAGTACTGATCGAGCGAACTGCTGAACTTGATTAAGTTCATGAGAATCAGTGACCGCCATCAGCGACCGCATGCGGTCGCTAATATTTAATGACGTGGACATATCAGCGACCGACCGTGGTCGCTGACAGAGAGTGGTCGCCCCGCCAAAGTTTCGCACCAAATTTTAGGAGGGAAATTCATATCAGCGACCGCATGCGGTCGCTGATATGAACTAGCAACTAGAATCCTATCGGTCGCAAATAGCAGTCGCTGTTACTATTAGCAGCGACCGGATACGGCGGTCGCTGATATTATTGGTTGCAGATGGCTCTTTTTCTTGAAGTGTTCATTAATAGTTTAATATTAATTAAATATTAATGAGAATGAAATTACTTAATATTTAAATCATTTAATAATGATTCCAGTATTTCAAAAATTATGATAAATTATAATAAATGTTTAAAAATTTATTATAAGTAATTTAAAAATAATATGACTGATAGTAAGTTACAGGTTAGAGTCTTAGACTCGATAATTACCCGATAAAGTTGTCAATACACCGACATATTTTAGAAATTGATTTAGACTTAGATAGGTTGACTTAATAAATGTTTATTTGTGATTCAATAGTTGTTAAACTTACATGACAATGTGATTAGGTTATGTGCTGACTGTAAATAGTAATACAATATGATATCATATGTTATTCTAATCGAACGAATGCTCTATTTAATGATAGGGCTTGATATAAAAGATAAATCTAAGTTGTGTAAGCAGCAGACAAGGCAAGTATCTAACCCTTTGTATTTACTTTATGCAACGGACATGCGTAAGATAATATCTGAACTATTCATTTCAATTGTTCAAATATTTCAACCTTTGTATACACTTATGCAATGATTCTGTATAAGTAAGTTATTAAATTATAATTGTTGTACAAGTTCCTTTTATTCTGTTATTGTAAATCAAGATATATATTCTGTTCGTTAATTTCTAAACATGGTTATACAAGTGTCCTCACTTGGATAATCATTATATTTTATCACATATTGATACATACATATCGGTGTCCAGTATGTACACATTGAATTAAAAGTTGTCTAAGCTATTTGATCTGGCTAGACACAAACTTAAAAGTGTTGTTGAACAAGATAAGAACTTTATCATTATCCAACCGAATTGTTTTGGTTTGGATTCTAGACTGGTATGAACATCCCAAATATGGGAAACTTGTATGCGCCTAAGGCGGATATGCTAGACGAAAATATCGTCCTTTAATGTAGTATTGATCAATACAAGGCATAACGGGCTGATCACCCCCATGCTCGTAAGTTATGACGGTTTACAGATGAAGTTCTGTGTAACCTTTTCGAAAATAGAAAATAATGTTCATAGTCTGTCAACTGATCCTCATTTATAGTCATTACGTAGTTTAAAAAATTTGAAATCGAAATGATATGTTGTTTATTACTGGTTCAGCTTACTTCACAACTGTTGATTCATTGTAGAAGTATCGTTCAAAGAAAACATTTAATTCGTTCAGCTAACTATTATTATTTTCATTACTTATTGGGCACTCAAATGCTCGTCCTTGCTTAATTTAAATATTTTCAGCTAAGTGTGAACAACCTGAAGGCTCTGCCAAGAACAAAGAAAAAGGAAAGGTCGGTGAATGAATGATAATGCTATCTTTATAATAACTAGACTTTATTAGGATAATGATGATATATATTAATTATCATGTAGTGTAACGAATGTTTAAAGGTTTTGTACTTGGGATTAAAAACTCTGATAATATGTAAATTATATTTGATAATCTATATTATTGTTATTATTATTAGTAATATTCATCTCATAGAAATAGTATCGTGAAGCACCGAGTTCGGGTTTCAAGTACTTGAATTTGGGGGCGTCACAGACAGTCCATTTTACAAAGGATACTCTGGTGAAATTTTTTCACGAGTCTGGGAATTTAATGAACATGCAATTTTAACTCTACTATGGATACATGTTAACAAAATGCATGTATTAGGACATAGATTATGCATGAAGCAATGATTTGAATTTAATAAGCTTCAAGTTTAGAACTTACCTCACCTTTTCTAAGGTGATTTGGAGACTTTGCTCAGATTATGGATCCAGATCAGCCGAGTTGCTCTCGTAGGTTCTTAGTATGTGTGAGGAGGAGAGATTCTGATGTTCCTCAGCCTCGTCTGACCCAACAACCAGTTATTCGCCCTATCCGGGTTGAGAGGCTGGATGTTGTGGATGAGGAGGATGATGTTCCTATTGTGGACCCTACTCCTTCTACTTCCATTCCCCTTCGGGAGCTTCCAGCTATTAATGTGATAATTCCAGATCTTCTGGATGATTTGAGTCGTCATCCCTTGATCTACCTTCATGCAAATGAGGTAATAACAGTTTCCATCTTTCTTTTCCCAATTTTGGGGCAAGGGTTTTGATCTTAATTTGCAATTTGATGCAAGTTCCCGACTTTACCTAGCCCAGGGGGAACTGGTTTAACATTCACTCTTTGTACCAAACCCTCCATCCAGAGTACAGGGAGATCGTCCATTCATGGGGCTTTCAGGATTTCTTTTCTATTCCTCTCCGTCACTACCCCTGGGGTTATCTGAGGGCTTTATCTGAGTGATGGTTCCACTAGACCCAGTCTCTTCATTTGCTAGATTGCGAGGTGATGATGACATCGATTGACTGGCGGTTCATCACTGGGTTGGAGTTTACAGGGGCGCTAGTGCCTTTGGTGGATGACATTTCACCAGCTGTAATATGATCTCTTTTAGGAGTTTCTGCCATGGCCCTCAATGGTCGAACCGTCCGCTCTAGGTCTTTGAGTGTGGATTCCATGATTAGGGCTTTGACTAATGATTCGAGGGTCAGAGATCGCATTATTCAGTGATTATTTCTGAAAATCATCAAGGGTTATATTCTAGCGGATAACTCCTCGACAATCTCTTTTTTTAGTCAGCGCCACTCGTAATGTGGACTGTATTAGAGACTTTGACAGGGGCTCATACACCTTTGCCTACTTCCTTAGAAGGATGCGCGTATGCTTAGAGGGCATGTCAGAGACTTGGCTAGGCTTTTACCCATTTTTGCTAGTGAGTATTTTCTTATCTCTCATTTTCCCTCGATCAGGTTGTCAATTTTCATAACTGAGGATATTTGATATTTACATTTTTAGTTTTGGGCCTATGAGAGGATTCCCTGTCTTCATCCCATTACTACATTAGGTCTAGAGACCTATCCACGGGGACGATGATGGAATCACTCCACTCTTGCAGAGGTCCCTATAGCAGAGGGGTTTACCCATTCTCGTTAGTAATTGGAGTTCTTGATAGCCGATGTCATCACATGGTGTAAGACCCCAACTTTTATAAATAAAGATGAATTTTCTATAAATATTATTTTTGAATATTATGGAGTTAATTTGATATAATGTTATAGTTGTGGGTAATATTTATAAATTTTATAAAGTACGCAAGTTGTTATATAATATTCGATTGGTCGGGGAATATTCGTACAACGACACAATCATTGGTGGGCCCCACAACAGAATTATTGTCGGATTGAGAAAACGACAAAAATATTTTATTAAAAATAACGGCGGAAGTTTTACCATTGATACTGTTGAACTACTCGGTAGTAAAAGTACAGTAATACGTGTGGTTGCATAGTAGCACACGGTATTGATTATTAATGTTTATGTGAGAAGTCACTCAGTTTGATTCAATTATTGTCAGTTAATAATACGAATTATTTAGCGACAATGACGTTTTGTTTTATTCGTATTATTAACGTAATAAAATAGAAACATCTTTTTATATAAAACAGAATACTTTATTAAAGTTATTCTATAAATAGAATATATTATATTTTCTTTAAAAGATTTTTCTTTAAATATGGATCGTCAGATTAAAGTAATCAATCTGGACCGTTCATGGATTAGTTACTATGCATTCTATTTTTCTATAAATAGCAGCTCATTCCTTCATTATTTCTTACGAATTCACTGAACTCTAGAGAGAGAAACTATAGAGAGAAACTATAGAGAGAGAGAGAAGAAGAGTATTCTGCTACTTAACTACTTCCTTATTTCAGCTCTTCTTTAAAACGGTAAGGGGTGTTATTCTTTCTTATTCATGAAGAGAACTGTTGTTATTCCATTTCTTATTATTCTGTTGGAATAACCTGTATACGCGATCTACCCTATACTTGGTGACATTCTTCTATTATTCTGTTGGAACATCCTGTCTGTGTGTTTTACACCGGACCTGGTTTCATTTTTATTATTATTCTGTTGGAACATCCTGTCTGTGTGTTTTATACCGGACCTGGTTCCGTCTTGCTATTATTCTGTTGGAACATCCTGTCTGTGTGTTTTACACCGGACCTGGTTCCATTATTTATTATTCTGTCGAAATATCCTGTCTGTGCGTTTACTCCGGACCTGGTTCCATTATTTATTATTCTGTCAGAATATCCTGTCTGTGCGTTTACGCCGGACTTGGTTCCATTATTTATTATTCTGTTGGAATAACTGTCTGTGCGGTCTATCACGTGGATGGTGATTTCTTTTGTTATTCCATTCTTTATTATACTCAGTTGGTTAAGTTTTAACTTCTATACTCCTTGAAATTTGTGGAATATCCTTGATAATTGCGTTTCATCCAGTATCTTTACATGAAAATATTTTTCTAAGCATTTTTGAATTTTACTCCACAAAGCAGTATCATGTTAACAATTTGGACGTTGATAATTCTTGGATAAATTAATTCTTGAACTTATTTTTATTGAATTCTTATATCATTGTCATCATCCTCATGTTTATAAAATGTTAAAAGTCATCTGTGGCATGTAGTGCATAGATGGACTTGGTATGATTATGACCAGGGATTATTCGGTATAATCATGACCGTAATATTACAAATGATATGGTAAAAGTCCTCATTGTCCCGTAATGCGTTGATGGACAGTTGTTGGCATGATAATGACCATTAATGAATACACGAATATCCTTGGCCATAGTGCAGGGGTGATTCGATGATGTGGATTATTTTATTAAATTGAGTCCCAACGATCACAGTGTTGAAAAACCTTTTAAATCATAAAAGATAGTAGAGTTTACTTTCTACTTGATTCTTTTAATGGATTGCTTGTTCCGCTACAGTTAAACTTGATGTCTATTATATTTTATCAGTTTAACATTGTTGAAGGCTAATGATAATTTATTCTGTATTATCTTAGTCATAATATTTCTTATTGGGCTAGTTGAGCTCACCCTTTCTTTCACTGTTCTCTTCAGGAAATGAGAACGTAGCTGGGGCAAGTCGGGGAACGGAGTGATGGTCCGAATGATAGTACTAGTTAGTAGTCCTCACTATTCTATATAATGGTGTGCTAATAAATGTAATGAGGACTCCTTTTGAGTATGAATACTCTCTAGAAGATAATATTTGTATTCAAACTCACAGTTTATGTTTTGTCGTATTGTACACGACAGTTGTATTAGTAAGTTGTATTTGTATTCTGTACTATGTATCTGACGACCCAAGATGGGTGATGTATACCTAATTTTGGGGGCATCACAGTTGGTATCAGAGCTTAGGAATATGATCCCTGGCTAAGATGTGAGAATAGAACTAGGAGGGGAGAGACGGGGAATTCCTTCGCTAGTATGACCTACCTAAGTTTATTTGCATGGTATTTAATTGGTCGGTCATAGTATAAGGATAATATATGACATATCAATTAACTTTTATTTTGTGGCAGTATCTGAAAATGGCATCTGAGAATGTTGAGAATAGCAATGGAGCACAGGCGACTGTTGATTCACCACATATCAATAATCAGGATAATGTGCATCAGGAAGGTGACAATCCTCATGCAAACAACAACACTGACCAGATGATGAATGATGGAATGTTCAGAAACTTTATGCAGTTCATGCAACAGCAGGCGAGAGCGGCTCCTGTCCAAAATATAGGTGGAAACACTGATAACTCTCGGACGATACCGCTAAACAGTTCAAGGAGCTGGGACCACACAGAGTTTAAGGGAGAGCGTTTGTTGTGACCTCCCAGAAAGCAAGGAACCCGATTGAGGTCATCACGAGTAAGCTTATCATAAACTCTAACGAAATCTATACTTTATTTGATACCGGTTCTACCCATTCTTTTATTTCTCTTACTTGCGCTCATCGATTAAATTTGACTCCGGAGGAATTAGACTTTGATTTATCTGTTGAAACTCCATTGGGAGAAACCTTCATTACATCCACGGTTTATAAGTCTTGTTTGGTTCAAGTTGGTACCCACACATTACCTGTCGATCTGATTTTATTAAAAATACTTGCATTTGACGTGATTCTAGGGATTGATTGGTTAACTACTCATCATGCAAAAATTGATTTATTTTCGTAAGGTTGTTAGCTTTCATATTCCTAATCGACCTATTATGCGAAGTCAAGCAACCAAACATTAAAATCAATCGCTGTCATCTCAAGCCATAAAGCTATTCGTTTATTGAAAAATGGATGTCAAGCTTTCTTAGCTCATGTCACGGATCTAAACAAAAATACGTCAGTTTTGAATGATATTTCTATTGTTAATAAATTCCCTGACGTATTCCCTGAAGAACTTTCTGGCCTACCCCAGAGCGTGAAATTAAATTTTGTATCGACCTTGAACCCGGTACAAAACCCATTTCCAAAGCCCCATATCGAATGGCTCCTATTGAACTTCAGGAGTTAAAGATCCAACTACAGGAATTGTTAGACATTGGCTTTATTCGTCCTACTACTTCTCCTTGGGGTGCTCCTGTGCTATTCGTGAAGAAGAAAGATGGAAGTATGCGACTTTGTATTGATTATTGGGAGTTGAATCATGTCACCATCAAAAACAGGTACCCGTTGCCACGTATTGATGACCTGTTTGACCAGTTGCAAGGAGCACAATTCTTTTCAAAGATCGATCTTCGTTCTGGATATCATCAGCTGAAGGTTAGAACTGAGGATATTCCAAAGATGGCTTTTAGAACTCGGTAGGGCATTATGAATTTCTAGTCATGTCTTTTGGATTGACTAATGCTCCTGCTGCCTTCATGGATATGATGAACCGGGGTATTCAAGGAATATTTGGATTATTTTGTGGTCGTCTTTATTGATGACATCCTTATTTATTCCAAAAGCTGTGAAGATCATGAGCAACACTTGAGGCTGGTACTCCAAAAGCTTCGTGAATACAAGCTTTATGCCAAGTTGAAGAAATGCGAGTTCTGGCCGGAGGAGGTAGCATTCCTTGGGCACGTAGTATCAAGTCGTGGAATATCGATTGACCGACAAAGATTGAAGCTATTCAAAGCTGGGAGCAACCTAGATCAGTGACCAAAGTACGTAGCTTTCTTGGTTTAGCTGGTTATTATCGAAGATTCGTGGAAGGATTTTCTCGAATCGCTACTCCATTAACTCAGCTGACTCGGAAAGATACAAAGTTCGGTTGGAGCGAAGAATGTGAGCAGAGTTTTTAAGAACTCAAGAGGAGACTTATTTCAGCACCTGTTCTAACAATACCATTTGGCTCGGAGGGAATTTGTCACTACAGTGATGCTTCGAGCAAAGGGTTGGGGTGTTCTCATGCAACATGAAAAAGTCATAGCCTATGTATCAAGACAACTCAAGGAATATGAGAGGAATTATCCTACTCATGATCTAGTGTTGGCAGCTGTTGTCTTTGCACTTAAAATTTTGAGGCATTACTTGTATGGGGAGAAGGTGGAGATCATTACGGATCATAAAGGCCTCAAATATTTCTTCACTCAAAAGGAACTCAACATGCGACAACGACGTTGGCTTGAACTGTTGAAAGATTATGATCATACCATTCAATACCATCCTGGAAAAGCGAACGTGGTAGCTGACACATTGAGTAGAAGATCATATGCAAGTACGAGTGCAATATTGTCAACACAAAGCCCATTTTGTGTGACTTGCAAAGGATGGAGATAGAGTTAAAGACTCCAGGGACCCATGTGATGATGGCGAATATACGAGTAGAACCAACTTTAATCGATAAAGTTAAAGCTGCTCAAGCTAAAGACCTGGAGCTGATGCGTATGAGGAAGAAAGTGCAAGAAGGTGCTATGCCGGAAGCAAGAATCGATGAAGAAGGAATACTTCGAGTCAACTCTAGACTTTGTGTTCCTAACAACCTGATTTAAAGTATAAAATCATGATGGAGGCGCACAACACACCGTTTGCAATCCATCCTAGAAGTACCAAAATGTATCATGATCTTCGTCATACATTTTGGTGGAGCAATATGAAGAGAGAGATATCGTTGTTTATCTCAAGGTGTTAACTTGTCAACGAGTCAAAGCGGAGCATCAAGTACCAAAAGGTCCATTGCAACACTTGAAATTCTAGAATGGAAGTGGGAGCACATTACCATGGATTTCGTTACCGGTCTTCCTAAGGTTTCTCAAGGTATAGATGCGATTTGGGTCATTGTTGATAGATTGACCAAGTCTGCTCATTTCTTACCGATACGAGAAACTTATACACTTGAACGTCTTGCTCGTATGTACATAAACGAGATTGTAAGACTGCATGGTATGCCAGTATCCATAGTTTCTGATCGAGACCCAAGATTCACTTCACGATTTGGGTTAGTTTACAAAAAGCTATGGGCACAGATTTACGATTTATTTCGGCATATCATCCTCAGACGGACGGACAATCAGAGAGGACTATTCAAACTCTAGAAGATTTATTAAGACTCTGTGTCTTTGACTCAAGGGAAGTTTGGACAAGTTCTTACCATTGGTGGAGTTTTCAAAACAGTTATCAAGCAAGTATTGACATGGCTCCATTCGAAGCTTGTATGGAAGAAAATGTCGTTCTCCAGTATGCTGGGATGAGGTGGGTGAAGCAACGTTGTTGGGACCAGAGTTGGTACGTATGACTACAGAAAAGATTCAAACGATCCGACAACGTATAAAAACCTCACAAGATCGACAAAAGAGTTATGTGATCTTCATCAGAAAGGACGTGGAATTTGATATAGGATCATTGTGTTCTTACGTGTTGCTCTATGGAAAGGAGTTACGAGATTTGGAAAAAGAGAAAAGCTCAATCTTCGATTCATCGGTCCATTTTTAATCCTCGATCGAA